>JXTC01000238.1:127753-193167 GCA_002914845.1 Trema orientale
ATCTAAACTAAACTAAATTAAATTAAATACCTAAAATATAATAAAAATTAAATAAAATTATATCTAAATACTAAAAATCAAATTAACTATAAAATTACCTAAATTAAACTAAAAATCACTAAAAAACACACAAAATATTTAAGAAAAAGAACATAAATAACTCTATTTTCATAGAGTTATCAATACCACGCTATTGAGTCCTCGAGGTGTCGTTGACGATCACCCGAAGGGTCGGGAACTAATTCCGAACCCCCGATCGTCCTCTTGCGAAAAGTCGACTTCTCACCGGAGCTTCAATTCCGTAAACGGACCTCTTCATTGAATTTCTAGCACCCAAAATAGCTATGTTAGACATATAACTTGTCCAATTCGGGTCCGGGTCCACTTCGGACCGGTGGCACACAAAACGAGACAAAATCTCGACCGTCCGATCTCGATTTTCATGATGATCACCAATTAACACAATATATGTATCAAACTTCCCCGTTTTCTGAGTACATTCGAAAAAGAGGTCAAAAACACAATCCAACAGCCGGATTAAAAAGATCAAGCTTAAACTCAAAATACCCAAAAATAGCATCTTTTGATCCGGATAGTATGGGGTTGAGATATATATACCTTAACGATCCTTGTGATGATACGAATCCAACGGGACCAGTTTGGGGTCAAATGGTGGCCGGAATCTTCGCCGGTGGCCAAAAATCCGAAATGGCCACTTTCGAGCTTTTTCCGGCGAACTGGCTTTGGCGGCGGCGGGCGATGGTTGTCAGAGCTCCGTTGCGGCCTGGCGAGTCGACGCCGGTGGCTGGAGGGGCGGACGATGGCTGGAGCAGTGGCGCATCCTCTTTCTTCCTTCGGCCGAGAGAGAAAACAGAGAGAGAGAGAGGGAGTCGACGGAAGATAAAGAGAGAAGAGAGAGAGAGGAAAACTTATATATATATTTAATCTTTTTTTTTCCTGGTCAAAGGAGGGCTTACCCCTTAAAAAATTGGGTTTTTACAGTACTAGTAGTATTTTATTAAAGATCCTAAATTTTAATTAATTATTATGGACTATATTTAATTTATTATCCATAAATTTAATCCTCATGCATATAACACTTATTTACTAAATTCATGGTTACATAAATAAACTAAGGATTTTCAGATATTTTAAAGATATATAAATTAGATACAAATTGAAATAGAAAAATGTCATTTTATTATTTCAGCAAATAACAAAAATTACATATTTTTATGGCATAAACCCTAACAATCTCTTCATACAGATGCCATCAAAAGTTGTATCATTTCATTGTACCTATTTCAGATTTTTGGCTATTTTTAATTTTTTTTTTAAAATTACAGTCTCTCCAACAAATTCTCATATACTCTTGCTATATAGGCCACGGATGTAGTTCACTTGAAGGAACTGATCTCGTTCATGTTTTGGCCAATACACGTCATATTTTAATTAACCTGTATTGACCAAAACATGTTTGTCTTCGTTAAAACATGAACGAGGCTGGTCCCATTGGTGGAACTACATCCTTGCCCATATATATATATATATATATATATATATATATATATGTAAACTCGTGTCGTTATTTGTCAACGTCGGGTGAGACAAATTCCCTCCAATAATAGAAAGGACAACAAGCCGATTTAACCCCAAAAACGCAATAAAGGAAGAAAGAATTAAAAACCTGTGTCACCCCAATGAACACAACTTAATCATTCCCAATCCTGAAAGCCAACATGCACCTTCCGAATACAACCACTCCACCACTACTCATTTACTCGTATCATGAACATCCATATAATTTTATTAAACCTGATGATCACCCACGGTTTTTATAATCCATGTCCGTACGTAAACAGTATGAATGCTAAGCGCAGGGTTTGGCTCCTTCAGCAGGCAGTTACGGCTGCCATTTTCACTCTCCTTTCCCTCTGCATTATCCTCGCTTTTCTCCGAGAAAATCCCATCGCGATTCTCCCTCACTTTCTCGGAAACTACGATTTTCCCGTCAAAGTTTACGTCCACGACCTCCCTACGATGTTCACCGACGGGGACGGGGTCGTCGAGCACCACTGGAAGTCACGTGGGTGCCACGTCGGATCCCTTGCTGACTTGTCAACGGGAAAGTACCCCAGGCTCCGGCACTCGGCTGCAGGGTGGCACCTCTATTCGGGCATTACCCGACCCGATGATGAACGAACAGTGTCACCCGTGGTTCGGGTTTCGGACTCTGGCGAGGCGGACTATATATTTGTGGTGGCAAGAGAGGTAACTCAGTCCGGGTCGAGTCTGAGGCCCGAGTACAGTGAGCATCGGGCACAGGAGGATCTGATCAAGTGGTTGGAGGAGAAGGATTACGAAGGGACGGCCCACGTGTTCGTGTGCCAGAACCCGAATGCGATGGGTCGGGTTGGTGATAAGGTCAATAATCTGGTTTTTGTTGGTATGGGATTTGGAGCAGTTGTATCCGAACCAGGCGGCGTTGACTAAGAAGACTCTCTTGTTTTTTGTGACCCATCAATACGGCAAAGAGGTAATTAATTAATGGAATGACTTATTTATAAATTAGTTCTCAATTACCGATTCCCTTTTTGTCTTTTGTTTTGTAACTTCTGCCCTCTTTTGAAATTTTAAAATCTCGCTCCTTTGGATTATCTAATGTTTATTGTGATAACTCTGCGCTTCTAACAAGAACGAAATAGTAATAATATTTTTCCAAACGTATTGGTGCGGATTGATTTATAATAAGTTTTGAACTACTATGACAAAAGAGAGACTAGGCTCTAGGCATTTACGGTTACGCCCAGGCCCAAGATTAGGGGTGGCAATTTGGGTTACGACACGACACGAACACGACACGATTTTTTGCGGGTTAGAGTTGAAGAAAAGGGTGCAGGTCAAGTTCGGATTGACCAGCCTAACACGAATAAAAAACGGGTCGGATTCGGGTTAACCCGCTTGACACGAACTTGACCCGTTTGACCCGCCAACAAATATATATAATTAAATTATAAAAATATTTTTTATTTAATTTGTTTATGACTATTATTATAGATATATTTAATTTGTACAATGTAAGCGTTTGGGATTATAAGTTATTAATTATATTTATAAATTACCCCTAATTTATTTATTTTAAAATGAGACAATAATAGCCTTAAAAAAAGAAAATATAAGTAAAAAAAATACGGGTCATAACGGGTTGGCAGGTCAAAAACGGGTTGACGGGTCAAAATTGGGTTGTGGGTTGGATGTTATTCACCAAAGTGGATTATGCGGGTCCGGTTCGGGTCAACCCGTTTTAGGTGTGGGTCGGGTTAGTGTTGATAGTTTTCTGACACGACGGGTCACGGGTCGGGTTTGGGTTGATATAATTTATGTATATATTAGACTTCAACCCGACACGAACCTGACCCATCGACACGAATTGACACCCCTACCCATGGCAGTGCTTAAAATGGCACACTAGGAATAACCCTCTTTAAAAGAATTTTGAATAGATAATTAATTCTCGTATAGGTGATGATATGCTTATTATTATTACTATTCTTAAATAATAAGTGAATGTCGTAGAATGAATTTTTATTTTTTTATTTTTTTTAGAAATCAGAATGTGTTAATTGGGCATATCGTGCCAGCCCAAATATATTTAGCTACAACATATTCGTACATCGTGCCATACCAACTGAAGTATGTACGATTACTAATTGTGTCGTGTCGTGCCCGGCCCGTTACGTGCCTGTGCTCGTGCTTTATTTCGTGCCATAGTCGTGATTGTATTTGTCTATTTTCGTGCTTAGTTATTCAAGTTTTTGATTTTTCACTATTAGTGTGCCTAATCGTGTCTGTTTCTAGTATTGTAGTATATATTCCTGTACCTAATCATGTTTGTTTCTTGTATTGTGCTATTTCTATGCATCATCGTGTCCATTTCCGATGTTATACTATTTTCATACTAATTGCACTTGTTTTAGATATTATGTTATTATATCGATGTCTAGTTGTGTTTGTTTTTTATTATGTTATTCTTGTATCTAACCAAACCTATTTTTTACATCATATATGATTTCAAACCTAATTATTTTCATTTTCAAATTCTTGTTGCATACTCATTATAGATTTTTTTTTTCCAAATGTAGTTGTTTTAATACTACTAGGCTTATTCTTTTTTTAAGTAATTATGAATTATAAATTGTTAATTATTATGTAATAAAAAGAAATTATTTGAAAATTGAGATAACTTTTATATAAAAACAAGTCTAAATTGAAATATTAGTGTATCTAAGAAATGATAATTAATTCAAATTTCTATAGTTAAAGCATATCCCAACTAAATCGGTGCCTACTAAAAATATATTAAAATGTGTTACTCAAAAATTATGGTTGGCACTTACCTAAAATGTATTTTTTTTACTTAATCTTTTAAAGATTTTCTATTAGTGGTGAGTTTTGTCTTGGATTCTTAATATTTTAGAACTCTTTGGCTCAAACTTATTAAATTTTTCAAATTTTTTGTAGTAAAAAAAATTAGAAATTGATTTAATATTTATAATGTATATTATTTTTACTCAGAGAATATTATAATTTTTAATTTTTCTATTTTTTTTACATTTATTGTATTAAAATTATGCCCAAAAAATTAAAATAAATTTAATTTAAGTATTTTTTTTTGTGAACTACTTATTTTTCTTAATCGTACATACCGCGTCTGTTATTCGTGCCTATCGTGCCACATATTGTGTCTGTGCTGTGCCACATATCGTATTTGTGCCATACCGGTCTGGGCACATTTACTTATAGTGTCGTGCTAGCTTGGGCACGATTATTAATCGTGTCGTGCTATGCCGTGTATAATTATGCCGTGCTTATGCCGACCTGTTTTGACACCACCTATGAAATCAATGTATTTTTAAAAATATAAAAAAACCCATTGAATTCAATTTATTTTCTAAATCATAAATGGCATTGTAATTTGACTATTTCAAAAATGTCACCCTCTAATGTCAACTAAATTGAGGGAATTGATGGAGAATGACAAAATTACAATTAAGGCTTGGAATAAATTTAAAAAATGTCTATACTAATCGAGATCAGGTTCTTGAGTTTATAGTATGGTAATACTTGGAGTAGAAAAAATTTAAAAGCTGTGGGAAAAGAAATTTACAGCGTTTTAAATTTTATGACGTGTCTATTTGGAAAAAGATATAGAGCGAAAAAGGTTTTTTTGATATCGTTAGTCCCTAACCTTACACCTATTTGGCACATTAGTCCCGTCCCCTTTTTTGGCATTTACATCTAACGTTACTGATCTTTGGCATACTGGTCCTTGCCGTCTAATTTTTTTTTTTTTTCGTTAGTAAGTTATTATGAGGGGCACTGAGTTGAAATTAAAAAAGTAATAATAAAACTCTGTTTCTCTCTTCATCTTCACTTGGCTGGCGCTTATGAAATCATCTGATTCTGTAGGTACAAAGAGGACGAAGGTGGTCCGGGTCATTCATCCACATTCATGGCCTTCGTATCGTCTGGGATCTGCCGGAAACCCGTCACCCATGAAGCTTGTATTCTCTATAGAGGTGATGAGACAAAACATAAGACATAATCTTTTTTGATCTGGTTGCTGCGAATTGTGTTGTAGACTTTCTCTCTCTTTTCATCTTCTACTTTTTTTTTTTCCCCTTCTTTCTGATGTGTGTTATTGCAATTATTATCATCTTTTGGTCATTATTTAACAATTAATGGTCGTTTTCCAAATACTATTAAAAAAATGCCCAAATGTATCAAAAAAAAAATGTGGAAATAAATTAGTTTTATAAGAAATATATCAATATAAAACACTATCAAAACTGGTATATTTCTACAAATATTGATATACTAATAAAAAATTTGATGTAGTATATGTAAAATTAGTAAACGAATATAAAATTGATATATTTTATATCACGTTGATCTACTATAAAACGATCATTTATCAAAATAAAATGAAAAAATTGTTATTTATTAAATAGGTGTAAGAAACGACATTTTTAAAATTAATGTGAAAAAGGGATATTTCTTATAAATACTAAAAAGTGGAGTAGCAATCGTTTGTATCGTAGGATGAATATGAATTTTCATTTTTTTTGAACATGGGATGAATTATAGATTTACAACTTATTTATGGAAAATTAAAATTGAGTAAAACAAGGTAATGTCAATGCCTTTGGACTCAATTCAAGTATACTTACACATTTGATGTGTGTATTTTGGGGAGACTTTCACATAGTTATAATAAATTAAATTGGAAAGAGATGACTCAATTTGATTCATTCTCATTCTCTTTCCTTTATGATTCTTTTCATTGCAAATTAGAAAACATGACCCAAATATCGAAAGGCTTTTTTATGTTAGCACAAATAGCCCCAAATATGCCTTGTTCATCAAGAAACCTCATGGAAGCTCAAAATCCACTAGGATAAAATATTGAATGCGATATATTTAGGGGTGGGTGGGTGTAATTTATTTCTTTGTATTATGAAAAATGTCGGAATATTTCTATTAGAGTCACCCTTAATGGGAATGTGTGACCCACACCTATTTAGTTAACAAGTTTATTAGGAATACACTTAATAAAAGGAAATATATCATGATATAATGAGAAGCACTTTTCTTCTGCATTGGTGAATAGATTTGATATCCTTATCAGATAGTGCGAACGTGCTATTTTTTGGAATATATACATTTAATGTAAATTCTATTAATTATCATAATTAAGAGAATTTCAGTCACCATTTGATTGATATGTACGTATACTGATATCTAGAAAAGACTCATTATTCTTTCACGCTCTCTACCCTCTCTCTCTCTCTCATTAGACTTCCAAATAGAGAGGCTCTTGAGTTGTGCATTCTTTGTAGCTGTTTCGGTTAATACTGTATAACAACCACACCGCCGTGAGCAATCAGATAATGACCACGAAGGATCTTGGCGGCAAATTTTGGACTGGTGCTTGTTCTTGGATCAAACTGGCACCACCACCATATATGCTTTTACATGCAATACTCAATTGGAATTTCCATCATTGGTATCAAAGTCATTATCGGTGTTCTTTATTCTCGGTTAAAAAAGGCAATGGAGTGAGTGTTTATGTTCTAAACCGAAATATACCCTTATTTTGCGATTATTTTGGTTTATAATGTAATGCTTGTTAAAGGAGACGATTCTGAGTATAGTGATATTTGGATCTTTTAATTTGTGGGAAATTATTTATGTCTAATTTAGTTTAATATGAAAAAATATTAGAAATGGAAGTGTGTGCTATTATTCGTGCTTAGATGTAGTATGTTTTAGCCTTAATTAGAGAAATTATACAGAGAGAGGTTTCGATTTTATAAGGCACGAAATTACAATTTCTTCATTAGTATACTTGGTACAAATTTAGGAGGATTGCCTTGTCACGACTGAAAATCCAAGGCCGTGACTTTTAGTAATTTGAAGTTGAAATAGTGATAAATAGTAATTTTTACAAAATCTCTGAAAATTGATTACTTGAGGTTTAAAATTTTACTCCTTACAAATAAGTAAAATTCAAATTAAGGAAACCTCTCATTAATATAGATTTTCAAGAAAATACTCCACTCAAAGTTCAGAGGAATTCAAATGAATTTATTTAGAAACTTTTTATTAATTTTAATTTTTCAAGGAAATCCATAATTTAAAATTTAGAGAGAATTCTAATTAACTAGTTAGAAACTTTTATTAAATCATGAAGTTTAATGAAAGACTTCAATTTAAAACTCTAGGCCCATTGTTAAAATAATTTACATAAAATCATTTCTATATCTAAGTACTCAATTTAATAGCAAAATCATCCTCATACCTCCACTTAGTAATTATACTACAATTGGCTAAATAAATTTGACATAGAAAAGGAAGGTTGATATAGAGTACGAACCAAATCAATGAAGAGGTTTGGAATTGCAAGCATACGCCAAGAATGCTTGTCAAGCTACCAAAACAATTAACACAAAATAAATCGACACCTAAAAGTGGGAGGATATAAGGGGTGAGCACATGAATGCTAAGTAGAAACTCAATTACCTTTTTGAATGGATGCAATTTTACCAAACCTGCATGGTTAATACCTTTTCTGAAATCCATTTATAAACCAAGTTTATTAAAATTATTATTCTCCAGGATAATCTTATATTCAAAAACCAAAACCAGAAATCGCAAGTTTGTACATATCATAAATCAATATATCCCACGAGCTCACATTCTCTCATTACGAACTAGAGTAACTCGTACTACGTGTACTAAGGACTCTCTGTCTGATACCTATCCCAGAAAATCAGAGGGATACCCATGTATCTAAGCCTACCGAATCGGAGGGGCAACTGAATGCCTATACCTACCGAATGGGAATAATCAAAAAACCTCGCGTGGGTTTATGGGCTCTCACCGAGGGCTGGTGTACTAGTCCGCCAACTACAACACCGCGATGCCTAAGATATATCTCATGTATGATCCTATGGTATGTACAACATGTAACAAGATATATGTAATAATCATGCAGGAAAATAACCAAACAATGCTTTAAAACTCTACTTGATATTATTCTGGAATTTGCTGTACCTTGGGTAGGAAATCTGCTAAATCAACCCAAGATCACGATCTTATAAATATGTATAGAAGTCATATAGTCCAATTCCAGAATAATCTAAGATTTTCCAACAATTCATTAAAATATCGTTTTATTCACGATTTTTTATAAATAAATTTTAATGCAATTAAACTCCAACACATGTATAAAAAATCAGTTAATTGAACTCCTACCTCAATCGAGTGTCCAAATAATGTTACGATGCTATGGAGGACGTCTGGCATCGTTTGGGGGTGTCGTTCGGAGGATCAGGCGTCGTTTTCGAACCTTTGATCGATAGGTTTAAAAATTCGATTTTTCAATAAGACCTCGAATGGGGAAACGAATATCTCCATTGAATTCCTAGCACCTAAATTAGCTAGGTTAGACATATGGCTTGACCAATTTAGGCTCGGGTCGAAACCTAACACCGTGGCACACAAAATAAGACAAATCTGAGCCGTTAGATTTTGTTTTTTGTACCTATCACCAAACATAGTCAATATATATATATATCAAACTTCTTGTTTTCACGAGTACATCACAAAGATGAAGTTTATTTTACGATCTAATAGTCGGAGTGGAAAATTTTAATGCAAAGCTAAAAATAACTCAAAATGATCAAAAATGACAAAATTCAATTCGGGTAAAGTTAAGTCGTGATATATATACTATGATAGTCCTCGTATCGAGACGAATCCAGGAAGCCCAAGTTTGCGACTTGAAGTCGCCAGAAACGACGCCGGAATTGAAATCTTCCCGCGGGCATTTTTCGCATTTTTCCGGCGAAATGGTAGTCCGGCGGCTTGGGGTGGCAACTGGAGCTTCGTGGCGAGGTGGCGAGTTGATCTAGGCAGTTGGTGTTGGTCACTGGTGGCCGGAGGAGCTCGTGCCGTGGCTCGCACAGTGAAGGGGGTGGCTACATTGCTTCAGCCGAGAAAGGAAGGGAGAGATCGGGTGAGGGAGAGAGAGAAGGGAAAAAGAAAGAAAGGGGGAGTTTTTTTTTTTTTTAATTTTAAAGTTGTGGACCCCACCACTAAAAAAATATTATATTATACTAAAAAAATTGGTGGGGTTTCACTTGCCTAAACTATTTTTTGGAAACTTTTCTTAATTTATAATTGAAATTGGCTCGGAAATCTCTTTGTATTAAATTTTGCTATAAATACCCTAATCAGTTATAGTGAGAATTGGCATGAAGATTTAGTTATACAAAAATTAGTCTATATGGCAATAGACTAATAAGTTGCCATTTAGAGATGCAAAAAATCAATAATATTTCTTTTTTTCTCTCAATAAAAACAGTTGAGTAATTAAACTTACATGTCATTTTTAGCAACTTAGTATGGAATATACATAGAAATGATGTAGTAATCAATTAAAATAGTTGAAGTATTTTGCCTTGATGCATGTGGGATATCTAAATATTTTTCCTTAGAAGATGGTGTGTCATTAAACAACCAAATTAATTATCTTCTTATCTCTATCTAGCAAGACTTAGAACAATCCTAATAATTACCTACTATATTGTGGTGCCCAAGATTCTCATATACATATTAAACCAATAATAAACATGTTTCTATTGCACATTAAGTATCTAGAAGTAATTAATACCAATTTCATAGTAACATGCTCATTCCTTATATTATGTGCTTTTACACCTATGTTATTATACTAATAATTATCAAAGTGTCTCGATGCAGTGTAAAGGTTCAATACCCTCAGAGAGAGAGAGAGCTCAGTGTGCTAAAAGAACAAAGAATATATTTATGAATGCAATACTATGTGCACATGCATTAAAATCATGTTTGTTAATAACTTGGTCAAATAGCAGTTTTTTAGTAAAATGCAATCTTTACGCTTTTCAGAACCAAATTCACTGTGTGTTTAACATGTCAAATAGCTTTAATTCAATGTCTAGGACTCATTTATAGCATTTTATTTGTTGGCTCTAGTTAAGTACGAGGTGGCATTCATGACACTAATTTGTGTTTTATTGTACTAAGTTAGCTTAGGTTCAACTTAATCGCGTAATTTTATTTTTGTGCATTCTAATAATTGAGTACTAATACTATATTTGCATTACTAACTGGAGTCTAATTGAATTAATTTTATGTTTAATGATTAGTTATAGGGCTCGGTTCCACTAGATTACAATAAAACCAGTCACATGGGATCATAAGTCAAAGTATGACTAGTTTTCACTTTCTAAGCTAGGATTCACCAACTTTGTTTACACTCGGGTGTATAGGAGTGACCAATAACATGGTGACTATAACAAGGATATTTTAGAGCTGGACATATAGAAAGTAATGTGCAAAATACCCAAAATACCCCTCAGAATTTAAGTTATGTCTTTTCTTAGCCATTAAGTGTTGATTTTGGACCAAATCTAGTCATTTTCTTTCTCTTTCTCTCCAGCCACGAACTGAAACTCTCCAACTTATTTATAGACTTCTCTCAAGTCCTCTTAGCCATATCCAAGAGTTTTCAAATGGTAGAACTCAAGTTGGAGCTCTAGAAAGCAAGATAGATCAAAACTAATCAAGGTAATTCTACTAGTTCTTCTTCCTAGGTCTTATTCTTTAATTTCAATTCTCCACTTATTCCTACTTAAATAACGGTTCCTTCAGGTCCTCCTGAGTCCTAAAATCCATTTCTAAGCCTTGGAATCAGTTTAGTGGAGGTAGAAGGCAAGAGCTTCAACAAAAACTCAAACTAGTCAAGGTACGACCTAATTGAGATTTTGAGTTTGTAGTTGATTTTTCTTGCTACAGCCCTTAAACTAAAGCTTTTATTTGATGAATAAAATTCCTAGGAAATTTATATATTGCTAGAAATATAGAATTTAAGTGGAGGATTAAAGTTAGACTTAAAGCCCAAAAGTTTACTATTTATAGATTTAAGTGTTTTCATGTATAGCAGATTAAGTTTTCTATATTTGTAATATGATGTATATTTTATTGATCCTATTATTTATTACACTCATTTTGTGGCTGCTTTTAATGACACATAAGTGTAAAAGTGATTTAACTTTGTTTAAACTGAAAAAGAGTTCAAGTGTGCTTATGTCATTCTAAGTGATCTTCTTTGATGTGTATATGTAGGAATTGGCTTGTCCTAAAAATAGGGGAGGTGCTAACCAAATATTTTTAAAATCAAATGGTACCATTTAGAAGTAAATGGACTAGTTTTTACAAAATTATATGCCATTTTAGATCATTTTTGTACTAATGAATTGGCATTCATATTTTGATACTTTTGAACAATTTTTAATGCTAGTTATTGACTGCTAAGTACCTCAAAGGATTTATATACTTTCGGATTATTTTATGATCAAGTTTCCTAATTTTGTGATAGTTCTGATTTTGGTTTTGTTTAAGTATCTTGGTGCATTTATTTTAGTAAAATATGCATCTTGAATAAAAGAAATTCATGACAAGTGATTGGCACACTAGTCTCTCAAGGATATTGACCCTTTCCATTATCAATTTCTATTCAAGACACGAGGTAAGTAAAGACTTACAACTGCGTCACAAGAACTAAATGAATTATGCCATTATGTGAAACTTGTTTATTCTTAAAAGTTATGAAATAGCATTTGCATGACATGTCTTGTATGTAAATAAAGAATTTCATTACAAAGTATTCAAAAGTAAGTACTATTGTACCAATTTTATAAGATAAGTTTTAATTATAATTATTAGTCCGTCAGAGTTGGGTAGGTAAGTCTGTTGATGCAGACTCTTCTGTTGAAGTAAGACTTACGGATCTTATGATGTGTCTCATTGAAGCGGAACAATATTAGTACGGTGTGGGATACCCCTTTGATGAGGGGAAGGAGTCTTAAAAAAACCTCACATGATGGTCATACCTTATTTTTACTCTTGGCCTGAGTTTCTGCTCAATGTTATCACAGTTTATCGACTTACGGGACTAGCAATGTGCTAAAGGGCCCAACTATGAATAATTTTTTAAAGGAAATGCATGGACTCAAATTTTAAGAAAGAAAAGTATACAATGGGAACTTGATGAGATTTTAAAGCATACATGAGTGTGCATAGTTTTTACTTACTGAGCTTTAGCTCATTTTAGTCTTGTGATGCAGATGAAGAGGCTAGGGGTGTTAAAAAAAACCGATGCACCGCGGAAACCGACCGCACCGAACTAAACTGCACCGAAACCGTTAGTTTTTTTTTCATCTACGGTCGGTCACGGTTTAGAAAAGTACCAAACTGACCGGTGCAGTGCGGTTTGCGGTTTTTGATAAATGCGGTCGGTTTCAAACCAAATCGGCCGAAATATTTATAATATATATTTTTGCCATAATTTTTTATGAGTAATATTTTAGATAATGGTAAATAATTATTTTTGGTGTGATTTTTAGACTTTCAATTAGGTTGTAAAAGATGTGATATAATTCTTTTTTTCTTTGATTAAAAAAGTGTTTTTTTTATTAAAAAAAATATAGTCCAAAACTCAAACCGCGGAAACTGCCCAAACTGCACCGCAAAGCATAGGTGCGGTTTGGGCGATTTTGATCAACCATGACAAACTGCGCGGTCTGGTGATCCAGTCAAACCACATGTGCAGTTTGGTCAATTTTTGGGGATTCAAACCGGCCAAACCGAACCGTGAACACCCCTAGAAGAGGCACATTTTGGTGTTGATTAGCTAGTTGCCTGGCTTGTCTTTTATCACCATGATTATATAGATGTGGATGAGCTTGACCTGTGGGTGATGTTTTCGCATTATAATATTTTAGGTGTGATGTAAATATTATTGCTAATGATAAAATAGACTGATGAAAGCCTCTTTTGATTGTAAATTTTTGTAAAGACACTTTCAGCAAGAAATACTATACAGTTACTTTTGTTTTAAGGATTTGGAAAGTTAAAATTTGCGCACCTTTTTGCGAAACTTAGGATATGGTTTAAGAATGAATAATACTTTATAGTTCAGTTATATATGATAATATAGTTAAACTAGGAGATGTTATATATATAGTGATAAGTAAGGTTGATCATACGAGAAATCAGTCTAACTAAAATACTACTAATCCTATAGTGAAGGAGTTTGAGAATTAAACAAGCCAAAAAAATAAATAAATTACAAACAAAATAAAGTAAACCGCTTAAGGTTAATTCGCCACCACTAAACATTCATCTTAATTTAACTTCCTAATTCTATATTCAATTATTAACTAAAGATATCAATTGTACGTGAGACCAAGATTGACAACTTAAGAGGAGGGTGAATTGAGTTTTAAAATATTTTAAAAAACTTTTCAACTATGTAAAACCTTAGACCACTATTTTTAAACTTTGAAACTAAACGAACAATAATACCAAGTATATAATAATAATATCAAATATATTTATCACACCATATATCAAACACTCAATCAAATATCTTACAATAAAGTAAATTAGGGTAGGGATAGAGAAAATACAGATTCAGTTTTTACCTATGTCCCCCAGCTCTTAGCAACATGTTTTGAGCTTTCCACTATTTAGATCAAGATTGTGGGCTTAACCGACTTTTTTACAAACGGAGTGAATTTTTCTTAGGCTCACCCAACTTTTTTATAATAGTTTTGACTTCGACTCTATCATGCCTATCATCGGATTGTTTAGACTCAGGTACCAATCTCGGCTAGATAGATTGTTTAGGCAATGGTGCCAATCTCACCAACTCACGAGTTGTTTAGACTCCGGTGACAACCTCATCTGCACTCAGGTTGTTTCGACTCCTGTGGCAATCTCATCTTCATATGGATTATTTAGACTCCAGTGGCAACCTCACTTAAAATGGGTTGTTTATGAACCCGGCGCTAACCTCACCACACACTCAATAGTTTTCCAATAATCAAGAGTAAACACACTTAAGAACTCTCCTCTCAAAAGTAATAAATACAATTTTATCTTAGGAGTTTTGAGAACAATACATAATGAATGCTCTAAGTTTGGCTCAATATGATTTGAAAGTTAATTCAATGTAAAAATAGACTTTTGTACTTTGAAAGTAGTTACATAATAAATCTGATTCATGCAAAGTCTTATACAACCCTTAAAATGTCTTCTATTTATAAGCTCTTGAGAAAACTAGCCGTTTTAGACCGTTTAACAAAGTTTCTAGAGTTTTTGGTAGACCGCTCAAGTTTCCGATAGACTCCCAAAAACTAGCTGTTGAAAGTGCGACTGTAACGGTCAAAATCTAATGGTCATATTGACCTGGGTGAAGTTTTCAGTCTGTCGAATGAGATTTTCTATCTATCAGTTGATATTTCAGTTTAATGGTTGTTATTTCCGGTCTATCAAAACTTTTTGGCATTTTTTCAAATTCTGAAAGCTATTGGCGTTTTCTAAATTCTGACAAATTTTGGCATTTTTCAAAGACTGACATCCAAATTTGTTTTGAACACTTTAAAAATATTGAAAATAAATTTGAAAAGAATCTTTTGGCTATTACAAACTTGTTTTGGTTTCTAAAAGATATTTAACAATAATTTAGGAAGTGTTAATCCGAAAATATAATCTAGTTTGTAAATAGGAAATCGCTTTTTAGCCAATTTCAAATAACGGTGATTTCAAATATATTTGTAACTTATTTGAACTTATGAAATCATGTATTAAAGAATATTTTGCCTATTTAAATAAATTATTATTTTTTATTTTCAAACTTCTAAAGTAAGTAAATTATTTTAAGCTAAAAGATAGTTTGAAAACTCTTTTGAAAGCATAAGCTAATGCAAAGAAAATTTATGTGCAATGAACTAAATCAAATACATGATTAAATATGAAATATACCATGTTTAAGCACGGTCTTGCATCTTGGTTATCCATCTTTAAGCTTGATTCTAATAGGTCCAATATGTATCTATCCCCAAGCTTGATTCTTTGATCAACTTAAGTTAGAACTTGAAAACTATTTCACTATACACTCAAGTTAAATCATTATTACTAAATTAAATGTTTGTTATCTTCAAAATAAGAGTGAGTAAGATTGAAATCTTAATTTCTCAACAATTTCCTCCTTTTTGATGATGACAAACATTGATTTGTGAGATAAAAGAATATATGCAATAAGGATTCGAAAATATGAAATTTTACATATTTGCGTTAATCATTACCATATTTTAAGCTCCATCTCAAAATAGGACTTGCTCTCCCTTTTTAACTCAATTAAGCATCATAAGCATATTATGAGAAAAAGGTAAAAAGAAGGTATGCTAAACAAAGTTCTTCCCTTTAAAATATGCATACTTATAAATAAATCTTTTTCTACATATTCATAAATCATCATTATTCTCCCCCTTTTGAAATTATTAAAAAGATAAAAATAATTTTTAAATTAGATATCTCATAAAAATCAATCTATCCATTTGAAGTAAGATTCTCCCCAGATTAATTCACTATATTACTTTCTCAATTTGAATTCATGGCAAAAGTATACGAAAGAATAATTCACAACTAATTTTCTCTCAATATGAAAAATAACATGGCAAGTTATGTAATTAAGAGATATGGAGGAATCAAGAATTGAACAATCTTCAAAAGAATAACAATAGTAAACACAAGATTTAATAATAATATGATGACAAAGTGAAAACAAGAGCATTCTTTTTAATTTTTGGCAAAACTTCTTCTATTAATAATAAATATGACAACTATAGTATATTCAAAATAGAGAAGTGTCATCTAATCAAGATCATAAGAACTCTAAATATTAGTATTTCACTTGTTGAAAATATATTTCTCCATGTATAATCATCACAAAGCATAGGCGAAATTCAAATTATTAGAGCACATTAGTGAAATAATTTCTTTTTCTTCATTTTCATCACGCTATAGAAAGCATATCAAAATTTATAGAAAAATGATAATGACAAATCTATGCATAAGTAAATCATAAAAATACTCCCACTCAATATATGAATCATGATCAAAATGTCAATAACTAAAGTAAGAATAAATCATTCATATATGAGAGATATCAAAGTCAAAAAATAGAAATTAAAGACACGATATACACTAGGAGAAACATTCAAGATAAGAATTCATCAAATCATAAATTCTTAACAAAGAGTCTAAATTATTAGTGAAGCTCAAAGAAAGTCAATCCAAACCTTAAAAGCTAATAAGAACTATATATGTGATATTCATCAAAAATGTGTTCTCATAAATGTCATAGGATGAAGAATCATGTATAAATATTCAAAATAACAAAGTTAAAAAATATAAACATTGAATTCAAAGAACATATTATTTTGAGTTCAAATGTATCATCAATAGAGATAAAAAAAATTAATTAATATGTATGGTGTTTATCATGTAAAACTATCAAATATTTGCACAAATATAAGAGAATTTAAGCAATATGGATTGTACAAGCAATTTGAATCATATATGAGTAATTAATATGCAAAACAAATTTGGGCCCATAATAATTCAACTAGAACTAACCATAACAGATTTTCTTTCTTTTGATATCTTCATCGACTTTAAGTGCTCGAGCTCAAACTTTTTTTTTTTTTTTTAATAAAGAAGACATACTTTGATTGGTTGATAAAGATTTCATCCTTCAAAAAACTTTACATCTTCTTTGTGTTGAGGTTGGACTTAATCATCATCTTTGATTTGTCATTAAGATCCAATCATTCAAGCTTTATTCCACACCTACAATAATATCATCTATGTTTTTCTCCTTGGAGAAGTCATTAGTTTTTTCAAATATAACATGCATAGATTCATCTATTATTTAGTTCTTTTGTTAAAAATTCTATTTATACATTTCTAGTAGTAGAGTAACTAAGAAAAGTTCCAACATTAGATTTTGAATCAAAAATTTCAAGTTGTATTTGGTGTTTAAAAAACAAATTATTTGCATATAAAGACTCTAAAATAAACAGTGTTGAGTTTTTGATCACTTAAAAATTCATAATGATATTTTATTCAGAATAAGTCTAATTAACACCAGGTTTAAAATGTAATAAATAGTATTGACGATTTTGGCCTAAAAATATTTTAGTAAAATATTTGCATTTGACATAGCGATTTTGAAACTAATAAAGAAAATCATGTAAATCTTTTTGAAAGAATTATCAACTACCTCAAGAGCATAATATTTTTTTTAAGAAAAAAAATTGACTTATTTTTCAAAGTGACATGCTTTACAAATCTTGTTATTTCAAAAATTAGACTAAATAAACTATAACAAGATTCTTTTAGTAAAGATTTGAAATTGTTTCAAATTTTCTGTGCCACAATCAATAAATTTTTTACAATAATAAAAATATTTTTTGATCAAAAGATATAATCTCATTTGTTCAAATTTTCAAATTGAGCATTTGAAAGGTAAAATAAAACTCATTACCTAACCACATAATTGACAAACATTATGCAAATTAGATTTTTAGCAAGACATTTTAAAAGATAGGCAAAGAGTTATTACCGTCATCACTTATGCTAATGATCTTACTTTTTGTATTGTCTCCATAAATAAAATGTCTATCATTTCTTTATGAAAGTTGAGAGCTTGGTGAAGTCATCGGTCAAGTTCTTGGAGCAACCATTTTCTTGCTTGCTCTTACAACAAACATTCAAATTTTAATTTTTGTTACCCATATAACTTTGGGTACTTCGGAGTTAGTCTTTGAATTCTTTAGTACCCATTCTTGTTTGACACCAAGATATACATTTTTTTTATGGAGCATAAAAAACTTGTATGTCTATCTTGATTATAGAAATTGCATACATAATTTGAGTCATTACTAGATGTTGTTTTGACAAAATAATTTTTGAGATACTTTTATTTTATGAAAGGTTTGTATTATATACCTCCTTTGTCAACAATATATCTTTGTCTACCAAGCATTGATTAAAAATTATTCTTTCCATTTGTGAACTTGTGGACAATATTTGTCAAATCGAAAATTTTGTCATTTAAAGTAACATTTTTATTTTTCAGTTTTTCACAATTATCACAAGATAATTTTGTTTCTTTTTAGTTTGGAAATTCATCAATTTCTTTTGACAAACTAAGAATTTTCTTTTTAAAATTTTTTTTATAAGAGCATTATTTTTCAAAACGAGTTTTTTACAATTTCTATGTAAATTATTGAAAACATTTAATAACTCCTTATAAGATAAATCACTATCACTATCATCATCACTATTATCAAGAAAATCATCATTGGGGTCAAGCAATTCTACCTCATCCTCAATTGCAATGAAGTACATGTTGGCAATTTCTTCTTGAATTTCTTCATATAATTCATCGTTGTCATTATTAAACCATGTGGCCTTCATTTCCTTTTCTTCTTTCCCATCTTGATTTTTCTTCTTGATCATCAAGATCTCATGAGAAATGAGAAATTTGATATGTTCTTCCTGAGGAACATTGGTGGCATCTTTCTGTTCTTGGATAGAAAGCACTTCCTTTTGATATGCTTTTGTTAAGAATTTTAGAACCGTCGTTGCCATTTCGATATTGCTATAAGTTTTTTCAAGAGCATGAAGATCATTAGTAATGTTAGTAAATCTAATTAACATTTGAGTAATAGATTCATCACTTTTCATTTCAAATAACTCTTAGTCGTACACAAGTATACTAATTTTACTTTCTTTAATTTGACTTGCATTTTCATATGAACTTTTAAGCTTTTTCCACATTTCATAGACATTAGTAGCCAATTGTACACTATTATAAATATTTACATCGATATTACATAACAAACAATTCAATGCACATCCAATCCTAGAAAACATGATCTTGTCAATATCATCATACTCATAAAATTCTTTTCCAACAAATTATTGTTGTCAATAATTTGTGGGCTTGAACGACTCTTTTACAAACGGAGTGAATTCTTCTTAGGCTCACCCAACTTTTTTACAATAGTCTTTACTCTGACTCTATTATGCCTATCCTCGAATTGTTTAGACTCAGGTACCAATCTCGCCTAGATGGATTGTTTAGCCAATGGTGCCAATCTCACCAACTCACGGGTTGTTTAGACTCTGGTGACAACCTCACCTACACTCAGGATGTTTTGACTCTTGTGGCAACCTCATCTATACACGAATTGTTTAGACTCCAGTGGCAACCTCACTTAAAATGGGTTGTTTATTAATCTGGTGCTAACCTCACTATACACATAATAGTTTTTCAATAATCAAGAGTGAACACACTCAAGAACTCTCCTCTCAAAAATAATAAAAATAATTTTATCTTATGAGTTTTGAGAACAATACACAATGAATACTTTAAGATTAGCTCAATATGATTTGAAAGTTAATTCAATGTAAAAATAGGCTTTTGTACTTTGAAAGTAGTTGCATAACAATTTTGATTCATGAAAAGTCTTATACGACTCTTAAAATGTCTTCTATTTATAAGCTCTTGAGAAAACTAGCCATTTTAGACCGTTTAACACAATTTCTAGAGTTTTCAGTAGACCGCCCAAGTTTCCGATGGACTCCTAAAAACTAGCTGTTGGAAGTGCGACTATAACAGTCGAAATCTAACGGTTATATTGACCTGGGCGAAGTTTTCGGTCTATCGAATGAGATTTTCTGTATATCAGTTGATATTTCTGGTCTAATGGTTGTTATTTCCGGTCTATCGAAAACTTTCAGTTTTTGATAGCTTTTTGGCCTTTTTCCAAATTCTGAAAGCCTTTGGCATTTTTTAAATTCTGACAGATTTTGGCATTTTTCAAATACTGGCATCCAAATTTGTTTTGAATACTTTAAAAATATTGAAAATCAATTTAAAAAGAATCTTTTGGCTATTACAAACTTATTTTGGTTTCTCAAAGATATTTAATAATAATTTAGAAACTGTTAATTACAAAACATAATCTAGTTTGTAAATAGAAAATCACTTTTTAGCCTATTTCAAATAACGATGATTTCAAATATATTTGTAACTTCTTTAAACTTATGAAATCGTGTACTAAGAATATTTTGCCCATTTAAATAAATCATTATATTCTAATTTCAAACTTATAAAATAAAATAATCATTTTAAGCTAAAAGATAGTTTGAAAACTCTTTTGAAAGCATAAGCTAATGCAAAGAGAATCTATGTGCAATGAACTAAATCAAATATATAATTAAGCATGAAATATACCATGTTTAAGCACGGTCTTGCATCTTGGTCATCCATCTTTAAGCTTGATTCTAATAGGTCTAATATGTATCTATCCCCAAGCTTGATTCTTTAATTAACTTAAGTTAGAACTTGAAAACTATTACACTATACACTTAAGTTAAATCATTATTACTAAATTAAATATTTGTTATCTTCAAAATAAGAGTGAGTAAGATTGAAATCCTAATTTCTGAACAATCTCCCCCTTTTTGATGATGACAAACATTGACTTGTGAGATAAAAGAATATATGCAATAAGGATTCGAAAATATGAAATTTTACATGTTTGCATTGATCCTTACCATATTTTAAGCTCTACTTCAAAATAGGACTTGCTCCCCCTTTTTAACTCAATTAAGCATCATAAGCATATTATAAGAAAAAGGTAAAAAGAATGTATGCTAAACAAAGTTCTTCCCTTTAAAATATGCATACTCATAAATAAATCTTTTTCTACATATTCATAAATCATCATTCTTCTCCCCCTTTTGAAATCATTAAAAAGATAAAAATAATTTATAAATTAGATATCTCATAAAAATCAATCTATCCATTTGATATAAGATTCTCCCCACATTAATTCACTATATTACTTTCTCAATTTCAATTCATGACAAAAGTATATGAAAGAATAATTCACAAACAATTTTCTCTCAATATGAAAAATAACATTACAAGTTATGTAATTAAGAGATATGGAGGAATCAAGAATTGAGCAGTCTTCAAAATAATAACAATATTAAACACAAGATTTAACAATAATATGACGACAAAGTGAAAACAAGAGCATTCTTTTTAATTTTTGGCAAAACTTCTTCTATTAATAATAAATATGACAACTATAGTATATTCAAAATAGAGAAGTGACATCTAATCAAGATCATGAAAACTCTAAATCTTAGTATTTCACTTGTTGAAAATATATTTCTCTATGTATAATCATCACAAAGCTTAGAAAAAATTCAAATTATTAGAGCACATTAGTGAAATAATTTCTTTTTCTTCATTTTCATCACACTATAGAAAGCATATCAAAATTTATAGAAAAATGATAATGACAAATCTATGCATAAGCAAATCATAAACATGCTCCCACTCAATATATGAATCATGATCAAAATGTCAATAACTAAAATAAGAAAAGATCATTCATATATGAGACTACTTTAAAACTTTGACCATTATTCATTCAATTATGTAATACCTTAGACCACTATTTTAAAACTTTGAAGCTAAACGAACAATAATAGCAAGTATATAACAATAATATCATGTATACTTATCAGACTATATATCAAACACTCAATCAAATAGCTTGCAATTAAGTAAAAGAGTGTAGGGATCGGAAAAATATAAACTCAGTTTTTACGAGGTTCAACAAATACGACGATTTGCCTACGTCCTCGGCTCTTCAACTTGCTTTGAGCTTTTCAATATCTGGATCAAGATTATGGGCTTGACTAACCTTTTTATAAAAAAAGTGAATTCTTCTAAGGCTTACTCAACTTTTTTACAATAGTCTTGATTTCGTTTTTATCACGCTTATCCTCAGATTTTTTAGACTCTGGTGCCAACTTCACCTACATGGATTGTTTAGACAATGATGCCAATCTTACCAACTCACAGGTTGTTCAGACTCCGGTGACAACCTCACTTATACTCGAGTTATTTAGATTCCGGTGGCAACCTCATCTATGCACGTGTTGTTTAGACTCCAGTAGTAACCTCACCTGAATCGGGTTGTTTATAAATTTGGTGTCAACCTGAACTCATACTCAATGATTTTTCAATAATCAAGACTGAACAAACTCAAGAACTCTCCTTTCAAAAGTAATAAATACAATTTTGGCTTAAGAGATTTGAGAACAATGCATAATAAATGCTCTAAGATTGGCTCAATATGTGATATCCAAGATTCTCATATGTATAATAAGCCATTAACAAACATGTTCATATTGCATAATAGACATATCATGTAATTAATACCAATTTTATGGTAAATTGCTCATTCCTTATTGTTAAATACTTTCGATCTATATTATTGTACTAATGTTTGTCAAAGTGCTTTCATACAGTGTAAAGGCTCAGTACCCTCTCAGAGAGAGCTTGGTGTGTAAAAGGCACAAGGAATATATTCATGAATATAATACAATGTGTATATGCATGAAAAACATGTTTGCTGATAATTTGGTCAAATGGTAGTTTTCGGTAAAATACAATTGTTACGCTTTTCGGAGCTAAATTCACAGTGCATTTAACATATCAAATAGCTTTTGTTTAATGTCTAGAACTCATTTCTTTAGCATTTTCCAAAATGTTAGTTCCAGGTAAGCACGAGGTAGCATTCACTGTACTGAATTGTACTTTATTGCACTAAGCTAGCTTAGATTTAGCTTAATCACGTAATGTCATTTTTGTGCATTCTATTCATTAGGCATTGATACTATGTTTGCATTATTAATTGGAGTCTATTTGACTTATTTTTATATTTAATGATTGGTTACAAGGCTAGGTTCCACCGAATTACAATAAGGTTGGTCATATGGGATCATAAGTTAAAGTATGACTAGATTTCACTTTCTAAGTTAGGTTTCATCATTTTGGTCTATACCTAAGTGTATGGGAATGGCCAGCAATGTGGTGAGTAAGACAAGAGTGTTTAAAAGCTGGACACATGGAAAGTTATGGTGTGAAATATCGAAAATACCCCTTATAATTTAAGTTATGCCTTTTCTTATCCATTAAGTGCTGCTTTTGGACCAAATCTGGTCATTTTCTTCTTCTTTCTCTCCAACCACAACCTAAACTACTCCAGCCACTAACTAGGCTTCTTTTAACTCCTCTTAGCCATATCCAAGAGTTTCTAAGTAGAAGAACTCAAGTTGGAGCTCGAGAAAGTAATATAGGTCAAAACTAGTCAAGGTGAGTCTACTAGTTCTTCTCCCTAGGCTTTATTTTCTAATTTCAATTCTCCACTTGCTGCAACTTAATTAAAAGTTTTTCCAGGTTTTCTTGAGTCCTAAAGTCCATTTCCATGCCTTGAGAATTAGTTTAGTGGATGTAGAAGGTAATAATTTCAATAAGAGCCTAAACTAGTCAAGGTGAGTTCTGTGAAGGATTTTGAATTTGTAGTTAATTTTTTTTATTTAAACTCTTAAACCACGACCCTTATATGAGTGATAAAGACCTTAAGAACCCTAATATATTACTGTAGACATATAATTTAAGTGGTGAATTAAAGTTGTATCTAAGGTCCTAAGTTTTCATGTGTAGTAGACTAAGTTTCCTATATTTGTAATCTAATTTTCAAAACTTGGAGTGTACATTTTATTGATCCTATTATGTATTACACTCATTTGTTTGCTGGTTGTGATGATATACAAGTGTAAAAGTGGTTTTAAACTTTGTCTAAATTGAAAGGAATTCAAGTGCACTTAGGTTATTCTAAATGATCCTCTTTGATGTGTATATGTGGGAATTGGCTTGTCAATTTTTATTGCAGGTCTTAAACTATGATTTAAAAGATGTGAGAATGTCCTAAAAATAGGGGAGGTGCTACCCAATATATTTCTAAAACCGAATGGTATCATTTAGGAGCAAATGGACTTGTTTTTACAAAATTATGTGCCATTTTAGATTATTTTCGTACTAACGAACTAGCATTCATGTTTTGATGATTTTGATCAGTTTTTAATGCTAATTATTAGCTACAACGTGTGTGAAATGACTTGTATACTTTTGGTCATTTTATGATTAAGTTTCCTGATTTTTGTGAAAGTTGTGATTTCAGTCTTGTAGTCATTTTTCTTTAAGCATTTTACTTTGTAGTGATCATTTTAGTAATGAAATTTATATTAGATCTTCCGAACACCTTACCACAGAAGATACTGACCATTTTCACTATCTTTTCTATCAGACACAAGTAAGTAAAGATTTATTTTAACTGCATCCTAGGAACAGTAATAGACACAAGATGTTTTTCTACATGTTTATCTATATTATAGTAATATATATTATTCCTATAGTTGATATAAAGTTTAGGAAAGACATAAGCATGACATGAATATTTAAGCATGATTTTTAAAGAAGTAAAGTTTTTCCTCTCATAAGATTCTAAGTAGTACCATTGTACTAATGTTACTTGATATACTATAAGTGCATCATTTAGTCTGTCTGCATTAGGTAGGTATAGATTGCACAGGCGTCCTTTCCGCACAGGTGGGCACGACCTACTGACTGCCAAGACTAAACATTGTACTATGAGATATGTGAGGTGCATTACCTACTCGGTCTGCAATAGGTAGGTATGGTTTACATTGGCCATGTGTTTCCTTCCCGTATAGGTGGGCACGGCCTACCGACTACCGCGACTTTGTAGTGTAATCAAGGGCCCTATAAAGAACGTATTTTAAGAAAAGTATATCAAAATAAAAAGTAATGAAAGAAAGAGTACAATGGGAATTTGAATAAAGTTTATGCATAAAACACGTTCATGAGTATGCATAATCTTTATTTATTGAGTATTAGCTCATTTAGTTCCTGTGATGTAGGTGAGGAGATATATGATGTATAGAGTTGCTGGTTGGCTAGCATGCTTTCTTATCGCTATGATCATATAGATATAGACGAGCTTGACTTGTGGGCGACTTTTTGTATTTTGATCTTTTAATCTGATGTAAATATATTTTTTTATAAATAAACTTTCAGGATGTAATACCATGCAGCTTCTTTTGTTTTAGAGTTTTAAAAGTTTAAATTTGTCTGCTTTTTTACAGAATTAAAGTTATGATTTATAAAAGAATAATACTTTCTAGTTTGATCTATATAGTGATATACTTTAACTAGGGGGATATTGCACAATATGATTTAAAAGTTAATTCAATATAAAAATATATTTTTGCACATTGAAAGTAGTTGGATAACAATTTTGGTTCATGCAAAGTATTATACAATTCTCAAAATGACTTTTATTTCTAAGCTCCTGAGAACACTAGGCATTTTAGACCGTTTCATACAGTTTCTGGAATTTTTTGTAGACCGGTCAAGTTTCCGATAGACTCCCAAAAACTAGCCATTGGAAGTGCAGCTGCAACGGTCGAAATCTAATGATCATATTGACCTGGACAAAGTTTTCGGTCTACTGGATGAGATTTTTGGTCTGCAGGTTGGTATTTCCGATCTACCAGTTGTTATTTTCGGTCTACCTAAAACTTTCAGTTTTTTATAGCTTTTTGGCATTTTTCTAAATTTTGATAGCTTTTGGTGTTTTTCAAATTCTGATAAATTTTGGCTCTTTTCAAATACTGACATCCAAATTTATTTCGAACACTTTAAAAATATTAAAAATCAATTTGAAAAGAATCTTTTGGCTATCGTAAAATCGTTTTCATTTCTCAAAGATATTTAACAATAATATAGAAAGTGTTAATTCCAAAACATAATCTAGTTTGCGAATAGAAAATTTCTTATTAGCCTATTTCAAATAATGATGATTTCAAATATGCAGCAGACCTCTAAGACTTGTGCTCTTATTACGAATCCTAACCCCCTTATAAAGAACTTGATCGAAGAGTAAGCCGTCCTGCAATCTAGTGACTTCCAGTCAAGTCCTTTTTAATTTCATCATGTTATGAATAATTATCATATTTTGTTATCTAGATGGCTTTCCTTTGTCGAAAAAGGGAGTAGATTTATTTTTGCAAGTAGGTCAAGTGTAGTTTACTACCAATATGCATATTTGTCTTCTGTGAAGGTATTGTTTTTGCTCACATGTGTTTGATGGTTGTGTTAGGAGTATATGCTCTTCAAATCATATCCCACCTTTTAATTAACCATAAAAATTTGTTAGATATTTTACTTATATCTCTTGCATAAGTGTGATTGAATAAAAGTCTATTTAATTACATAATATGTATCTTTTGGTCACGAGATAGTGATAGATATCAATTTACACTTAAACGATAATGACTTTTCCATGCTACTTTGTGAGATTTTATGTTTATCTAAGGCTAATTTGTCTTGTTTTTATATCTCTTGGTGTTTCAGAGTTGAACTAATGAAAAGGAGTGGAACGGGTTGAAAACATGCTGAAATGAGACAAGTTGGATGAAGCTACAAAATATTGGACAAACAGGGACTTGACACAGCGATGTGCATCTCGAATGCCATGGAGTCAGTGAAATTTTCAGAAAAAATGAATTTTTTTCCTGCCAACCAGAGTGCCACAAGGTTGGAGCACTATATGGCCACCGATTTTGAGTGTTATCATTACTTTGGACTCCATACTTGTGCGCATGATGAGTGATTAATTCACTCACAAATCAAGTATCATTTAGCTTAATTAATTGTAAGATCTCAAGCATTTTTGTTAGTTTGATGTGGTTTTGCTTTGTTTTTGTAGTTCTTATGAATAAATGAGAATTAAGATGAGTTGGTGCTAAACATGGGTATTTCAACCCTTTTATATTAAAGTTAAGTCTGATACAAACGTAGTGCAATGAAAATTAGATTGAACGGAGCTTAAACAGTGAAACAGCGCTCCCAGGAAGAAAAGTTATCGTGCTGATTTTCCAGAATCGAGAGCGCTGTGGCACTGGCCAATGATGTAACACCCCCTAGTTTAACTATATTGTCATATACAGCCAAACTATGACGTATTATTTTTTTTTAAACCATATCTTTAATTTTATAAAAAGGTGGGCAAACTTGAACTTTCCAAAACCTTTAAACAAAAGCAACTGCATGGCATTTCTTGCTGAAAGTATCTTTACAAAACGTACAATCAAAAGAGATTTTTATCAATCTATTTTACCATCAGCAGTGGTATTTACATCACACCCAAAATATTGTAATACAAAAACACCGCCCACAGGTCAAGCTCGTCTACGTCTATATGATCGTAGCGATAAAGGGTATGCCAGACAACAAGCTAGTTAATACCAAAAGTCAAGCTCGTCCACCTCTATATGATCATGGCGACAAAAGGCATGCTAGACAACCAGCTAGTCAATACCAAAATGTGCCTCCTCATCTGCATCACAAGACTAAAATGAGCTAAAGCTCAGTAAGTAAAAACTATGCATGCTCATGTATGCTTTAAAATCTCATCAAGTTCCCATTGTACACTCTTCTTTCATAAACATTTAAGTCCATACATGTTCTTAAAAAAAATATTCATAGTGCTAGTCCTATAAGTCGATAGGCTGTAATAACATTAGGCGGAAACTTTGGCCAAGAGTAAAAATAAGTTGCAACCATCGTGTGAGGTTTTTTTTTGAAAACTCCTTCCCTTGTCAAAGGGGCATCCCACACTGCACTAATATTATCCCGCTTCAACGAGACACATCATAAGATCTGCAGGTCCTGCTTTAACGGGAGAGTCTGCATCAACAGACTTACTTACCTAACTCCAATAGACTTACAAGTATAAATAAAACTTATCTTATAAAATTGGTACAATGGTACTCACTTTCGAATACTTTGTAATAAAATTCTTTATTTACATGCAAGACATGTCATGCAAATGCTATTTCATAACTTTCAAGAATAAATAAGTTTCACATAGTGGCATATTCCATGTAGTTCTTATGACGCAGTTGTAAGTTTTTACTTACCTCTTGTCTAGAATAGAAATCGATTACAGAAAGGGTCAATCTCCTCAAGAGATGGGAGTAAACATCACCTATCATGAATTTCTTTTATTCAAGATGCAGATTTTACTAAAAGAATGCATCAAGATACTTGAATAAGACCAAAATCAGAACTTTTACCAAATTAGGAAACTTGATCTTAAAATGACTCAAAAGTATACAAATTACTCATGGTACTTGGCAGTCAATAATTGGCATTGAAAAACTGTTCAAAAGTATTAAAATATGAATGCTAGTTCATTAGCACAAAATGATCAAAAATGAGATATAATTTTGTAAAAACTAGTCCATTTGCCCCTAAATAGTGCCATTTCATTTTAAAAATATTTGGGCAGCACCTTCCCTATTTTTAGGACATTCTCACATGATTAAAATCATGGTTTTAAACCTGTAATAATATTTTATTAGCCAATTTCGATATATACACCTCAAAGAAAATTACTTAGAATAACGTAATCACACTTGAACTCTTTTTCGGTTTAAACAAGTTTAAAACCACTTTTATACTTTTATATCATCATAATCAGCTACCAGATGAGTGTAATACATAATAGGATCAGTAAAATATACACTTCAAGTTTAGAAAATCAGATTACAAATATAGAAAACTTAATCTACTATACATGAAAACACTTATATCCATAAATAGTAAACTTAGGATTTTAGGTACAACTTTAATTCACTACTAAAATTATATGTATACAACAATATATTAGAGTTTCTAAGGACTTTATTACTCGTATAAAGGTTATGGTTTAAGAGCTGAAACGAAAGAAACTAACTATAAATTCAAAATCCTATA
Source organism: Trema orientale (assembly GCA_002914845.1). NCBI lineage: Eukaryota > Viridiplantae > Streptophyta > Magnoliopsida > Rosales > Cannabaceae > Trema > Trema orientale. The sequence continues at coordinate 156,984 of JXTC01000238.1, forward strand.
TAGAGTTCACCATGACTAGTTTGAGCTTTTGCTGAAGCTCTTGCCTTCTACCTCTACCAAATTGATTTCTAAGGCTTTGAAACTGATTTTAGGACTCAAGAAAACCTAGAAGAACTATTATTTAAGTGAGAGTTAGTGGTTAATTGAAATTAGAAAATAAAACCTAGGAAGAAGGACTAGTAGAACTACCTTAACTAGTTTTAATCTATCTTACTTTCTAGAGCTCCGACTTGAGTTCTAACACTTGGACCTCTTGGATATGGCTAAGAGGAGTTGAGAGAAGTGTAGAAAGGTGTTGGAGAGGTTTAAGTCATGGCTTGAGAGAAAGAGAAAGAAAATGACCAGATTTGGTCTAAAAGTGATACTTAATGACTAAGAAATGACACAACTTAAATTCTGAGGGATATTTGGGGTATTTTGCATATTACTTTCCATGTGTCCAGCTCTAAAACTTCCTTAGCATAGGCACCACATTGCTGGTCACTTCCATACACCCAAGTGTAGACAAGAAAGTGAAAACTAGTCATACTTTGACCTATAATCTCTTGTGACAGGTCTTATTGTAATCTGGTGGAACTTAGCCCCATAACCAATTACTAAACATAAAAATAAGTCAATTAGACTCTAATTAATAATGCAAACATAGTATTAACACTCAATTATAAGAATGCACAAAAATGACATTACGCGATTAAGCTGAAGCTAAGCTAGCTTAATGCAATAAAACACAAATCAATGTCGTGAATACCACCTCGTGCTTACCTGGGGATAACAAATAAAATGCTATAAATGAGTACTTCACATTGAATTAAAGCTATTTGACGTGTTAAATACATAGTGAATTTGGCTCCAAAAAGCTTGAAAAATACATTTTACTGAAAAACTACTATTGGACCAAGTTATTAACAAATATGATTTTAATGTATGTGCACATAGTATTGCTTTCATAAATATATTTTTTGTTCTTTTAACACACCGAGCTCTTTCTCTCTGAGGGTATTGAACCTTTACACTGCATCGGGATACTTCAGCAATTATAAGGATAATAGCATATATGTAAAAGTACATAACATAAAGAATAAGCATGTTACTATGGAATTAGTATTAATGACTTTTAGATGCCTGATATGCAATTGGAATATATTTATTAATAGCTTAGTACGCATGTGAGAATCTTGGACACCACAAAGGAGCGTCGCAGCACTACTTGGAAAACAGATTTCCCGAGCCTAGAGAGCCTAAAAAGCGCTGCGGCGTTAACCTGCATCTGAAAACGCGTTTTTAGTGAGTTTTAGGGCCGATCTCGGCCCTTAATTCCATTAGATTGAATGGTCGATATTATACCCGGCCTAGGTCATCTTTGAGTACTTTAAATACACCCCTAAGCCTCCATTTGAAGTGTGGAGAGCTAGAGAGAAAACACAACAAAGAGAGCTCAAAATTTTTGGAGAGGAAGGAGCTTAGAGCTTAGAGCTAAAATTCTTGGAGAGAATGCTTCAGAGAGTGGCTTGACGAGATTGAAGGCTTAAAGTTCTACCTCCACAAAAGAGTTTTTCTCATTCTCTTTCTCACCCTAATTCCATTTGAATTTTGTATTGTGCTGTATTTATGAATATGTTTAGATATATGAAATTATTATTGAGATTAGTGTTAGATTCTCCTATGTTGAAGTAATTGTTATATGCTTGGGGCATGATGTAACTTAAACTTTAATTCTTTGTCTTAATTTTGAATATGTTCTTTGATATTATTCCTGAATTTATTTATGCTATTCTATGTTTAATGCTTCTTAACTAATTAGCTACTAGTTGGATGCTTTGGTTTCTAGAATTTAACGCTTGAGAAAGGGAATTTTAGAAACAACCATAGGATAGTATAACCTAGGACTTCTAGAGTATGAGAGAACCTATAATTTTTTTGAAGCCATGAGCAAAGAAACAGTGAAAATAATGAATTCTTAATTTCTAGGTTCAGAATAGAGATATTAGAATCGAGATTTAGGAATAATTTCACTCGGCACTCGAGAGAGGGAGTAAAAATATCTTCGGGTTCTTAGCTTGTAAGCTAGGAATAATTGATTAGAATGCAACTGGTGAGCAAAAGACATAGTTGATAGTTAGGTGAATTCAATCCCTTAGTACATTTGTGCATAAAAGTCTCCATATTCTATATTTGTATTTGTATTAATATTTGTATTTATTCAAGTCATAAATTCATATTGTTTGGTTATCTAGATAAAGTTAAGTCACGATAATTCCGGTACTTAACGATAATTTGACACCCTTGTGGGATCGATAACTCTATATTTATCTCTTTACTACTTGTTTACGACCTGTGCACTTGCAGTTATTTTATGTATATACATTTAGCGTAATAGCGGGAGACGACCTAAACACTCTTCAGGCCTATTCTCCTAGAAATAGGACCTTTTCCATTACATGGGAGGCTATCATACATACCTCGGAGCCAGAGGAACACATTAAAAACCTAAAGAGAAAGGACGAGTTCTTGGAAGTTGTTGCAGTTTTTCCTTTTCCTTTTTTCTTTTCATTTTTTACATTTCTAGCATGATATTCTTATTATTCATTCTTGTTTACATGCTAAATTAGGCATTAGGTTACGTTAAGAGTGATTTCAAAGCCCTAAATATGATTGTTATTTAGCTTTTCAGATTCTATATATTTACATCAATTATTTATTTAAGGTTGTTTATATTCTTCAATGTTGAATCGTTATTATATTTAATTATCTTTTGTTTGGGATGACTACTTAGATGATTAATAATAAAATATGTTACTAGGGTTTGAATAGGCATTCGTTGTATTTGAATCCGTAGGTAGAAAAGTTGTAATTAGTATGCTCGTTTGAGGTACTGGTAATAGTGAAGAAAATAACCTATGTTAAGAATTGACTAATTCAAATTAATGAAGTCTTTTCCCAAGTGCAGGAGTGTCAAAGTAATAAATTACTCGGTAAGACTGAGGTCGATCCACAGGAAGGTTAGTGAATAATACAAGACCATAACACATATATTATAGGAATAAAGATGATGGAAGAAAGTATGTTATAGGATGATTATGACAATATGAAACAAAGTGACAAAAATATAATGATATAAAGTTGTAGAATTAAACAATTGCTAAGATTAGGGGATCCACTCTTAGGTACTTCAAATAAGTATAATCTAAGCTCTTTTATCACTCAATTGGAATCCACACACAACGGAGGTTCCAATCGGAAGATTAATCATTAAAGGTCCATTATTAGTTATTTATATGATTAGATTAGTTTTCTTAATTATCTTTTTTGATAACGCCAACACTTGCAAATGGGGTCAAGCATTCATGGTGCCACCTTATGTCCACAACAAATCAAAATCTCTTCCTAGCATAATCGGTACAAAAGGAATTAAGTATTTATTGTGCCAAAGGTTGACTACAATGAATCAAGACCCACCACTTAATAAAGAGGGTATTAAGATTGATTAAGAAAATTAAGTAGCACATATAAAACAATGATAAAAGGATATAAACAATGAAGTCTACCTAGAGTTTAGATTATACCTATCTCTCCCCCAAGAGATTCAACCTTTCACCTTAGCAACATTTAAGATTAAGTAAATATGATGAAGAAGAACAACAAGTATGAACACAATATGAACATAACTTTAAACACAAAACTCTTACTATTTTGAAAGCAAAGCAAGATTACAATAATATGAATAACAAGAGGAGAATAAAAGAGAGTGATCTTGATCTCAAACTAAGATACCTCCTAAGCCTAGCTTAAGCATCTATTTATAGGAAAACTTGGAGATACAAAATCAAAATTTGTAGGCTATGGATAAGAGCAAGTTAGCAACTTGTTTTGATAGATTCAGTCTCTCCCAAAAATACATCTGAAACTCCATGAATTTGGACGAAAAATATCTTAATCAAAGAAGAGAACCTGAAGCCTTATCTCTTAGGAGTCGTATGCCACTAGAATTGCATCAATTGGATATGTATTTCTTGACTTAAAGCAAAAATGGTGAAGATAGGATCTGCTGAGTCAAAATTAGTTGCAGATCTTATCATCTGGAAAGATCTGATATTTTCACCCTGATTTTGGCTTATTTTGAATTTTCGCAAAGAACAAATCATCTAGATCGTTTTGTGTACATATCCATAGCTTCAAGAATCACTTCATTTGAAATTGTAATAAGGCCAGAATGAGCCAAATATTGAAGGGTCTCGGGCTGAAAGTGAATGCAGTCCAATTTAAAATGTTGTCCATTTGAGACCTATTTTGAAATAATCTGGGCAGATCTTGTAAATTGAGTTTAGTGAGTAATTGAGTCCAGAATCCATGAGTTTAAGAATTGGATCAAGATCCCATGTACTTTAGAATCTGTGCCCATTTTACGAAACCTGCGCAGAAACGAACATTTAGCACAAATTTGGGGTAATTCATGCTTTTATGCCTATGTCTACAAAAGTGCTTTAAATTAGAGAATTTAATGAAACTCTAAGTGTATAATGATGATACGATCTCATAATAAATATATACAATTAGACGTTCATCATACCCCCCAACCAGCTTATTACTAGTCCCTAGTAATTAAAGCGTTATTACTTAGAAATGATTAACACAATTTCCTTCCAAGGTAATCACTCCTTTTTCTCTCTTTGATTTATCCAAATAAACAAACTCTCAATTTTCATTGAATCAAATATTCTTAAGTCAAAATATTAATAAACCTTCCTTTTTCTGCTCATGTAACAACACATACTCATGGGGCTTAATTGAAAAATTTAATATAAGTTCTAATATTTCATCTAGGGTAGCTTCTTTGAGTATGGGGCAATTTTTCTTTTTGTTTTTTTTTTGTTTTTTTTAACACAATAATATGAACAATACATCCTTAACCCATGAAGCGAGCTTTAGACTAGTGACTCCCAGACCAGTTGGCCTCAGAGCATTGGGTGTTGAGATACCCCTACGAGCTTAATAACTCAGGTTGCAGATGCTTTTATTGAAGAAGACAACCATGGATAGTGCAATATCTAGTTTTCTTAAGCTTTTTCCTTAACCCTTGTAACGAGTTTTGGGCCAATAACTCCCAAGCCAGTTGGCCTTAGGGTATTAGGGGTTAAGATACCCCTACGGGCTTAGTTGCTCGAGTTAAGGTGGCTACAAAACCAAACTTTTCTATGATATTTTTTTAATATAATTTCTTTTTATTTTACCCCTTCCCTTAGTTGCTACCTTTGACAAAATATAAGAACTTGAGTATCATAGCAGTTCAATTCGCAACCCACAATCATATGTCAAAGTGTATGTGTATGTGTGCAGAGGATAGTTTATGAATATTTGCTAAATAAGTATATGAGCATAATCAAGACTAAATGTTACATATTCACTATGATGCATCTCAAGAGTAAACTTACTCCTTACTCTGCCATCAATGACATAGTCGCTATGTCTAATAGTTTTAATAACAGCAAAAAAAAAGATTTTTTTTTCTCTTTTTTTTTTATTTTTATTTATTTTTTATTTTTTTGGTGTCAACTATCCCCTCCCCCCAACTAGAATCAAAATTTGTCCCTAATGTCTTGAGTTAAATAGGAAAAGTATAGAAGACATCACCTGAAATAGGGACTACTGAGAAGAAAAACCTGAAAAATACATAAATAAAGAAAATAAAATGCTGTGAGAAAAAATATGAGACTAGAAAGTTTTTATAGACTAAGAGACAGATCCAATCTGACTTTTTTTCGGCTGTCCTTGTTTGACCAGTCTAACCGAGTTATGGCTGGATCAACTTCTAGGACATAGATTTACAATTGATCAATTAACTGCTCAGGAGTTATAGCACAGATGAAGATTCATCTTGAAGAGTCTGAAATAAACTTCTGTTTTATAGCATGATCTATAAAGGACATCAAGCCATTAAAGAAACCATTAACGTTTAACAGGCCGATGGGTTTTTGGTGGATTTTCAGTTGGGCCCAAGAAGCAATGTGAAAAATTTCTTCTAATGTTCCAATGCCCCCTGGTAAGGCAATAAAAGCGTCAGAATGATCAAGCATCTTTTGTATTCGTTCATGCATTGTTGACACTTTCAGTTCTTCCCCAACCATTTTTCTAATGATATTTCCTTCAGTCAATGCTTTTGGGATGATTCTCGAAACTTGGCTTCCTCCAATGAATGCAGCTGTTGACACACACCCCATTAACCCAAGGCTACCTCCCCTATAAACTAAATGGATTTTTCTTTCAGCTAACACCTTACCAAGGTGATTTGCTACCTCTAGGAACTCTTTATCTTTCCTCGGACTGGATCCACAAAATACACAAATATTTGTGATTTTATGAGATGAGGATCCGGCCATTTTAATACTCCTCTTAAACTTATGAATGCGTTTGAGTTGAATGAAAATGGAGAAAAGAAATGGTGTATTTATAGAGATAGGAAAAGTAATGCAATGATAGCACCTACGGGGGTAGGTCGGCTGTTGTCAGAAAAAGTTTGAAAATTTTAACAAAATGACAAAAGGATAAAGCATTCATATTTATAGGTAGTTGTGATTGTGGCTGACATCTTCCTGTGATTTTATGTCCCATAACGGCTTAAACGCCCTCTATGGGTCGAGGATTGACTTCCCATCCAATTTTCTTATAAATTGACAAACAGGGTCTTTTAAAGTCAGATTCCCAAGACTATATCCCTCATACTCTTGTTGAAATTGGGGCCACAATTTGCGAATAGCAAGATGTACATCTTTACTAGGATGCGTCTCAAGGGTCGATAGTAGATCATCCAATGACCCCTTACTCATGCCATCCTTAATAAAGTTTATTTTATCTTCACGATTTGTGGATAGCATTCCTAAAGAGCGGTATTTTGTGTTACAAATTCATCGTGGACATTTATGATAAACTTTCATTCTTTTAGCACGACGCTTTTTTGCAAATGAGCTTTTACCATGACCAGGCATGTATGAAACAAATGAATTTAAAAACTTACCTGATAATCGTACCTTTGCTTCGATAATCCAACTGACATCTTCAGGAATGCCCATATGCATTAGTAACCTTAATCTTTCACACCTAGCAAGGTAGACTTTTAGCAGAGCATTTTGAGGAAGAGAAGGAAAATATTTTTGTAATTTTGAAAGAGTGACATCCATCTTGAAGAAAGAAATTGAAAGGAAGAGGAAAGAAGTAAAAAGTTATTGTAAATCTTGATGAGAGATTGAAACTTTATACACAATTTTTTTTTTCTTTTTCTATTATTTCATTTTCATTTTTTTTTTCTTCAATTATTGTGGGAAACTGAAGAAACCGACTTAAAGGTCACGGAGTACCGTTATCCGCCACTTAACCAGGAAAGTAATGAAAGAAGCAAACAAACACACTAAAAAAAATAACCTGCAAGAACAAACAAAGTTAAAAATAGAGAATTGAATATTTACAACAAATTATGATTGCTCATAACATGGATCACTGAGGTAAAGGACTTCCTCTTGAAGAATTTGGTTGTCAAGAAATAGTTTGAGTCTTTGTTTATTCACCTTAAACACATTACCATTTCTGAGATTTTTAATGTCAATGGCACCATAGGAATACACATGTCTTACAATGACAGGTCCACTCCACCTTGATCTCAATTTTTCAGGAAATATATGAAGTCGAGAATTATAAAGCAAGACCTTTTGACCAACAAAAAATGTTTTTCTTGAAATTACATTATTATGAAAAGTTTTGGTTCTAGCCTTATGAATTTTTGAATTCTCATATGCATCATTTCTCAATTCTTCAAGCTTATTTATTTGCAATTTTCGCAACTTACAAGCAACATCAAGATTTGAATTGAAAGTTTTAATTGCCCAAAAAGCTTTGTGTTCAAGTTCCACAGGCAAATGACAAGGTTTTCCATAAACTATCCTATATGGTGACATACCAAGTGAGGTTTTGAAAGCAGTTCGATAAGCCCAAAGTGCATCACTAAGTCTCAATGACTAATCTTTACGATTTGGGTTAACTGTTTTCTCCAAAATTTATTTAATCTCTCTATTTGCAAGTTCTACTTGTCCTTTTGTCTGAGGGTGATAAGGGGTAGCAACTTTGTGTGTGATTCCATATTTCTTCATTAATGACTCAAATGGCTTATTATAAAAATATGTTCTCCCATCACTTATCGTGGATCGAGGAATTCCAAATCGACTCAAAATGTTTTCTTTCAAAAACTTTATCACTATTTTATGGTCATTGTTTCGACTTGGAATTGCCTCTACCCATTTTGACACATAATCAATAGCTACTAGAATGTATACAAAACCAAATGACGGTGGAAAAGGTCCCATAAAGTCTAAACCCCAGCAATCAAAGATTTCAATCACCAAAATAGGATTTAAAAGCATCATGTGACGTTTTGAAATTGACCCTATCTTTTGACAATTTTCACAAGATTTGCAAAAAGCATGAGTATCTTTGAACAAGTTGGCCAATAAAATCCACACTGCAAGATTTTTGCAGCTGTCTTTTTTGACGAAAAGTGACCTCCACATGCTTTTGTATGGCAAAAGTTTATGACACTACTTACCTCATTATCTGGTATACATCTTCAAAAGATTTGATCAGGACAATACTTGAACAGATAAGGGTCATCCCAATAAAAATTCTTCACTTCACTTAAAAACTTCCTTTTGTCTTGACTACTCTATTCAGATGGCATAACTCTTGTTGCAAGAAAGTTGACAATATTAGCAAACCAAGGTATTGAAGTGATAGAGAATAAAGATTCATCAGGAAAGTAATCATTGATAGGTGTAGTCCCAAAAGATGACTATGTTGTTAGCCTTGATAGGTGGTCAGCGACAACATTTTCGGCGCCTTTCTTATCCTTGATTGCGATATCAAACTCCTGAAGCAATAAGATCCACTGTATCAATCTTGGCTTGGAATCCTTCTTAGAGAGAAGATATTTCAATGCTGCATGATCACTAAAGACAATTACTGGTGAGCCAACAAGATAAGAACGAAATTTTTCTAAAGCAAATACTACAGCAAGTAATTCTTTTTCGGTGGTTGAATAATTTATTTGAGCATCATTTAAAGTCTTACTTGCATAGTAAATCACATGTGGCTTACCATTTTTTCGTTGTCCTAAAACAGCACCAACAGCATAATCACTAGCATCACACATTATTTCAAAAGGAAGAGACTAATTGGGTGGTTAAATGATAGGAGCAGAGGTAAGCAATTTTTTTAGCTTCACAAATGCTTCTTCACATTCTTTAGTCAATTCAAAAACATTGTCTTTAGATAAGAGGTTACACAATGGTTTAGATATTACACTAAAATCTTTGAGAAACCTCCTATAAAAACCAGCATGTCCTAAGAATGATCTAATATCTCATACACATTTTGGTGTAGGCAAGTTGGAAATTAATTCAATTTTTGACTTGTCTACCTCAATTCCTTTTGATGAAACAATATGGCCAAGAACAATCCCATTTGTTACCATGAAATGACATTTTTCCCAACTAAGTACAAGATTCTTTTCTTCACACCTTTTCAAGACTTTCTCCAAATTCATTAGACAATCATCGAAAGAATCACCAAAAACAAAGAAATCATCCATGAAAATTTCAAGAGAACATTCAACCATATCACTAAATATAATAAGCATGCATCTTTGAAATGGGGCTGGTGCATTACATAATCCAAAAGGCATCCTACGATAAGCAAATGTACCAAATGGACATGTAAAAGTGGTTTTCTCTTGATCTTCAAGTGCTATTTCAATTTGATTGTACCCTGAATACCCATCTAGGAAACAATAAAATTCATATCCTGCAACTCTTTCAAGGAAAATGGTCTCTTTCTAGTCATTGAATTGAGTTTCCTATAGTCAATACACACACGCCAACCAGTAACAGTCCTAGTTGGAGTTAATTCATTATTTTCATTTTTGACCTCAGTATATCCGGATTTCTTAGGTACAACTTGGGTAGGACTTACCCATTTACTGTCAGAAATAGGATAAATGATTCCATTATCTAGGAGCTCAATGACTTCATTTCTCACTACTTCTTTCGTATTAGGATTAAGTCTTCTTTGCATTTCTCTTGTGGGTTTGCTACTTTCCTCTAAATAAATCTTATGTGTGCAAATCAAAGGACTTATTCCCTTTATGTCAGCTATGGTCCATCCTAAAGCAGATTTATGCATTTTTAAAGTTTGTAGCAACTTACCTTCCAGGTTTTCATCAAGTTTGGAAGAGATTATTACCAGAAAAGTCTCATCTTCCCCTAAAAAGGAGTATTTGAGGTCGGATGGTAATGGTTTCAACTCAAGCTTGCGTGATTGGATTCTTGAAGGCATTGTTATATTGGAATATGGTGGTAATTCTTCAAATCTTTGCCTCCATCCTTTGTTTTCCATTCCTTGAGAATAGTCAAGTAAAGAACATATATTAGAGATATCATTATCCAAATGTATACTTGATTCAAATGAATTAATTAAACAAACTTCCAATAGATCTAAATTACTCCCTGTTTGAACACAATCACTTAAGATAGTTTCAATCACGTTAGCATCCTCATTTTTATCTTCTTCATGTGGTTGCTTATACAAGTTGAAAACATTAAGTTCAAGTGTCATATTCCCAAATGAAAGCTTCATCACTCCATTCCTACAATTAATCAAAGTATTAGAAATTGCTAGAAATGGTCGTCCTAAAATAACGGGAATTGGATTGCTTACCTCAACAGGTTGTGTGTCCAAGACAATAAAATCCACGGGATATATGAATTTATCAACTTGAACTAACACATCTTCCACTATTCCTCTTGGAATTTTAATTGACTTATCGGCAAGCAAAAGAGTGACAGAAGTTGATTTTAACTCACCTAGATTGAGCTTTTGATAAACTAAATATGGAAACAAATTCACACTAGCTCCAAGATCAAGTAAGGGTTGTTCAATTTTTTGTTTATCAATAACACATGAAATTGTAGGACAACCAGGGTCTTTATATTTCAAAGTATTATTGTTTTGAAGTATTGAACTTACTTGTTCAGCTAGAAAAGTTTTCTTTTTCACATTCAGTTTTCTTTTTACAGTGCACAGGTCCTTCAAAAATTTAGCATAAGATGGTACATGTTTAATAGCATCCAATAAAGGGATATTGATCTTTACCTGTTTGAAGATGTCAAAAATTTCAGGATTATGATTCACTTTCCTTGAATTATTCAAAGCATGAGGAAATGGGAGAGCAGGAGAGGATTCAATCTTTTCTTCAGAGGGTATAGGTTTAACCTCTTCCTTACCCTTGTTTGATTCATCATCTTTCTCACAAGGTTCAAGAATAGGTTTTTCAACAATCTTACCACTACGAAGAGTCATGATTGATTTGACTTGATCTATAGGTTGGCCTCCAGAGGATCTTGCATGTGAATTGAATTGTCCATTAGGGTTTTGTTGTGGTTGAGAGGGAAACTTACCTTTCTCTTGAATTTGGAGAGCAGATGCAAATTTTGCAAGAGTATCTTTCAAATCCGCCATAGTTTGGGCATTTTGAGTATTGATAGACTCTTGCTTTTCAATGAATGAATGCAATGTTTCTTCAAGATTTTTCCTAGGAGGAGGCATGTAAGGTGCATAACCTTGAGGATTTTGAAAATTTTATTGAGCATGAGATGGTGGTTGTAAAGATTGTGCATGATTATCATTCCTCCAACTAAAATTTGGGTGATTTCTCCAACCAGAATTATATGTTTGAGAATATGGGTTAGGATTTGGTCTTTTGAATGTGTTTAAAATATTAACTTGCTCATGAAGACATTCCTTAAAAGAAGGCAGAGTTGGACAATCATTAGTTGAGTGATCATTGGTTTCACAAATATGACACACAATTTCTTGCACAGATTTCACTTGACCACTCTTTTTCATTTCAAGTGCCTCGACTTTTCTAGCTAAGGATGCAAGTTTGGCTTGGAACTCGTGATCTTCCCTAAGGTTATACATTCCTCCACTAGATGCAGAGGGTTGAGTTTTGGTAGGTGGCTCACAAGTTCCCACAGTGTCCTAATTTTGTGCATTTTCAGCTAGTAAGTCTAAGTATTCAATTGCCACATTGGGGTCTTTATCTTCAAAAGTACCATTACACATCATTTCGACCATTTGCCTATCTCTACGTGTTAATCCCTCATAAAAATGTGACACTAACCTCCATATTTCAAAACCATGACGAGGACAAGTATTAAGTAGTTCCTTATACCTATCCCAACACTGGTAAAATGTTTCTCCTTGTTTTTTAGTGAATGTGGTGATTTGTCTTTTGAAAGAATTTGTTCGGTGAGGAGGAAAAAACTTTTTCAAAAACTGTTGTTGCATTTCATCCCAAGAACCAACGGAACTCGACCTAAGATTTTGTAGCTATGTTTTAGCTTTATCTTTTAATGAAAAAGGAAAAAGCTTAAGTCTGATGGTGTTCATGCTACAATTTTGGTCATTATAAGTATTACACACCTCTTTAAATTCCCTCAAATACAAGTATGGATTTTCTAAATCTAAGCTACGAAAAGTTGGTAAAAGTTGAATGATTCCAGGCTTGAAGTTGAACTGAGATGCATCAGGAGGAAAAACTAAACATAAGGGTGCACCTATTCTTGTGGGATTCATGTGGTCTCTTAGTGTCCTAGGTCTATCTTGATCATTATGTATAGAATGATTATCTCCTTGGTGAATTTGATTTTCGGCCATGTTTTCAAGAGAAAATGAAGGCTTCCTAATAAGTCTACCACTTGATGAGCGTGACCAAACTTCCATGCAAATGCAAAACAAGAAAGGAATATTTTTTTTTATCAACTAGAAAGAAAATGCAGAAGGAAGAAGATGAGATAAAAGTTAAAAGAAAAAGAAATGAAATTATAGTTTGTAGAATAAACTTTATCTCCCCGGCAACAGCGCCAAAAACTTGACTGATTCAAATTAATGAAGTCTTTTCCCGAGTGCAGGAGTGTCAAAGTAATAAATTACTCGGTAAGAATGAGGTCGATCCACAGGAAGATTAGTGAATAATATAAGACCATAACACATATATTACAGGAATAAAGATGATGGAAGAAAGTATGTTCTAGGGTGATTATGACAATGTGAAACAAAGTGACAAAAATATAACGATCTAAAGTTGCAGAATTTAACAATTACTGAGATTAGGGGATCCACTCTTGGGTACATCAAATAAGTATAATCTAAGCTCTTTTATCACTCAATTGGAATCCACACACAACGGAGGTTCCAATCGGAAGATTAATCATTAAAGGTCCATTATTAGTTATTTATATGATTAGATTAGTTTTCTTAATTACCTTTTTTGATAACGCCAACACTTGCAAATGTGGTCAAGTATTCATGGTGCCACCTTATGTCCACAACAAATCAAAATCCCTTCCTAGCATAATCGGTACAAAAGGAATTAAGTATTTGTTGTGCCAAAGGTTGACTACAATGAATCAAGACCCACTACTTAATAAGGAGGGTATTAAGATTGATTAAGAAAATTAAGTAGCACATATAAAATAATGATTAAAGGATATAAACAATGAAGTCTACCTAGAGTGTAGATTATACCGTCTCTCCCCCAAGAGATTCACCCTTTCACCTTAGTAACATATAAGATTAAGTAAACATGACGAAGAAGAACAACAAGTATGAATACAATATAAACATAACTTTAAACACAAAACTCTTACTATTTTGAAGGCAAAGTGAGATTACAATAACATGAATAACAAGAGGAGAACAAAAGAGAGTGATCTTGATCTCAAACCAAGATGCCTCCTAAGCCTAGCTTAAGCATCTATTTATAGGAAAACTTGGAAATACAAAATCAAAATTTGTAGGCTATGGATAAGAGCAAGTTAGCAACTTGTTTTGACAGATTCAGTCCCTCCCAAAGATACATCTGAAACTCCTTGAATTTGGATGAAAAATGTCTTAATCAAAGAAGAGAACGTGAAGCCTTATCTCTTAGGAGTCGTATGCCACCAGAATCGCATCAATTGGATAATCTTGTAAATTGAGTTTAGTGAGTAATTGAGTCCAGAATCCATGAGTTCAAGAATTGGATCAAGATCCTATGTAGTTTAGAATCTGTGCCCATTTTATGAAACCTGCGCTGAAACAAACATTTAGCACGAATTAGGGGTAATTCTTGCTTTTGTGCCTATGTCTACAAAAGTGCTTTAAATTAGAGAATTTAATGAAACTCTAAGTGTATAATGATGATATAATCTCATAATAAATGTATACAATTAGACGTTCATCAAGAATCTGCTTTTGTGTGATTATGACCTAAGTCAATTTATATTTCTTTACTTAATATTTCTATTGGGTAGTTCTAGAGCGTTTGCTTAGGTTATTTAATAGGAAAACTTATTTATGGTATTGCTCTAGATAGCATAAAATCTAAAGAAGAAACGGCATAATTACGCATTTGTGGACTATCTACGGTTGATAGCTTTAGTAAATAATTGAGCATAGAATTAGATGATTAAATTAACATAATTATTTAGTAGTGGCGAACGATTCCCGAACCAGTTTATTTTATTTATCTTTCTTGTTTTATTTAGTTTTAGTTTACTTTAAATCCCGCTCTATTACCTTAGGATTAGTAGTATTTTAGTTAGACCAATTTCTTGTAGGATCTACCCTATTTATCACTATGCTAGGTAATATTAAAATTTCCTAAGCCTTGCTAGATAGAGATAGGAAGAAAAATTAATTTGGTTACTTAACGACACACCAGGTGGATTCATAGAAGACAATGATACAAGTTATTTTGTAATTAAATAAAATTATTTGTAGCATAAAGTTGTGCACTTTATTTTAACTGTGGTAAATTCATTGAGTAATTTATATTGATTATGTATAGATTTATTAGTATATTTAGACTATATTGAATGAATCAACTATGAGATTTAATACATCTGGTTATTAGACTTATTTAATTTCATTTGGCATTGATAATACTTTATTATCAATCCTGAGTTAGCTATGAGTTCATATTTGTTTATATTGCAACATTTGAGTTAATAAAAGGTGCAACTCTAATTGAGGGGTTAATATTTCAATAACTTGGTGGTAGGTATTTATGGATAGTGACACTTACAGATTGACAATATAGAATTTGTAAATACATATCCCTTAACGAGTTTTCGGTACTTGATCATCGAATTCTCTGACCAAAGTGCATCAACATACCTAATTAATATATTGAAAATGATTATTAAAGAAAACCAGTAAGAGTTAAGAAATAAAAATATATGGTTAAATTGATTGGATAGTTGAGTTAATTATAATATGATACAAAGGATTAAAATAAAACTTTCTACAGAAATGCCTTGCTTTTAGGGTTATTGTTTATTTTATATACATATATTTTCCAAACATGAACAAAAATATACTATTTCATCGATTATAGTTTTTTTAATAACAAATTTGTCTTTAAAACCGAAATCACTTTCTTTTCTATCTAATGGCCTCCAACTCCCACGATCAAGCTACTGAATTAGTTTCAACCTTTCTTGTAACAACTACTCCAAAACCGGCGACTTCAACGTCTAGCAAATTGATTGCGAATCATAGTCTCTCTCAATAAACGAACCTAATGATTGCTTCCCAAGGTGGTTCTTGATCAGAGTATTTGAATTCGATGGTACCGATCCTTTGAAGAGCGATCGAATTAAACACTACATGTTCCTCAATTAGTCCAAGGCTTTGATGATTTCGTTTCAACTCAACCCTATTTGTTGCCTCGGTAATGGTAACAATGACTTCACTGTTCCAATTTTCAATATTAGGTATTTAGGATGGCCTAACCGTTAGATTTACCGTCTTATTCACCTTCCTACTTCGTCTCTGTGCTCAGTGATTTCGAGCACTATGGTTTCGGTTTAGGTCTGCCCATTTCTTGGCCCTGTAGGTTTCTAGACCTCTATGGAGATATCCAATATGCATGAACTGACTCGAGTTGTGGCAATTGTCTCGTACACTGAGGAGATTGCAGGTTTCAAATTGGGTCAGTTACAAAGATCAGATGCTCCATTCTTCCAATCGAGTCAAATCAGGGCATGCTTCTTATCCTTGGATTTTTGTTTTCCTTGGTGGAGTTGAACACGCTATATCAACTTGAGTATTTTTATCAAAGGCAACTAATTTTACATAAAAAGTCAAAATAATTGACAGAGAGTGCTACCTTACTTAACCAGCCTCGAATGTTTGGATGGCAAATTACTTTCACAAAATCAGAAGTGGGTGAGAAATGACATATGTGCGCTATTATGTTTTACCACATAGGATTGCTATATGATACGGGACATGGTAAAGCTTTTATGCTCAAATACTCAAATAAGTGTAATTTGGTATTAATGTTTTACTAAATATAGTCCAAACAACATTAAATATATACTAGTAAATTAATTATATATCATATATCAGTTATATACACCAGTAAATTAATTATACATCAAGTAAATCAATTATATATACTGGTAAATTAATTATATGCCATATTACATTAATAATGTATACTGCTACATTAATTATATATCACGGTAGATCAACGGCATAAAATGGTAAATTAATTATAAACTACAGTAAATCAATTTTATACACTAGTAAATTAGCTATTATTATGGTAAATCAATTGCTTACATTGATAGGTCAAATTAAATTATATTAGGATATAATGGTAAACTATATTTATTACATCTTAAAAGGAGATGTAGAAGTTAGTCAATTGAGAAAAGAATATTCATTAACGTATGGTTTAGAAAAAGGGCATAAGATGTAGTTTTGTCATTAAAGTATAGATGTCAATGTGACAGGAATCGCTTATTACTAGTATGATAATATCTAAAAATATCATTTAATAATAGAGAAAAATTCCAATCTTTTAGTGGAGTAGAATTGGAACTTATCATTGGGCTTAAATTAAGGCATAGTTGTACGATCCATTACTTATATTAGCCTAAAGATCTTCGGAGTAACCCGTAAATTCGGCTGTACTGTTATAAGTCTAAATGATGGAATAAAAATAGCAGTTAGGCATTATAAGCCCAAGACTGCATAACCTAGCCCCG
The DNA here is from genome assembly GCA_002914845.1 of Trema orientale. Taxonomy (NCBI): domain Eukaryota; kingdom Viridiplantae; phylum Streptophyta; class Magnoliopsida; order Rosales; family Cannabaceae; genus Trema; species Trema orientale. Next base: position 174,119 of record JXTC01000238.1, read on the forward strand.
GTACTGGGCATATGGATGTGGTGTTGTGTCGGGCCAGGCGCGTAGCCATAGTCCCATAATTGCGTGTTTGCAATTTAATTAAGATAGATTATTTGAATTTTAGAAATTAAAAAATAATGTCTAAATTGATTTAGAATAAAATTCAAATAGATAATCTATCAGTTAAAATTATACGTATTATGTTATATTGATTAGTTCAATCTGGCAACTAAGAAGAAAATGAGAAATAAATATCTTTTATTTTTATTAATTTGAATTACGAAATCTAGATAAATAAAAGATAGATATTTATTCAAATTAATTTGTAATTATTTTAGAAATTAAATATTATTAGAAAGAATTTTAAAATTTGAAAAAACTACTTTTAAGGAGTGTTATATGTCTCATTAGTAGGGGATTACTCTTGCACATTGAAGCTGTATAGAAATTTTTCATTTTTTGGATTATATCTTGTAGGACGGATGTCTAAGATTTTAGTGCACATAAAAAGGTAAGAAAAATTTCGAAGTGAAAAATTTTTCGCTACACATAGAGAAAAATAACTTTCCAAAAAAAATAAGAGCATCAATATTGTGCCCGCGTCATACTAAAGCCATTATTAGCATCCAACCTGAGACGTTCGCATGATCGTACAAGCGTGTTGTGCGGCCGTGCCAGGCTGAATCCTCAGAAGCATATTTCCAGACAAAGATGTTTGGCTGCATAGCCCAGTGGTTTGGTCGCGTCACGCCCATCATACAAAAAGGATTCAAGGGCAATCCTACCCCTTGATTAATCGATTAATGACTAGGACTTTGAGCTAGTTTTAGGTGGCCTTGACATCATCACAAAAACCCTAACTTGGAAAGGAAGAGAAACATAATTCCCTAGGATGATTTGGAGGCAACCATTTTTGGAGAAAAAGATTGAAGACTTGAAGCTTTAAGGACCAATTCTCTACCATAATTTCTTCTTACTCCTCTCATTTTTTGCTTGAAATTTGTATTTGTTATATTGTTCTTGAACATTTTAATAATAATGAATTTCTCTTTGCTTTTTTTATGGATTTATCTTTGCTTGGCAAAAATTGTATTCTAGGGTTTGATGTAGCTCTATTTGCATTATGTTTGTAATATTTAGCTAATTGTTAATAAAGTTTCATTTCGATTCATTTTCGTTTTTCTATGCCTAATACTTCTAATTTATTGGAAAATGAATTAGTTGATCTAAAGTTATGAATTTAGTGCTCGGGAGAGATAAATTTGTTTATTGGACTTGAGAAACACTATCTTTGTTGTTGTTGAGTTCAAGAGGCCAATAGCACTTAGATGATCACTTAAGGGTGCTTGATAAGTGTATTTTACACTTATCTTTAATAATTTTTCGAGCTTAAGAATTACTCATCTTTGAGTTCTCTTTACTTGTTTTGTTGTTTTTGATGCATATTTCAGGTGAAAGATTGTTGAATGAAGATTGTTGTGTTTCAGAGTTAAATTGGAGGTAAATCAAGACATTTAAGTAATAAATTTGCATAGAACGAGAGAAAACCGGTGATAGAGCGTTCAGAGTAAAGTTAGAAGCAAGACAAGTCGGTACCACATCACAAAGAAGTTGCCTCTGCAGCACCAAGATTTGGGGCTGCAGCCCAAAAAATATGGCGCTGCAGCCCCAAAACCATGGGACTACAGCGCCAAAAATGTGAGGCCGCAGCCCCAAATACATGGGGCTGCAGCCCCACTTTCATGGCGCTGCGGCCCAAGGTCCATGGGGCTACAGCGCTATTTCTGTGGTGTCGCAGCGCCACCATTTAGCGCTGCAGTGCCATCCTCCTGCTAGCTTTGGTATCGCAGCGCCAGTTTCAGCACTGCAGCACCTAAAAGTTGCAGAAAACCCGGAATTCACTTGTGATAGCTCCTCTATTTAACTTCTCTTTCTCTCATCTGAAAGGGAAAAGGGGGACGAAAACTCTTGTTGCCAAGGGTTCCTAGACCCATTTCTAGGGGAGAAACAACACTAAGGAGAATGATTCAAGCCAAGGAAATCAGACTGGGAAAGCTTCAAAGGAGTTTTTTCTTTCTTCTTGTTCTTGTTTTCCTCTTCTATTTTCTACACTTGAATATGTATCAACTTTGTTATATGTGTTGTGATTCTCTTTGTATGAGCATGAGCTAAACTCCATTTCTGGGGAGGTAATTGAACTTCTAATGTAATCTAACTATATTTATTTTCTTTAATTTGTTCTTGATTTCTATTGTTGAGTTGGTTGTTCTATCTTGAGTTTTATGCATCTATTTACTTAGCCAATAAATAGAATTGTTATGTGAAATCTATATGAACTTGGGAAGGGAAATATGGATTTGGACATAGATAGAACATCATAAGATTGCCTAGTATGGGGTGAGTTTGTATAAGATAGGAATATACCTATGTGATTTGTACAACTTTATGTGATAATTACCAACTTAATCAATCTAGTCAATTTATGTTAGGAGTAACATTAACTTGTCTAGATACTTATATCTTGGAAAGGAACTTGTGAATAAATTAGGATTCTCGGTTGTCAATTCTAAATGGATGATTGAACTATGAGGAAAACTAGTAGTTGGTGGAGTTAGAGGGTAGATTGCATTCCTAGGTCCCTTATTATTGCTTTAAGAACTATTTTAGTTGCTTAGTTTTCAATTTCTATTCTTGCCTTTTACATTGTCATTTACATTTTAATTCTTGCAAAAAAATAATCAACTATTATTGTTTGGATAAATTAGAAGCTAATTTCGGTTAGTAGTTAGCATTTGTGAATTAAGTACTCCTCGTGGGATCGATACTCTCTTACTCTATATTACTTATTGAGACCCGTATACTTGCGGTTTATGTGTTATAAATAGCCCAACAGTGCTTAATGAATGTGTAGTCAAACAAGTGAGATAGAGATATCAACTTGAACTTCTACACATTGGATCTCATTTGAACATTTAGGAGAGGTAATGAGGTTAACAATAGCCCTTGATTAATGCATTGAATATACTTAGTTAACAATTGCTAAATAGGAAGAACATAAGAACAGTAGAGTGAAATCAAGACCGTAGAAACCTTGATTATAGATTTTCCATTACTCGAAATCACATCTTCCCACTTTTTACCTTGTTAATTCCTTAGTTTAATTTCCTTCAATTCTCGCTCTTAATCAATCACTTAGATAAAATTAGGTTAACATGACCATAATACTTAGCTTAATTTAGAAAAGCCAATCCTTGTGCGACGATAACTTTTACTTACTCTTTATTACTTATCCACAACCCGTGCACTTGCAGATTTTATTTGCACATTTTGTGTGTGTGTGTTAACGGTTCATTCAATAAGGTTTTGGAGCCATTGCCTGGGATTGAATTAATTTTAGATTTTGGTAATATTGTGGTTAAGTGACTTAATCTTAATTTAGGATTTTATATTCTTTAAATTTTGCTAATTTTTTGTCAAATTTTGTTATTTTGAAGGTTTATGCAAAGAGTTTGTAGCTTGGAATTATTGTCGCTCGATCTTGACGTAGAGTGCACTCTTTGGAAGTTGAAAAAAAAAAAGAACCAAGAATCTCTAGCTATGGCAGAAGGTGAAAATAATCAACAATAGTGGACCTTGCGAAATTATTTCAAGCCCATTGTCAGTGACAATTTTCCGGAGATTCGGCAGCCAATGATCAGTGCTAATGACTTTGAGTTGAATATAATCAAGGTGAATGGCATCCCTGAAAATGTAATTTGAATGCAATTATTTCCTTTTTCTCTTAGGGATAAGGGCTGGAGTTGGCTATAATTCGGAGGACTTGATGTAGAAATTTCTCTCAAAATTGTTTCCTCCATCAAAGACTTCTTATTTGTGTGGCAATTGCTTAGTTCTGCCAATTAAAGTCTCCTTGTGAGGCGTGGGAGCGATTCAAGGACCTTATTCGGAAGTATTCTCAACATGGCTATAAAGATTTGAATGAGCAAATGAGGACGATTGCAGATGCAGCAGCCGGTGGTACTCTCTTGTCAAAAACTGCAGATAAGGCTCAACTTTTATTGAAAGAACTGGCTTCCAATAATTACTAATATCCTATTGAACGGTCTATTTTGAAGAAAGTTGCGGGAGTCCATGAAGTTGATCTGATAGTCACTTTTTGGGATCAAGTATTGACTTTCGCAGACCAAATTTCGACGCTGACTACTAGAGAAGCTTTATTGAGTAAAGATCTGACGGTGGTTGCTAGTTCCTCCAATTCTGGTGAGGGTGGTGATCTTGAGTAAGTGCATTACTTGAACAACTAGAATTTCAACTACTAGGGTAACAACGTGTCGAACAACTTGCCTGCACACTACCATCTCAGACTTCATAATCATGAGAGTTTCTCCTATGCCTAAGAAAGAGCCATATCTGGAGGATCTCCTAAGGACCTTTATTGTGGAGACAAGGGGAAGGTTTAACAAAGATGAAGCAAGGTAGGATACTATTGAAACTCATATGGGCAACATGGGAGCAATAATCAAGAATATTAAGGTTCAAATTGGTCAACTTGCAACATTTGTCAACTCTCTATCAAGTACACCAACTCTACACGAGGAAGAGGACGTGCAACGCAAAGAGAAGGAAATTCAAAGGCGATTAACGAAGGAGATTTTGAAGGCTAATTCTATATCTTTCCATGATAATCCTCCAATTCTTGAAACTCCTCTCCCATATCCTTAGTGATTTCAAAAAAGAAACTTGACTCAAAATTTGCAAAATTTTTGGAAATCTTCAAGAAGATTCACATTAATATTCCTTTTGTGGATGCCTTTGAGCAAGTTTATGAAGGAAGTAATGTCAAAGAAGAGCAAGTTGACAGAGGAATATAGTGTAATACTTCAGAAACAGCTACCGCAAAAACCTAAAGATCTGGAGAGTTTCACTATTCATTTCACAATATGCGATTCTTTTTTTGACAAGACATTGTGTGATCTTGAGGCAAGCATCAACTTAATATCTCTTTCGTTATTCAAAAAAAGACTCAGAGAAAGTAAATCGAACCACTATTGCATTGCGATTGGCAGATAGATCATTTACCCATTTCCGTGGAGTCATAGAAGATGTGTTGGTGAAAGTTGGCAAATTCGGATTTCCTGTAGATTTTTTTTGTACTGCATATGGAGGAAGAATAAGACATTCCTATAATTCTTAAGCAACCTTTCTTGGCCACTGGCAAAGTATTGATCGATGTACCAAAAGAAGAATTAATCCTTAAGGGTGAATGAAGAAAAAGTCAAGTTCAACATTTACCACACCACCAAAGTCCCTAATTTGGTGAATATTTGTAGCCAGGTTGATGTGATTAGCAAAAGTGTTGATCAGGTCCAAGTAGAGGATAAGCCATACAACCCCTCAGAAGATAGTATCATGCATACCTCATAGCGTGAATCATACCTCAATAAGTGTTAATAATTGTTTTAGAGTTGATGTGGTCAAAGAAAGCTTGGTAACATGTCTTTAAGATATTTTCTAATTACACTCATGAAGCCCCTTTTAGCCAATAGTTTGATGTTCATACAAAGAAACCTCCTGGTGGTGTTAATTTATTGAAAGTTTCTCCACACTTTGATAGCTCTAAGTCTCTGGTTAAATTTTTGGAAGTTTTAATCTCTTTTTTCAAACATTACAAGTCATACAAAGAGAAGACCAATAATTGGTGTGTAAAGAAGAAGACTTTAGAGCCTAACTTAGAGGCCGGTCCATAAGTCATACTTGGAAGCTCATGCTTGCTTCTTTTTCTGGCCAATCTTAAGGTCAAAATGGGGGGATCTTCCACATTGTTCACTCCTAGAAATCACATCTTCATACTTTTTATCTTGTTAAATTCCTTAATTAATTCATTAATTTAATTTCCTTTAATTCTCGGTCTTAATCGAATGCTTAGATAAATTAAGGTTACCATGACCATAGTACATAGCTTAATTTAGAAACGTCAATCCTCGTGGGATGATAACTTTTACATACTTTTTATTACTTATTCATGACCCATGCACTTGCGGATTTTATTTACAAATTTTGTGTGTGTGTGTTAACGGTTCATACAACATCGACCAAGTCGAAAAGTTCGAAAGTGAGCAAGATGGTGTAGGGAAGATGACTGACCATGTTATATCTGGGTCGAGATTGTTCGACTAGGGTCAAATGGTGGCTCGACCCGAGTTAAAAATTTTTGATTGGGGTCGAAAATTTCTAGTTACTGGTCGAAAATTGATCACAATGACTGAGGAGGCGGCAATACAAGTTCGTCCATAATTGAAATTTTTCTACCCTAGTCAAGTAGAATCGCCTCTAATGTCAGAATTGAAACCGAAGTTACTGGTAGGCTGCTTCAACTGGTGGTGGTGTCATAAATAGTTAGGGGCATGTTGGAGAAAAATGTATTTTAGGGTTTGTTAAGGAATAGGGTATCTATGTAATTTTAGATATGGGACGTGACAATGAGGGTTAGTTATGAAAATAATTATGGATGAGTTCTATTTTTTCATCATGAGAGGCTTAGTAGACTTATTAAGTGTAAGAAATACTTTTTAAAGCTAAGTGATAAGAAATACTTCTTATTATTGTTTTAGATTTTATTTTACTATTTCCGGGTTCTAATCAGTTTTGTCTTGTAACAAACATGGTGCCACACACTAAGTACGATATATAAATTAGGTGATATTCTGGACGATTTTTGAGTGGGGATGACTTGCATCGTTTTTCCGTGAGTGTCATGTTGGTCTTTAAGAGCTAATATCTTTTTTATTCTAATTTTACGAGTACAATCGTGTATTTTTTTTCCACTGCAAAACGTGTATGTGTGATATTAGATTTCTAGATTTCATTTTTTTTTTTTCGAATCTCTGTTTGTTACCTCACATGCTGTAATAATAACCAATAAGTTACTAGGTTAAAGCAAAACTTTCGTGCAACTAATTTTTTAAATGCAGCTTGTCTACTTAAAACTTTCTACATTATTAGAAGCCAATGGAGAGATTGTAAGAAAAATTCATGTTGGCTTTTATTTGTCTGAGAGATTTGAAATTCATTGTTTTAATTATCGAGTAAAAAATTAGGAATGTATTTTTGAATTATTTGGGTTTTGATTTAAGTAATTATTGGGTAGATAATAAAGATCTAATTGATCAGGTATTTCAAACGGAAGGCTGAGTCCAAATAGATAAAATTCAAAAAAATTCATACGGATCAGATAATGAAGATCTCTTTGCATCAATAATTTTCAGATAAGGTGATATCAATAATTAGGTATTTAAAATTCAAAGATATTCCCTCTATCTTTAAGATATTTAAAAGTATATGTTAAACATTTTAAAACTGATAAAATGAGTTCCAAATAAGCTGAGTGCAGAAATTTTAAAGGAAAGTCTATTTTAATAAAACACTAATAAAACATCCAACATCAGGAGAATTCAACATAAAATCTGCCACTATCATGACGAAAGTCATCCATCAAGTCAAGCAGAAATCTTGAGCTTATATATAACTAGTCGTTATTCAGCACTTTGCACAGGTTACTATTAATATTGCAGAATTGTAATTTGAGATTATGTGTTAATTACTATAGAAATAGGAAATTCTTGAGTAAGCTACTTCCTTCAAATGATGAATTCCTACTTCACCCCCGATTGTTATGTCACGACGTCCTAAGCTTATATGCGATGGATATACCCTGACAACTATGGCATATTTGCTTTTACTATCTATGCATGAGAAGAAAAAGGCAATGAAGAAAACCCAAAATTTGAAGCAGTGTATACAATATATTTGTCTATATGAAAAATAGATTACAATATCAACGTATAATCAAAACATTGTTAATGACAAAACAATAAAAGTAATAGAATCTTAGAATTTTTTATACCTGTCTTAAAATTTCAAATGCTGATAATTAGATTATGAAGAATCATATATATATTGTAGCAATTAACATTAATGACAATAAATTAGAACATGAAGTGGTACTTTTTTGTTTAAAGTTAAATGACATATTAAATCTACTTTATAGTTAAATTCAATATACTACAACATTAAAGAATGTATTTGTCTCTAAATTAAAAAATAAATGTACAAAATATGGATAATAATCAAGTTATTTTGATGAGATGAATATAGCAATACTATTTATTCGATGAACTAAATTTAATAAAGTTATCATTAATATTAAATTAAATATAATATTATATAATACATGTATATATTACAACCAATCATAATATGGGAAATAATAATAGGACAAATCATAGTATGAAAAAATAAGAGCTAAATTAAAATTTTTAAAAAAAAATTAGAAATCGAATACTAATCAAAGAAGCTATTATATTTTTTCACTTTCTCTCTCTGCGTTAGGCTTTATATATATATATAGATAAATATATAGACATATATATAAATATATATATTATTCTAATAATTATTATTATTATTTTCTTATTTCTAATTCAATATATATGTAATATTTGAATTGTTTATATGCATATTATTTCACATTATATATCGGTATATGGTTAAGTATTATTATTTGTTATTATTATTTATATTATTTATTATTATTAGATGTAAAGATCAGGAAGGTCACGTTCGTAATCGTCAAGTTATATTATGTATATTTATATGGCTTTACAAAAAAGTTATTTTATTAATTAATTATATTATATATGTGTGTATAATAATGTTTAGCCTAATTTGTAGTTAGGTCCAATGTATTTTAACATAAAACAAAAGATATGAGGTACAATGTATTACACTATTATATAGAAAAATAAATATATTTGATGAGATGAATGTAAAACCACTATTTATTTAAGGAACTAAATTTAATGTAAGCTATCATACTATTAAATTATATTTTATAATCTATATATATTTGGACCAATCATAGCATAAAAAAATAATAATAGGACCATTTATATTATGAAAAAATAAGAGTTAAATTTGGAATTTTCTAAAAATTTTAAAAATAGAACATTGATCAAAAAAGCTATCAAATTTTTTACCCTCTCTCTACTTGAGGCTTAATATATATATATATATATATATAACTGTGCTTTATTAAAATACGATTTATAAAAAGTATCAATGTCTAGATCTTGTTATTAAAGTATCTAATCAGATGATCTATAGCTTATAAAAGGGAAGCCTCATGAAAATTTTAGAATCATATTTTTGCAATCAAATTTTTACGGAAACTATATTTTTGCGCTTAATTTCAATGACTTGTCGTAGCGGTTTTATAAAAGAACTGAGCTAGGTTAAAAACAATCTTTTGTATCGAAAACCTCTAGTTCAAAGGAAGATACACACTTCGTCATTTGGTATTCCAACTCTGATTCTATAGGATTCTTAGGAATTAGACTTAAGATTTCCCTTGACCATACAAAAAGAATTATAGGTGAGTTCATCCTACAAGTGGTAGTCTTGTAGCCAACCTTGGGCCTGCAAAGGTCAGGAGAATTCTTGCCTAATTAAAAGGTAATAATAATTAGCCGGATGGAACTTGTAAAGGTATTTGATACGCAGTTCAGAAGATCTATGTTAGGATAAATATGGGATTGCAATTACGAAACACAAGCCCGAGAACATTCGTACAAAACTGATAGGTTAGATATTCATTAAGTATACTTGAGTCTATAATTGATGGTTGTAATCTTGATGAATGAATAGAAGGCAGAAGTGTTACATGATGAACAGTGATGTCAAAGGGTTTAGTCTTCTGCGACCTAATCCCTAAAACACTCAGATGAAATTCTTTGTAACTGATAGCAGGCCATAAAGAAAACGAGCGTATGTAAAAAGGTGGTGAGAACCATAACCCTAATATATTCTTTATATATACCTTGTTGGGTATCCATCGCACCTAATAGAGTAGACTAACAGAGTATCCATATTAGTATTCATACTTTGTTGAATATTTTGACCCATCGTTAATTAAATCACGAATTGGGTCTGCTTAAGAATAATATGGCCCAATACAATTGTTTAAAATATGTGGCCTACTATTATAAGGAGTTCCTAATAATCTCCCACTTGGGTGACATATGAACCAAATATAATTGATTGAAAAATTGAAGTATGGCTATGAAAATAACATATGATGCTTGAATATCCCCGAATTTGCAATCCCATTCATCAGACATATCAGCACGAAACCAAAGCACTCGTCATTGTACTCATTTGGATGATATTTAGAACCTTCAGTGATCATTGTACTAATATACTCGAATGACACAGATCGAGTACAGAATGTGATGTGGAAATTATACACAATATGATTTATTATGCATATTTCTAAGTGGTCCTCCTGAAATTTTATTGAGATCGATCTTAGTTTTTCTCCCTTTAGTGTATTACTACAAACTTTAATGTAACAGAAAGGAAACAAAATATGAAAAACATTATATTATATAAATGAGCAGAGTCTACGAGAAAATCCATCAATAACCAAAGTACTGCAGTAAATAAACATAAAGTAGTGTCATAAAAGTGCACCTAAAGTGAATTACAAACTCCCGCTAAAACTGCACACCAACAAAAAATACAACACCCATATAAGCGGTGTACTCGTGAAACACTTTAGGTGCTAAACCTTTTGTGAGCAGATCTGTTATCATAGAGTTTGTACCGATATGCTCTATAACAATAAGTTGATAATGAACTCTCTCTCTGACAGCTAAGAACTTGATGTCAATGTCTCTTGACTTCGATGAGCTCCTGCTGCTATTGGAATATAATACTGTTGAGTTATTGTCATAATAAAGTTTCAATGACCTTTCAATGCCATTTACTACGAGCAGCCCGATGACAAAGTTTAGCAGCCATATGTACTGATTAGATGCCTTATAATAAGTTATGAATTCTACTTCCATAGTTGAAGTAGCTACGAGTGTTTGCTTAGCACTCTTCTAGGAAATAGCTCCTTCAGCTAAAAGAAAGATATAGCCCAATGTGGATCTTTTACTGTCTAAGAATCCTATAGAATCAGAGGGAATGCCAAATGATATCTAAAATATCTGATCTCTGATAACTGGGCATGTATTCCTTTATTCTCTGTAAGTACCTCATAACTCTCTTTGCTGTATTCCAATGATCAACTCTAGGGTTACTCATATATCTGCCCAACATACTAACTATGAACACGAGATCCGAATATGTACATAGCTGAGCATACATCAAACTCTATGCAGCCAAAGTATAAGGAATTTGTTGCAATGCCAAGAAATTTCATTTAGAAAATTCTTCTCAAGAAATCTCTTGGTGTCGTGCAATAAGCCTATATTACTACTTGATAGTAGTATATAATCAACATAAAGGACCAAGAAAATAAACTCTCTCCCACTGAACTTATGATACACATAATCATCAGCAGGATTGATCTCAAAACCAAACGAGAGGATCACCTCATGAAACTTGTGATATTATTGACGGGAAGCTTGCTTGAGACCATAGATGGACTTCTTAAGTTTGCAAACTATAGACTTTGGATCTCCCGATACAAAATTTTCTGTTGCACAATTTAAATCATTTCATCAATGTCTCCATTAAAAAACGCAGTTTTAATGTCCGTCTGATGAAGCTTAAGATCAGAATGAGTCACAAGTGCCAGAATAACTCTAAATGAGTCCTTCGAAGCAACTGGAGAGAAGGTCTCTTTAAAGTTGATGCCTTTCTTCTGAGTGAAGCCTTTAGTGACAAGACGAGCCTTACATCTCTCAACATTGCCTTTCGAATCCCGTTTTGTCTTAAATATCCATTTGTAACCAATGGGCTTTGTACCTTCAGAAAATTTGACGAGATCCCTAACGTCATTGTCTCTTATAGACTTCATTTCCTCATTATGGAATTGATCTGCTTTTGAGAATTGGAACTTTTTTTTGACTTGATCGAAGTTAATTAGATCATCCTCTACTATCCCAATGTTAAACTCATGTTCCCGGAGATATATAACATTATCGTCTAGAATCGTACTTCTCTTTTCTCCAGTGGAGCTTCTTAAAGGCACTTGTTCTTGAGGTTGTTGAGCTTGCTCTACAGGAGCATTACCTCATCTAGGATAGGAACCTCATGAACATTGTCTTAAACTGGAGTGATTATATCTTGAACAATGATATTGGTAGGAACATGATCCTGAGTGTCATGGCTATTGTAAATAGTAACCATAGGAAGAGGAATGAATTCCTCTTCAAAGATAATGTCTCTAACCTTATCTTCCCCCACAAACTTAATATCCTCAAGAAATATTGCATTCCAGTCTCAAAGAAAGACTTTACTGTGAGATCATAAAACTTATAGCCTTTGAATCTTTCAGAATACCCAACAAAGTAGTAGCTTACGGTTCTTGAGTCTATTTTATTTTCATTTGGCTTGTAAAGCCTTACCTCAACTTGATAAACCCAAATGTGTAAATGACTTATATTGGGCTTTCACCCAGTCTAGAGCTCATAAGGAGTTTTCGCTACTGCATTGCTTGGTACTTTATTTAGGATATATGTTGCAGTTTTGAGTCAATCTCCCCACAGTGATTATGGTAAAGCGGAATGACTAATTGTACTCCTTGCCATATCTTTAAGTGTCCTATTGCGTCATTCAGTAGCACTATTCATGTTAGGTTTCCCTGGCGTAGTATATTACGTTACGATACTGCACTCTTTTAAATACTTAGCAAAGGGCTCTAGATGTTGCTCACCTGATCCGTCATACCAGCCATAGTACTCATCACCACGATCAGATTTGACAACCTTAATTTTCTTATCAAGCTATTTTCAGCCTTAGCTTTATAAACCTTAAATACGTCTAGTGATTGCGACTTCTCATAAATTAAGTAGATGTATCGATAACAAGAGTAGTCATCTATGAATGTGATAAAATATTATTGTCTATTTTAAGAAGCCATAGGGAATGAACCACAAATGTCTGTATATATCAGTTCTAAGACATTAGTGCTTTTATTAGCACCTAATTTCTGAACGTTTGTCTATTTTTCCTTTTATACACTCAACGCAGACTTAAAAGTTTGCCAAATCAAGGGCACCAGGGATCCCATTAGACACAAGAGATTCAATTCTTTGTTTAGAAATGTGTCGTAAATATTTATGCCACAAAATTGATGAGATTTTGTTCTTTAATTGTCATTTTATACCTCTTAAATTAATATGCAAGGTTTCATTAACGGAGGATTGGATATTTAGTATATAAAGATTGTCAATAAGAAGATCAGTGCAACAATATTTGAATCACGTATAAGACTAAATAAATTATTTTTAAAAGGAAAAAAAAAACCAAATTTGTCTAATACAGAAACTGAAACCAAATTTCATCGAAATGTTTGCTAGAATTTAAAGACAATCTAAAGTGTCTAATGGCCTCCACTGAAGTTGTTTGGTTGTCGCTCATATAGATGACTCTTTCAGCATCACTTGGCTTTCGGCTCTATAGGCAGCCCTGCATGGAAATAGTTACGTGAGTAGTAGCATCAGAATCTACGCACCAAGTATCCTTAAGTATAGAAGTTAAATTAACTTCAGAATAAATTATAAATGAGAAGCTTATTTTTCTTAACATGCCAAGCTTTATACTTAGTGTATTCCTTCTTTAGATGTCCACCCTTTCCATGAAAGAAGCAAACTTACTTGTCTTGCTTCTCTTGCACCTTAGTAGGTGGAGCGACTGCAACTTCCTTTCCCTTATCCATCTTCCTCTTCTTTGCCTTAGAGATAGTGTTCAAGTTAGCACAATCTGGCCTTTTAATTTTGATTTTCTCTTCCTCTTGAACACGAATGGAAATCACTTTATTGATGTTCTATTTGTCATTTTGGGTGTTGTAAACTGTCTTTAGATTCCCATACTAAGTATGAAGAGAAAAAATTACCAAAGCCATATGTAAATCTTCAGAAATTTCTATCTTGGGTTCCTTAAGCTTGTCAGCCAAATAAGACATCTACATGATGTACTCCCTTATGTTTCCCTTGCCTCTGTACCTCATTGAGATGAGTTTTCTTAAGGTAGTAATCATCTCAGCCTTTTTATTCTTGAGATATAACTTCTCAAGAGTGGTAAGAAAAGCCTTAGCATTTTCCTATTTTAGCAAAAAGCCCCATATAATTTTCAGAATAGAGCGTTTCATAATCATTACACTCATACGATTGGACTTTTCCTACAGGTCAGAGTTCCTTTTATCCTCAATAGAACTTTCTTTCGTAAGAGCGGAGGGTTAGTCCTTACAACTCAGTATGATCATGACATTTTCTTTCCATGTCTTAAAGTTTGTGCTAGTAGCATAGGTATTGAACTCAAATTGGCAGATATATTAGCAGTAGAAATTGAACAAAGAACAAAATAAAACAATAAATTTAACATGCTCATAACTTAAATGTCACATATAAGTATATAATTTAATATAAAATATGCAAACATAACATATATCACATAATCACATAAAAGTAGGCTACAATCACGAGATACCCAACCTAATATTACTAGGCCTTCTTTTGGACTGACATATTAACCTGCAAGTGGTACTCTTAGGAGTAATAATCAAATACTGACGATAAATCCTGTCAGACAGTAAAACTTCTTTTAGGCGAATTTGTTGTCGTTCTAAATAATCACGTTTCTTTGGGTCGATAGTTATCTGTATTAACAACAAACCTATAATATCTTTATATGTTAGACTAAACAAAACTATGCAACAGAGGTTACTTTGGTAATATATTAAATTAATGGAATTGGGTCTAACATACAAGACAAGGGCGTAAAGAAAATTGAATGAAATGCTCGAAAAATAACTAAAATTTTCTTTACTGTGGGAATCGTTCGACCGGTTCTGCTGATTAGGTCGACTATTTAATCGACCGAAAACTACAGAGACCAAAATATGATTTTCAGGCAACTTTTAGTTGACCGAAAACTAATTTTGGTTGACTTAATCTAACAGTGACCAAATTGTCATATTCGATCTTTCCAAGATGGCCTGACACTTCGTCAGCCCTAGAGCCATATAGGGTTTTGAACGGACAAAGTATTGGTCGTTTTAGAGTTTAATAGGTCAAAAACGAGTCAGAACTCCATGATTTAAGTCAAAATGACTGAAATCTACCCAAAAAGACCCAAAAATTCGAAGTTAGGTCAAACTGACCTATCCTGATTTCCCAAGATCGGTCGACTGAAAATCCCTTATCGGTCGATCGATTCTGTGAAATGTAGAATAATCTAGAAAATTCCAGATTTACTTAATCGGCCTCAAACATCAAAATAAACTCGAAAAATATGTTTTAGGCTCCAAATAAAAATATTAACAACCCGAAAGCCAAAACCTAACCCTCATAGCATCAAATACTCAATAAATCATGTAAAATCACATCTTATGCGTGTATAATTTAAACCCTTGAAATTCAAATAGGCATAGATTATGAAAACTACAGGCATGCATGAATAACCTAATCAATTTTAACATGAAATCCCGCTCTAATATCACTTGTTAGGATGAATATGGGATTGCAATTACCAAACACAAGTCTAGAACATTCGTGCAAAACTGATAGGTTAGAGATTCATTGAGTATACCTAAGTTCATAATTAAATGCTGTAATCTGGATGAATGAACCGAAGGCAGAAGCGTTAAATGATAAATAGTGCCAGAGTGTTTGGTCTTCTACAACCTGATCACTGAAACAATCAGATGGAATTCTCTGTAATTGATAGCAGGCCACAGAGAGAATGAGCGTATATGAAAAGGTGATGGGGACTATAACCCTAATATGTTCTTTATACAGTCTCTTATTGGGTATCCATCATACCCCACATAGTAGACTAACAGGGTATCTATACCCAGTTGTATATTCTGACCCATTTTTAATTAATCACTAATTGGGTCCGTTAAGAATAATATAGCCCAATACAATTGTTTAAAATATGTGGCCTACTATTATTAGGAAATATAATCTCTTAACAATATATTGTTGTAAACTAGGGCACTAAACAAAAAGGAGTTTTGTTATATTAGGTCTTTGGCTTTGTAATGTTTTATATTGCTTAAAGAATTGACTAACCTTGATAGAGTCATGTGGTCTACATAGGCATTTTCTAAATAACATATATATAGGCATTTTCCAAAGAACGTAAATCGTGTTATCACTTATTTACTTTTTTAATAAAACAAATAAATTAATGTAAACAATTAAAATGGTTATATGTGTAATGAAATTTTCAACAAACAATGTTAATATAATGTTGCTCTTTGTATTTGCTACAATAGTAAAGAATGATCACTAGATCATTGCTAAAGCAAAGGAGAGGATGTGCTATATGGAAGCATTTTCTGTGTTACAGTGTCAAAATACTAAACTTAGACCATTTCTAATGCAAATGCTACTCATAATGCTATATTTGGAAGAATTTGTACCTACGGGGTCTACTAAGCATTGTATGATGAAAAAAAAGGACACACCGATAAATATTTTCAAAAACTAATCCTCAGTTATATCCCAAAATTTTTTATAGCTTCTATAGCATGGGAATTGATGTTTATACTCTCGTATTTTGTTATTAATGAATAAGAGAGCGAGAAGTTTGATGTATTTGAATTCATGAGGTGCAGATGTACTTGATACAGTACTACTCAGTAACCTTATGATCTGAGTGGGAACACAACATATCACCCTGTGGTGAATCTAGTCACCTCCATTCTGTGAGGTGAGTGGTGCTGAGATATTTTATTTTCTAATTTCAGATCATAGATTTGAATGAAATCTCACATGTGAAAGAATCTTAACTTGGATGATCAGGATGGGCGTGTAGTTCACATGCCCAAAGAAGTCTCTGCTAAAGGCCAACAAAGGATGGATCTATGCCTGATTGGCAAGATCCACGAGTCCCGTCTCATAAGGAAGGAGGGCTTGGAAGGAACTTTTCAAGCTATCTGGAGAGTTCCAAATGGTTTTCAAGTGGAGCACTTAGGCTTAAATAATGTTTTTTCTTTCCATTTTGGAAATGCATAAGGTAGAAGGAGAGTCCTCACGAGGGGGCCATGGGTATATGAGAAACAATGTTATCTTTAGTTAAATCTCAGGGTATCAGGAAGATTGCCTAGATGAACTTCGATCTGGTAGCCTTCTGGATCCACATCTACAACGTCCCAGTCCGCTGTATGAACGACGATTGTGCTATGTTCTGTGGCCAAATGTTAGGTGATCTTGAAGAAGTTCATGTTAAGGACTCTTGTATGCATGTGAGGGTAAAGATCGATGTTACAAAGCCACTACATCGTGGGATCTGCTGTTTTATAGAGGAAGTTGATTATGAAGTATCATTACTGCTCAAATATGAAAGGTTGCCGGACTTTTGTTTCACTTGCGGCATAATTGGGCACCAAGATCGGGAGTGTGTGTCGACAGAGGCGACAATATCTAGATTGCAAGTGCAGACTGTCAAGCGTTTTGGCCCCTGGTGAAAAGTGCCAAGTCCCATCGACCAGTATTGGGAATAGAGGAAAAAGAATAAGGAAAGCCCGCTAACAGGTAGGCAACCAGGAGGTAAGAGTTTTGATCCTTCACATGATCCCAGTATCAACGCTATGGAAAGGGGATCTAAATCAGACGTATCTGAAAATATGGAGGAGCTCCAAGATCATGAAGAAGTACAAGTGCTGAACGGAGAACAACAGTCGCTGTGACATCCAGCTCCTCACATAATTAAGAGAGCCAATAATAAACATGTTCTAATTGCATACTAGACATCTAGAAGTCATTAATGCTAGTTTCATAAAAATATGCTCATTCCTTATATTATGTGCATTTACATATATGTTATTATACTAATGATTATCAAAGTGTCCCAATGTAGGCTCAATACCCTCAGAGAGAGAGCTTAGTGTATGAAAAGAACGAAAAATATATTCATAAATAGCATTACCATATGCACATACATTAAGATCATGTTGGTTGACAACTAGGTCAAATAGTAGTTTTTCGGTAAAATGCAATTTTCACGCACTTCGGGGCCAAATTCATTGTGTGTTTAACACGTCAAATAGGCTTAATTTAATGTTTAGGATTCATTTATAGCATTTTATTGGTTGGCCCCAGGTAAGCACGAGGTGACAGTCATGGTACTAAATTGGTATTTAGTTACACTAAGCTAGCTTAGATTCAGCTTAATCGCGTAGTGTCAATTTTGTGCATTCTATTAATTGGTCATTGATACTATGTTTGAATTCTTAATTAGAGTCTAGTTGACTTATTTTTATGTTTAATGATTAGTTATGGGGCTAGGTTCTACGAAATTACAATAAGATTGGCCATATAGGATCATAAGTCAAAGTATGACCAGATTTCACTTTCTAAGATAGGATTCACCAACTTTGGCTACACTTGGGTGTATAGGAGTGACCAGTAATGTGGTGACAATGCTAAGAGTGTTTTAGAGCTTGACACATAGAAAGTAATGAGCAAAACACCTAAAATACCCCTTAGAAATTTATTTATGCCTTTTCTTAGTCATTAAGGATCACTTTTTGACCAAATCAGGTCATTCTCTTCTCTTTTCACTCCAGCCACGACCTGAATATCTCCCATCCATTTTTAGACTTCTTTCAGCTCCCCTTATCCATATCCAAGAGTTTCCAAATGGTAGAATTCAATTTGGAGCTCTAGAAAGCAAGCTAGACCAAAACTAGTCAAGGTAACTCTACTAAGCTTTCCTTTCTAGGTCTTGCCATTTGATTTCAATGTTCTACTTGTTTCTACTTAAATAATGGTTTATTCAGGTCCTCTTAAGTTCAAAAATCTATTTCTAAGCCTTTGGAATCAGTTTGGTGAAGATAGAAGGCAAGAAGTCTAGCAAAGACTCAAACTAGTCAAGGTAAGGTTTAAGTAGGATTTTAAATTTGTAGTGAATTTCTTTTATTTCAGCTCTTAAACCTAAGTTATTATTTGATGAATAATGGTCCTAGGAACCTTTATAT
The DNA here is from genome assembly GCA_002914845.1 of Trema orientale. Classification (NCBI taxonomy): domain Eukaryota; kingdom Viridiplantae; phylum Streptophyta; class Magnoliopsida; order Rosales; family Cannabaceae; genus Trema; species Trema orientale. The sequence goes on from JXTC01000238.1 coordinate 193,092, forward strand.
ATTGCTGGAAACATGAAATTTAAGTGGAGGATTAATGTTAAACCTAAAGCCCCAAAGTTTGCTATTTATGGAGTTA
>JXTC01000238.1:210868-253806 GCA_002914845.1 Trema orientale
TGTAGAAATTATCCTCTAAATTTCACAATTTTTAGAATTAATTTGGAATTGTTATGAGGTTTGATATCGAGGTTATGCAAGATAGTGTAGCGAATGTATCAAGTGTGCATGGTCAGTGGTTTAGACATTGTGTTATGTATGATTTATGGTAGGTATTAAGTACTTAATATCCATATATGATTTTTATTGTAATTATAGGTGGTTGTGGTAGCTAACAAATTGTTGTTGGATTGGTTAGACTAGCGAATAAGTGAGTAATCTTTTGTCTTTATTAGTGACCTTTATTTTATCAAAGTTAATTTTTATTGATCCCTGTCAAAAAATAGACTTTATAAATCTAAAATATTTACTTCAAATAAGTTATTTTTAGATAAAATATACTTTGATCTAATTATACTCTCTTCTTTAAGAAAATACGGTTCAAGCTTATAATTGTTACTGTTGTTGAATAACTTGAGAGTTTATGACTTTTTGAAAAAAAATATGAAAATAATTTTGAACTATTGAATATAAATCTGTTAAAATGCTCTTCAGTTGACTATGTAATGTAAACCCATTCCGCAGGGGTTAAAAATGACAATACGCACTGAATGTGGACCTAGGTATAGGGGTGAAATGTAGTAAATGTGGACATAGCTGCATGGGTTACATATGGCATAGTCATCCAAAAACTGTAGAGTAGAATTTTAAAGTATTATTAGTTTTGAATGAGATTGAAACTTTAGGTTTGAAATCCATTATTTTTGTAAATTTGAATCTAATCGATTTCACTTGTTATTTTGAAAGGTATTAATTTTGAAATTGAGATATTCAGAAAAATATTTACGAAATATTTTAAATAGCATATGTTTGATCCAACTAGTAAAGATTATTGATTACTTATTGGCCTATTGAGCTCACCTTTTTATTCTTTAATCTTTTTCAGATTCAGAGAATAGGAAGTAAGTAAAACTCGTATTTGGAGATAGATCATTTGAGGATTTTTATCTACTTTTTTAGATTAATTATCTTGTGTAATTTCCGTTACTATGACTTTATTGGTTATTTAAAGTATACTGGTTTATTATAATGATTTCAGTTTCATTTGTCTATAAGGGATTGAGCAAATTATAATTAATGATTTAGATTGATTTAGTATTTTATTATGGTGAGATATTTTGAGTGTTAATAGAATTATCGGGGCCTTAATTATGATTGAATTTGAAGTCTTTCATGTCTATGAGGTTTATCCTTATAGGCATATGGCAGTTGCCATGTCCTTGGTCATGGGACATGACAATTAAAGTGGTATTAGAGATTAGGCTATGATATTTTAAGATCTTGTCTAAGATTATGACTTTATTTAAGTTAAGATCTTTAAAACCTTCTTAAGATGTTGATTTTATCTATCTTAAGTTAAGATGATGATCTCATCTAAGATTAGAGTACTAAGTGCATGTAAGACATTAAGTTAGATAGTTGTAATCTTTCCACTATTTTATTTATTATCTTAAATATCAATTGGTGATGGGAAAATTTATTTTGTGCTTGAAGGTTTGATGGCAGACAATAGGACTCTGACCGACTTAGCCTGTGAAAATCGAATAACTAACAGACAAGTTAGGCAACAGTAAGAAACTCAACAGCAAGGGGCTCAACAACAAGAAAATGTCAACGATGGTACTGAGAATGTTCTAGGTGAACTAAAATAAGCTGGGATGCATACATTGATGGAAACCTTAGTTGGGGTGGTTCAACAATAATAATATCAACAAAAGCGGTTACAAGGACAACTGCAACAGCAGTATAGGCAACCTAATGGAATGTCAGAGTTTAAGAACCTCACACCACCATCATTTGAAGGAGCAACTAACCCTCTAGAGGCTGAGAAGTGGTTAGCAGAAATAGAGAAGTTTTTTACTACCTTGCGTAGTACTGATGCTGAGAAGGTGACCTACGCCACTTACATACTACAAGGAGGTGCATATGATTGGTGATTAATGGTGAAGCGCTAACATGAACAAGATGCTGAGAAGGTAACCTATGCCACTTGCGTGCTACAGGGAGGTGCATATGATTCGTGGTTAATGGTGAAGCGCCAACATGAACATGACACTGAACATTTTTCTTAGAGAAACTTCAAGGACATGTTTAGTGAGAAATATTTTCCTAAGAGTATTCGTCGTCGGAAAGAAAGAGAATTTGTCATGCTAGAGCAAGGGAAGATGACAGTAGCTCAGTATAAGGCAGAATTTACTAGATCATCAGAGTTTGCTCGCACTTTAATGGCAACTAAAAAAAGCAGAGCTCGAAGATTTGAAGAGGGTTTAAGGTCCTGAATTAAATAGGGAGTTGAGCCATTTGAGCTAGAAACTTATAGAGCTGTAGTGGGCAAGGCTTTACTAATAGAGAGGGGAGTCAGTGATGCTCAACAAGATCAGGACCATAATTAGAAGAAGAGATATAGGTGAGAATCACAAAAGAGTCAAAATTCAAGCAGACAAGCTAAGAAGTAAGGGACTCAAGGTTGTGGACTTCAGTACACAAGATGCAGTAGAGGTAACCATGCAGAGAAGGACTCTTGTTGGAATACAAGTACTTGTTTTCGTTGTGATAGTTTTGCACATAAGTTAGCTTCCTATCTATCAAAAGATTTTGTTACCACACAAGCGAACCAGGTACATCCTATTGAGTCGAATAAAGTAGGGAACCAGAAACGTATAACCCAAAAAAGAGTTTATGCTATGATACTGTAGGATGTATAGACTTCAAATGATATGGTGACAGATACAATTCTTATATCATCCAAATTTGTGAAGAAACATGACATGTTGATTTGAGCCTATAGACACTGATTTATGTCTAGATACTCTGATTGCAAGCACTTTAGTTATTGACCACACTTGTAAATCTTGCAATGTTATTATCGAGGATAGGGAGTTACAAGTTAATTTAATGGTTATGGACATGTATGATTTTGATATCATACTAGGAATGCATTGGTTATCTAGATATCATGCTTCTATTGACTGTCATGAGAAGAAAGTCAATTTTCACATTCTTGGCCAATTTAAGTTCTCTTTTGTTGAAAATTCAAAACGTACTCCTCTTTATGCGATTTCGATTTTACAAGCAAGACAAATGTTGGAACATAGCTGTGAAGGCTACTTGGTAATGGCTCGAGATACTCAACAAGATGAGTTGAAGCTAGAAGATATTGCCGTTGTGGGTGAATTCTTAGATGTCTTTCTAGAAGACTTACTAGGATTACCACCAGATATAGAGACAGAATTCTCTATTGATGTTTTATCAGGTACTGGTCCAATTTCTAAAGCTGCTTGCCGTATGGTATCAGCAGAATTGAGAGAATTAAAGGGACAATTACAAGAATTATTGGATAAAGTTTTAATTAAACTAAGTATTTCTTCATGGGGAGCTCCCATACTACTATGAAGAAGAAAGATAAGAGTATGCGTCTTTACATTGACTATCGAGAATTGAACAGGGTAACCATACGAAATAGGTATCCTCTACCAATGATAGACAATCTTTTTGATCAGTTCAAAGGTGTACTAGTCTTTTCTAAAATTGATCTTTAATCTTGCTACCATTAATTGAAGATTAAAGCAGAAGATATTCCTAAGACCGCTTTTTGTACGAGGTATGGACATTATGAATTTTTAGTGATACCTTTTAGGTTGACCAATGCCACAGCTATGTTCATGGACTTCATGAATCGAGTGTTCCACCTATTCCTTGCTAGTTTATGGACGTCTTCAAAAAGTATTGCAGATTTTAGTATACTCAAAAAAGTGTTGCAGACATTAGTATACTCAAAGAGTGAAGAGGAACATGCAGAGTATTTGAGGAAAGTGTTGCAGATTTTACGAGAAAAGAGGCTCTATGCGAAATTGAAGAAATACAATTTTTGGTTTGCGAATGTATCTTTCTTGGGCATGTAATATCAAAGGATAGAATTTCTATTGAACCTCAAAAAGTCAATGCAATTGTAAACTAGAATAGGCCGACAAATGTTTCGAAATTTCACAGCTTCTTGGGTTTTGCTAGATATTATAGAATGTTTATTGAAGGATTTTTGCTGATAGTAGTTGTTTTGGCATAACTTACTCATAAGAGAGTCAAATTTGAATGGTCAGAAAATTGTGGACAAAGTTTTCAGGAACTAAAGAGAATATTGGTTTTTGCACCAATTCTTATAGTACTTTCTGGGACTGGAGGATTCATTGTTTATAGTGATGTGTCAGAGAAGGGGTTAAGATGTGTTTTGTTACAGTATAATAAGGTTATTGCCTATGCTTCTAAACAAGTAAAGGGGTACAAGGAAAAATACCTGATTCATGATTTGGAGTTAGCTACTGTAGTTTTTGCTCTTAAGATTTGGAGATATTATCTCAACAGAGAAAAATGTGAAATCTATACTGATCATGAGAGTCTGAAATACATCTTCACTTAAAAGAAGCTAAACATGAGGCTAAGAAGATGGTTAAAGTTGTTAAAAGATTACGGTTTGCCTATTCCCTACCATCCTAGATAGGCAAATTTGATAGTTGATGCTTTGAACAGAAAAATTTTACGTAATTTGGCAACTTTAATCACTGATCAAAAAAACATTTTGGAAGATATGAGAAAACAGAACATTAAAGTAAGAGTACCAGCATCAAGAGTACAGTTAACTACTTTGCATATGCAATTTTTATTAATTGATAGAATCAAGGGTGGCCAACCTAATGACCCCTATTTGTAGAAGATTCAAGCTAAGATAGAGACAGGAGTGAAAATAGAGTTTCTTATCCATGAAGATAGATCCTTGAGATTTGAGAAGAGATTGTGTGTGCCAAACGAGCTACATAGTACATCCTGGAGGCACTAAAATGTACATGGATCTAACAGAGAATTTCTGGTGGAATAACATGAAAAGGAAAATTGCGCAGTGTGTTGCACAATGTTTAGTATGTTTGCAATTGAAGGTTGAATACTAAAGACCTACAGGATTATTACAACCCATTGAGATTCTTGAGTGGAAATGAGATTGTATCACTCTGGACTTTGTAACAGGATTGCCAAAGACTAATAGTAGTAATGACGCAATTTGAGTTTTTGTGGATCGTAAATCTAAATCTACACATTTCTTGGCTATCAAAATCACTTTTTCTCTCGAGAGATTAGCAAAATTATATATAAGAGAGATAATGAGACTACATGGAATTCCTTCAGTTATTATTTCTTACCGAGATCCTAGACTTTTATCTCAGTTTTGGAATGTTGTACACAAAGAATTTGGGACTAAACTAAGTTTCAAAATAGTTTTTCACTCATAAACATATGGACAGTTAAAAAGAACTATTCAGACATTGGAAGATATATTGAGAGCTTGTACCATCGATTTCAATAGTTCATGGGATAAGCATTTGCCCTTGGTGGAGTTTGCATACAATAAAAGCTACAAGTTAGTTTACAATTAGCACCATATGAAGCTCTATACAGTAGGAAGTGCAGATCTCCTATTTGTTGGGATGATATCAGAGAAAAAGGTAATTACAGAACCTGAAATGGTACAAAAAACTATTGAGAAGATTAGATTGATCATAGAAAGACTTTTGGCTGCACAAAGAAGTCAGATGAGTTATGCAGACCCTAAAATAAGGGAAGTAATATTTGAAGTTAGTGATCACGTTTTCTTAGAAGTGTCACTTATGAGAGGGGTAAAGAGATTTGGAATTTGAGGTAAGCTAAGTCCTCGATTTGTTAGCCCATTTGAGATAGTAGATGAAGTTGGTAAGGTAGCCTACAGACTTGCCCTGTCACTAGCTTTGTCTAATATATACAATGTGTTCCATGTGTCTATACTAAATAAATACATTTCTAATCCTAGTCATGTGATTCAGTACGAGACAATATAGCTTAAACAAAATCTGACTTATCAAGAATGTCTTTTACGTATTATTGATACAAAGGAAAAGTGTTGAGACATCAGATTATTTCTTATGTTAAGGTTCAATGGACCAACCACACTGAAAAAGAAAAAGAATTTTCTTTCCGCTGGATAGAGACATTGTCTTGGCTATACTGTTAATTATTGAGGGGGGGTGAAGATAAACTGGTGTAGCACTACAATTCAAATGTGGTATACTCGGTCAAAAGTGGGTATCATGTTCTCCTTGCAGCGAAAACCCGGGATACAGCCTCTAGCACCAACGATTCCCCCAGGTTCTGGAGAGACTTATGGAAGCTGAATATTCCCCCAAAGCTTCGCCTTTTTATTTGGAGACTAGTTCAGGATACTCTCCCCACGTGTGAAAACCTCACCCGCAGAACAATGAAGATTAACCCGATTTGTTATTGCTGTCAAGCTCAGTTTGAATCGACAACACATGCCTTTTTCCTTTATAATTTGGTTCAGTATCTCTGGAAGTTAGCAAGATTTTGGAAGTTGATTAAACCGAAGCTTGTTCATAGCGTAACTGATATTGTTCTTACTATAACTCGTGCTTGTTCTCATGTTAAATTTGAGAAGTTTTACATCCTCTTCTGGCTTGTCTGGGCAGAACGAAGTCACACTCTCCATGGAGGCCTTGTCATAAAGCTTTGGCCATTCTTGAATTTGATGGCGACTTCTTGTACGAATTTCAATCTCATTCGATTTAAGTAGCTGCTAAGTCACCTCCTTCCAGTATCAGCTCCAAGAGGTGGACGCCTCCACCACCGATAGGGCTGAAGTTTAATACCGATGCTGCCGTGCAATCATCAGACAATCAGATAGGAACTAGTTTTGTGATCCGAGAACATAATGGGAGTGTTATCGCCGCTGGTACAAAGTGTTATCCGGGAAATTTCTCAGTCGAGAATGCTGAATTAATGGCTCTTGGAGACGGGTTATTCTTCGCCCATATTCATGGCTTCAGTTTACTGTCGGCAGAGTGTGACGCCTTAAAGGTAATTCACGGTTTGAACTCGCTTTCTCCTTTGGCAGAAAATGCAGGTCTTTACTCAAATGTTGTTTCTTGACATGGGAATCGGGTAGCGCATAGTTTAGCCTCGAGATCTTTTCGTGTTTCCAGTCCTACGTACTATGTTGATTGTTTTCTCCATTTCATTTCTTCTTCTGTACTGAATGATTCGGTTTGTTTAATTTGCAATGTTTCTTTCAAAAAAAAAAACAGAACTCAGTATTAGTTAGAGTCACTTAAACCTAGTTCCAAAGAGATTAGAATTTGTCCATGTGACATTAAATGGAAAGCTCTGAAATTAAATTTAAAATTGATCCAACTCATAAAATGAATTAAAATGTGTGTAATTTGTTAAAAGTTAGATTTTTCGGAGATATCAGCAAATAGGCATAACAGCAGTGAATAATTGAGGACCAAGGACAAAATAGTAATTTCATATAAATTGTAAAATTCTGAGATACTGAGGTTATAGTGCTGCTTGGGATATGTTATATACCCTGTGATGCAATTTTTGGTGTTTGCGAGAATTAACACGGACATATAGTGAGACTGTTCAGAATAGGGGTAAAACGGTCATTTCACGTGGTTTATGGAATTTTGAAATTCAGGCTACATTATGTTAAGAATGTTAAATCAGTCTGGTGGTAAAAATTTTGTGAAGACCAAAGTTCAAACGAAGAGGTTATGATATTGTTAAGTTGAAATGGAGGCGAATTTCGCAGTGATTTTTAGAAACTAGGAAAGGAAATTCTTGTGCTGCTATTAGGACAATTATTTAAATGATATAAGAGGGAAAATATCTTCAGAAGAGCCAATATGAATTGAGATAAGTATTGAGTTTATTAATATATAAAATTGAGACAAAGAATGATAATTGACAAGATGTTGACCAATAATGCATGATAGTCAAGGTTGACACTTGTTAAATGAAGAGAATTGAACAAATTTGGAGAGAGAGAGAGGGGAGCTCGTGGCTGAGCACAGGAGAAAGAGAGAGAGAGACTGATGCTTTGGTTGATTTAAATAGCCATTATACTATTTTAGAGTTCATTTCCTAATTCATTCATCATTTCAAGAACCCATTTTGCTCTAAATTTTCTCTCATCTTCTCTCTAAAAGCTGAAACACTAGCTGCCATTCCTCTTGATCTTTGCTTCTCTTTTTAGGCCAAAACTTGTCTCAAATACTTTCTTAGTTCAAGCTATCGACAATATCTAAAAGAGAGAGTCAAATCAAAGCTAGATCCGAGACATATAAAGAATATGATTTTGGAAGGTAAGAAATGATCTCTTTGGGTTTTATGTTAGTTTGTGATTCTAGAAGGTTATGTGATGGTATTTGTGTGTTCATTCATGTGGTAGTAAGGAAGTGATCTTGGAAACTTGAAAGAGGAAGTAGACAAGCTTGAACACAAAGTTAGTGATCATGGTAAGATTTTGTGATATTTGACATATTTTGGTGCTTTGGTCTTGTTCTTGAGCTTGCTGGTGATTATTGGATGTTTGGCTGTGATTTCAAGTTAGTCTTGAAAAAGATATTAAGCTTTGGTGGTGAGAAGCTATAATAACCCGTATAGTATACCTAAAATAAAAGAAAGAAAATAAATAAATAAGAAAAAGACAAAAAGACCAAGAATTGAGTTAATTACACAAGGACAATTTACGTAATATAAAAGACTACGAAATCTTATATGTATCATCTTTCATAATCAGAGTCTGACAGAAAAATAAAATAAAATAAACACTCTCCAGAGGGAGAAAAGAACGGCTGAGAATTTAGGAGAAGAGGAAGGATTACAAAGAGGTTCATTTTCAATTCTCTAAGGTATAGAACTCCTTCCCATCAATTATCAATCTATTATTTGTGATTCATTTGGTTAATTTATCATCTAGGGTTTAGAATTCTTTAAGCATCTTTTTGTTTCAGTCATGATTCTAGGGATGACTTATATTTTGAGTGATTATTCTCGCTGTAAGGTTTAAAACAAGGCTAAAATTACGTGACTTGTATGTCTAGATTAAACATTATAGATTTTTGAGTTTTGGTCTAAGATGGTAAAATGCAGCAGAAGCTATAACTGATTTTTTCAGGGGCTTCTGATAGTCTAATATAGCCATATTTCATATGTTGGAAAGTTCATCGAATAATCTTTCCAACGATATATAATTTGTTAAAAAGGGACTCGCAACCAAAGAGATATAGGCTTTCAAAATGAGCCTTACGAATCTGGAAAAAAATTTACAACTCTCAGCATTTAGAGCAAAATGTGGCAGCAGTTTGCTCTGCTTCATGGGGCCCACCTACAGAGCCTTCAGCCCTTTTTTTTGCACTTTTAGTACACTCATCACGTGTAGAAATTATCCTCTAAATTTCACAATTTTTAGAATTAATTTGGAATTGTTATGAGGTTTGATATCGAGGTTATGCAAGATAGTGTAGCGAATATATCAAGTGTGCATGATCAATGGTTTAGACATTATGTTAGGTATGATTTATGGTACGTATTAAGTGCTTAATGTTCATATATGATTTTTATTGTAATTATAGGTGGTTGTGGTAGCTAACAAATGGTTGTTGGATTAGTTAGACTAGCGAATAAGTAAGTAATCTTTTGTCTTTATTAGTGAGTTTTATTTTATCAAAGTTAATTTTTATTGATCCCTTTCAAAAAATAGATTTTATAAATCTAAAATATTTACTTGAAATAAGTGGTTTTTGGATAAAATCTACTTTAATCTAATTATACTCTCTTCTTTAAGAAAATACGGATCAAGCTTATAATTGTTACTATTGTTGAATGACTTGAGAGTTTATCACTTTTTGAAAAAAAAAAATGAAAATATTTTTGAACTATATTGAATATAAATGTGTTTAAATACTCTTCAGTTGACTATGTAATGTGAACCCATTCCGCAGGGGTTAAATATGACAATGCGCACTGAATATGGACCTAGGCATAGGGGTGAAAAAAAAGTAAATGTGGACATAGCTGCATGGGTTCAGTATGGCATAGTCATCCAAAAACTGTAGAGTAGAATTTTAGAGTATTATTAGTTTTGAATGAGATTGAAACTTTAGGTTTGAAATCCATTATTTTTGTAAATTTGAATCTGACCGATTTCACTTGTTATTTTGAAAGGTATTAATTTTGAAATTGAGATATTCAGAAAAATATTTACAAAATATTTTAAATAGCATATGCTTGATCCAACTAGTAAAGATTATTGATTACTTACTGGTCTATCGAGCTCACTTTTTTATTCTTTAATCTTTTTCAGATTCAGAGAATAGTAAGTAGAACTCGTATTTGAAGGTAGATCATTTGAGGATTCTAATCTACTTTTTTAGATTAATTATCTCGTTTAATTTCCATTACTATGACTTTATTGGTTATTTAAAGTATACTGGTTTATTATAATAGTTTCACTTTCTTTTGTCTATAAGGGATTGAGCAAATTATTATTAATGGTTTAGATTGACTTAGTATTTTATTATGATGAGATATTTTGAGTGTTAGTAGAATTATCGGGGCCTTAATTATGATTGGATTTGAAGTCTTTTATGTCTATGAGGCTTATCCTTATAGGCATATGGCAGTTGCCATATCCTTGGTCATGGGGCGTGATAATTAAAGTGGTATTAGAGATTTGGCTATGATATTTTAAGATCTTGTCTAAGATTATGATTTTATTTAAGTTAAGATCTTTAAAACCTTCTTAAGATGTTAATTTTGTCTATCTTAAGTTAAGATGATGATCACATTTAAGATTAGAGTACTAAGTGCATGTAAGACATTAAGTTAGATAGTTGTAATCTTTCCACTATTTTGTTTATTATCTTAAATATCAATTGGTAATGGAAAAATTGATTTTGTGCTTGAAGGTTTGAATGGCAGACAATAGGACTCTGACCGACTTAGCCTGTGAAAATCGAATAACTAATAGACAAACTAGGCAACAGCAAGGAACTCAACAGCAAGGGGCTCAACAACAAGGAAATGTCAACGATGGTATTGAGAATGTTCAAGGTGAACTAAAATAAGCTGGGATGCACATATTGATGGAAACCTTAGTTAGGGTGGTTCAACAGTAATAATATCAACAAAAGCAGTTACAAGAACAACTACAACAGCAGTACAGGCAACCTAATGGAATGTCAGAGTTTAAGAACCTCACACCACCATCATTTGAAGGAGCAACTGACCCTCTGGAGGCTGAGAAGTGGTTGGCAGAAATGGGGAAGGCTTTTACTGCCTTGGGTAGTACTGATGCTGAGAAGATGACCTATGCCACTTACATACTACAAGGAGGTGCATATGATTGGTAGTTAATGGTGAAGCGCTAACATGAACAAGATGCTGAGAAGGTAACCTATGCCACTTACGTGCTACAGGGAGGTGCATATGATTCGTGGTTAATGGTGAAGCGCCAATATGAACAAGACACTGAACGTTTTTCTAGGAGAAACTTCAAAGACATGTTTAGTGAGAAATATTTTCCTAAGAGTATTCATCATCAGAAAGAAAGAGAATTTGTCAAGCTAGAGCAAGGGAACATGACAGTAGCTCAGTATGAGACAGAATTTACCAGATTATCAGAGTTTGCTCGTACTTTAGTGACAACTAAAGAAAGCAGAGCTCAAAGATTTGAAGAGGGTTTAAGGTCCCGAATTAAATAGGGAGTTGAGCCATTTGAGCTAGAAACTTATGGAGCTGTAGTGAGCAAGGCTTTACTAATAGAGAGGGGACTCAGTGATGCTCAACAAGATCAGGACCATAATTAGAAGAAGAGATATAGGTCAGAATCACAAAAGAGTCAAAATTCAAGCGGATAAGCTAAGAAGCAAGGGACTCAAGGTAATGGACTTCAGTACACAAGATGCAGTAGAGGTAACCATGCAGAGAAGAACTGTCGTTGAAATACAAGTACTTATTTTCGTTGTGGTAGTTTTGCACATAAGTTAGCTTCCTGTCTGTCAAAAGATTTTGTTACCATACAAGCGAACCAGGTACATCCTACTGAGTAGAATAAAGTAGGGAACCAGAAACGTAAAACCCAAAGAAGGGTTTATGCTATGATACTGTAGGATGCATAGACTTCAAATGATGTGGTGATAGGTACAATTCTTGTATCCTCCAAATTTGTGAAGAAACATGACATGTAGATTGAGCCTATAGACACTGATTTATGTCTAGACACTCTAATTGGAAGCACTTTAGTTATTGACCACACTTGTAAGTCTTGTTATGTTATTATCGAGGATAGGGAGTTACAAGTTAATTTAATGGTTATGGACATGTATGATTTTGATATCATACTAGGAATGCATTGGTTATCTAGATATCATGCTTCTATTGACTGTCATAAGAAGAAAGTCAATTTTCACATTCTTGGCCAACTTAAGTTCTCTTTTGTTGAAAATTCAAAACATACTCCTCTTGATGCAATTTCGATTTTACAAGCAAGACAAATGTTAGAACATAGCTGTGAAGGCTACTTGGTAATGGCTCGAGATACTCAACAAGATGAGTTGAAGCTAGAAGATATTGCCATTGTGAGTGAATTCCTAGATGTCTTTCTAGAAGACTTACTAGGATTGCCGCCTGAGAGAGAGACAGAATTCTCTATTGATATTTTATCAGGTACTGGTCCAATTTCTAAAGCTGCTTACCGTATGGCATCAGCAGAATTGAGAGAATTAAAGGGACAATTACAAGATTTGTTGGATAAAGTTTTAATTAGACCAAGCGTTTCTCCATGGGGAGCTCCCCTACTACTATGAAGAAGAAGGATAAGAGTGTGCGTCTTTACATTGACTATCGAGAATTGAACAGGGTGACCATACGAAAAAGGTGTCCTCTACCAATGATAGACAATCTATTTGATCAGTTGCAAGGTGCACAAGTCTTTTCTAAAATTGATATTTAATCTTGCTACCATCAATTGAAGATTAAAGTAGAAGATATTCCTAAGACCGCTTTTTGTACGACGTATAGACATTATGAATTTTTAGTGATACCTTTTAGGTTGACCAATGCCACAGCTATGTTCATGGACTTCATGAATCGAGTGTTCCACCTATTCCTTGCTAGTTTGTGGTGGTCTTCAAAAACTGTTGCAGATTTTAGTATACTCAAAAAGTGTTGCAGACATTAGTATACTTAAAGAGTGAAGAAGAACATGCAGAGTATTTGAGGAAAGTGTTGCAGGTTTTACGAGAAAGGATGCTCTATGCGAAATTGAAGAAATACAATTTTTGGCTTGCGAATGTATCTTTCTTGGGGCATGTAATATCAAAGGAAAGAATTTCTATTGAACCTCAAAAAGTCAATGCAATTGTAAACTAGAATAGGCCAACAAATGTTTCAGAATTTCATAGCTTCTTGGGTTTGGCTGGATACTATGGAAAGTTCATTGAAAAATTTTTGTTGATAGTAGTTACTTTGGCATACTATAAAAAAGGTCATTCTTTCTGCCCATTGTATCGAAAAATAAATTTGTTTGTCACATAGTTTAAATTTGGACGTTAATATAGTATATTAATAAAGCAAAAAAATAAATAATTAATTAAAAACATAATATACGTATCTATAAAAACTAGCTTGGATACGTGTCTTAAGCACGTGTCTCCCATTATTATTGTTTTTTTTTTCTCGGTAAAAAGAGAGGACATGTATTGGTGCTGAGTCAAAAAGGTAAGACACGTATTGAATTTCTATTAGAAAAAAAGGCTAAGTGAAAAAAAAGCTAAAAAAAAAAAGAAAAAAAGGAAAAGAAACGACACAGGTGAGACAGGATGGGCAGAGGAATGACCCGGTTCCCTATGCTCATCCACGCTTCTATTATAATTATAGATATATATAGAAAGGGGAATGAACTTGGAATACTCATAAGAGAGTCAAATTTGAATAAACAGAAGATTGTGAACAAAGTTTTCAGGAACTAAAGAGAATAATGGTTTCTGCACCAATTCTTACAGTACTTTCTAGGACTAGAGGATTCATTGTTTATAGTGATGTGTCAGAGAAGGGGTTAAGATGTGTTTTATTACAGCATGATAAGGTTATTGCCTATGCTTCTAGACAAGTGAAGGGGTACGAGGAAAAATACCCAATTCATGATTTGGAGTTAGCTATTGTAGTTTTTGCTCTTAAGATTTGGAGATATTATCTCTACAGAGAAAAATGTGATATCTATACTGATTATGAGAGTCTGAAATACATCTTCATTTAAAAGAAGCTAAACATGAGGCTAACAAGGTGGTTAAAGTTATTAAAAGATTACGGTTTGACTATTCCTTACCATCCTAGAAGGCAAATTTGAAAGTTGATGCTTTGAGCAGAAAAACTTTAGGTAATTTGGCAACTTTAATCACTGATCAAAAAAACATTTTAGAAGATATGAGAAAACTGAACATTGAAGTAAGAGTACCAAAGTCAAGAGTACAGTTGACTATTTTGCATATGCAATTTTTATTAATTGATATAATCAAGGGTGGCCCACTTAATGACCCCTATTTGCAGAAGATTCAAGCTAAGATAGAGGCATGAGTGAAAATAGAGTTTCTTATCCGTGAAGATAGATCCTTGAGATTTGAGAAGAGATTGTGTGTGCCAAACGACCCAGAATTGAAGAAGGAGATTCTTAGAGACGCTCATAACACGAGCTACATAGTACATCCTGGAGGCACTAAAATGTACATAGATCTAACAGAGAATTTCTGGTGGAATAACATGAAAAGAGAAATTGTGTGGTATGTTGCACAATATTTAGTATGTTTGCAAGTGAAGGCTGAATACTAAAGACCTACAGGATTATTACAACCCATTGAGATTCCTGAGTGGAAATGAGATTGTATCACTCTAGACTTTGTAACAGGATTGCCAAAAGACTAATAGTGGTAATGACGTAATTTGGGTTTTTGTGGATCGTAAATCTAAATTTGCACATTTCTTGGCTATCAAAATAACTTTTTCTCTCGAGAGATTAGCAAAATTATATATAAGAGAGATAGTGAGACTACATGGGATTCTTTCAGTTATTATTTCTGACCGAGATCCTAGACTTTTCTCTCAGTTTTGGATTGTTGTACACAAAGAATTTGGGACTAAACTAAGTTTCAAAATAGCTTTTCACTCATAAACATATGGACAGTTAAAAAGAACCATTCAGACACTGGAAGATAAGTTGAGAGCTTGTACCATCAATTTCAAGAGTTCATGGGATGAGCATTTATCCTTGGTGGAGTTTGTATACAATAAAAGCTACAAGTTAGTTTACAATTAGCACCATATGAAGCTCTATACAGTAGGAAGTGCAGATCTCCTATTTGTTGGGAAGATATCAGAGAAAAAGGCAATTACAGAACCTGAAATGGTACAAAAAACTATTGAGAAGATTAGATTGATCATAGAAAGACTTTTGGCTGCACAAAGAAGTCAGATGAGTTATGCAGACCCTAAAATAAGGGAAGTGGTATTTGAAGTTAGTGATCACGTTTTCTTAAAAGTGTCACCTCTGAGAGGGGTAAAGAGATTTGGAGTTCGAGGTAAGCTAAGTGCTCGATTTGTTGGCCCATTTGAGATATTAGATGAAGTTGGTAAGGTAGCCTACAGACTTGCCCTATCACTAGCTTTGTCTAGTATACACAATGTCTTCCATGTGTCCATACTAAAGAAATACATTCCTAATCCTAGTCATGTGATTCAGTACAAGCCAATACAGCTTAAACAAAATCTGACTTATCAAGAATGTCTTTTACGTATTGTTGATACAAAGGAAAAGTGTTGAGACATCAGATTATTTCTTATGTTAAGGTTCAATGGACCAACCACACTGAAAAAGAAGCTACATGAGAGTTAGAAGGGGAAATAAGAGCAAAATATCCTTTACTTTTTGAGACTACAGGTATGTGAAGTCCAGAAGACTAAACTTATTTTAAGTGGGAGAGAATATAATAACCCGTATAGTATGCCTATAAAAAAAAGAAAACAAATAAATAAATAAATAAAAGGGCAAAAGAAAAAAAGACCAAGGATATAGTTAATTACACAAGGACAATAAAGTAATTTAAGAGACTAGGAAACCCTATACGTATCATCTTTTAGACTCTAAGAGAAGAAAAAAAGTAAACGCTTTATAGAGGGAGAGAGAATGGCCGAGAGTTTGGAGAAGACAGAGGATTACAAGAAGGTTGATTTTCAACTCTCTAAAGTAAAGAACTCTTCCCCATCAATTATCAATCTATTATTTGGGATTTTTGGGGTTAATCCACCATCTATGGTTTATAATTCTTTAAGCATCTTTTTGTTTTAGTCATAATTCTAGGAATGATTTATATTTTGACTGATTACTGTCGCTGTAAGATTTAAAATAAGACTAAAATTATGTGATTTAAATGTCTGGATTAAAAGTTATAGATTTTTTAGTTTTAGTCTAAGATGGTAAAATACAACTAAGATTTTGACTAGTTTATCACGTGCTTATGATCGTCTAATAGGTCATATTTTATATGATTGGAAAGCTTATCGAATAGCCTTTTTAACGGTATATAATTTGTCAAAAACGAACTTATAACCGGATAGATATAGCTTTTCAAACTGAGCGTTACGAATCTAGAAAAAAAATTTACAACTCTCGCCATTTAGAGCAAAACATGGCAGCAGCTTGCTTAGCCTTATGAGACCTACATATGTACCCTACAGCCATGTTCTTGGTAGTTTTAGAACCCCCATCACATGTAGAAATTGTTCTCCAAGTTTCACAAATTTTAGAATTAATTTGGAACTGTTATAAGTTTTGATATCGAGGTTATACAAGATAGTGTAGCGAATGTATCAAGTGTGCATGGGTAGAGGGTTAGACATTATGTTAGACATGATTTAAGGTACGTATTAAATGTTTAATATTTATGTATGATTCTTATTATAATTTTAGGTGCTTTTGGTAGCTAAAGAATTGTTGTTGGATAGTTAGACTTGCGAACAGGTAAGTAATCTTTCGTATTTATTAGTAACTTTTATTTTATCAATTTAATTTTTATTGATTCCTTTTGAAAAATCGATATTTATAAATTTGAAATATTTATTTCAAACAAGTTGTTTGTAGATAAAATCTGCTTTGATCGAATTATACTGTCTTCTTTAAGAAAATACGGATCAAGCTTATGATTGTTACCATTGTTGAATGTTTGAGAGTTATCACTTTTTGAAAAAAATATGAAAATGTTTATGAATTATATTGAATATGAATGTGTTAAAATGCTCTTTATTTGACTATGTAATGTACAAGCATAAAGAATTCTCGTAGGACTTTAATAGAACACGCTAAGTATGCATAAATTAACAACTAGCACCACCAACTACAGGAGTCCCCTGTTGCCCCAGTAGATGCCTAATCTCAATAAAAACTCTCAAATCATCAATAAGGCTTCACAAATTCCCCAATAAGATCAATAAAAAATGATGGAAGATTTACTTATCAAAGGTAGCAGTTTGGAGACCTTGAACCTTGATGAGGAGGTTAGAAATAGAGCTTGAATCTTCAATAATTGATGTTCAATGTGGAATATTTTGATGAGAAAGAGTGAGTGAGGAGAGATTTTTGGTGTGGAGGAGCTATGGTTGAGGTAGGGAGTAAGAATGATGAAGCATAGTGGTTTGACTTGAAAATAAGAGGTGGGAGAAGGAAAATATGAGCCACGACTCATTTTGGCAGAACATATAGCGTCGCGGCACTATTTCGAAATTTTTATTTTTTGTTTTTTTTTAGCTGAGGGGAGGGCTGCGGCGCTTCCTGGGCACCTTCGGTTGCATTTTATTCCAGTTTAGAGTATCGTGGCACCCTTTTTCTAGCATGGAGGTGCTCGTGCCTCTTCCAAATTCCAAGTTTTTATCAATTTTACAAAATCAAACCCCCACAAATCATGAAAATTCCCCCAAACTTAAATTTTTCAATTCATCAACTACAAAACAGTAGAATATAAAGAATGAAATATTGAAAACTTGGGCTGCCTCCCTTATAGCGCTTAGTTCAATGTTCTTAGCTTGATGGCCTTCAACCTTCTTAGATCTGTTCCCTAAGAGAGATCCCCTCCATATGCCTTTCCTCTTCTGCATAATAATGCTTGAGACGTTGTCCATTGACCAGAAAAACAGATCCATCTTGTGCATTTAATGCAACAGCTCTAAATTGAAATACCTTTTGTACCATGAAGGGGTCAGACCATCTTGACTTTAGCTTTCCAGGAAATAGCTTCAATCTTGAATTAAATGGAGAACTTTTTGTCCCGGTTCAAACTCTCACTTCAATATCATCTTGTCATGCCATTTTTTTGTTTTCTCTTTGTATATCTTAGCATTTTTATAAGTATCACTACAGAACTCCTCCATTTCATTCAAATGCAAGAGGTGCTTCTCACTGGCTTTTTTAGATCAAAATTTAGCTTCTTCATGGCCCAATATACACTGTACTCTAATTCTACTGGTAGGTGGCATGGCTTCCCAAACATTAATCGATATGGTGACATCCTGAATGGTGTCTTAAAAGTCGTTCGATATGCCCAAAAGGTATCATCTAGCTTTTGAGCGCAATCTTTACGATTGGTGTTCACCATTTTCTCCAATATTGTTTGACCTCACGGTTGGAAATTTCATTTTGCCCATTGGATGGTGGGTGATATCCAAGTGTCACCTTATGCTTCATTCCATAACGACCTAAAAGTAAATTAAACAATTTGTTACAAAAATGCGTGCCTTCACCATTGATGATTGCTCGAGGAGTGCCAAAGCAGCACCACTCGGGCATCATTTGTCGAGGTGGCAATTACTTTTACCCATTTTAAAACGTAGTCCACTACTAGCAAGATGTATAGATTGCCAAACGAAGAAGAAAAAGGGCCCATGAAATCTATTCCCACAAATCAAAGATCTCAACTTCAAGCATGTTAGTTAAAAGGGAATTCATAACGTCTTGAAATGTTCCTCATTCTTTGATATCTATCACAAATTTTTACAAAATTATAGCAGTCACGAAAGAGAGATAGCCAATAAAAACTGGATTATAGTACCTTGGCGGCAGTTCTTGTTGGACCGAAATATCCTCCATAAGGTGAGGCATGGCATTGTTGCATAATGGCATAAACTTTCTCTATAGGTACACATCTTCTAATTACTTGATCGGCACAACTTTTGAACAACAGTGGGTCCTCTTATAGATATGATTTAACATTATGCAAGAATGTTTTACATTAACAAGAGGAGGGTCCGGTGGTTAGGACTCTACAAGCCAAATAAGTCACAAAATCAGCATAGTATGGGAGTGTTGTTTGAATTGCCAAGATCAACTCATCCGGGAATTCTTCTTGGATTGGCTTTTTATCTATTTCTTTGATATTCTCCAAGTGTGAAAGACGGTCAGCTACTATATTTTTACTTCCCTTCTTGTCTCGAATTTCAACATCAAACTCTTGCAGTAAGAGAATCCACTGAATTAACCACAACTTTGCTTCTTTCTTTGCAAATAGGTACTGAATAGCTGCATGATCAGTGTATAAAATCACCTTGGTACCTATTAGATAAGGTCGAAATTTATTACAAGCACTAGCAATTCTTTCTCAGTTGTGGTGTAGTTTTGTTGAGCACTATTCAATGTCTTACTTACATAATAAATTGCTCGAAAGCTCTTGTCACGCTTTTTTCCCCAGTACCACTCCAACCATAAAGTCATGAGCATCACACATTACTTCAAATGGTTGGTTCCAATCGGTTGCTACCATGCCTAGGGCTAAAATCAACTTCTCTTTAATAGTTTCGAATGCTTTCAAAAAATCATCATCAAACAGAAAACGAAGCATCTTTCTCTAGGTGATTGCACAAAAGCTTCATCATTTTGAAGAAGTCTTTTATGAACCTCTTATAGAATCCTGTAAGGGCAAGGAAACTTCGAATCTCTTTGACATTTACTGATGGTGGATGCTTCTCAATTGTTGCAATTTTTGCTCTGTCAACCTCTAGGCCTTTTGCTGAACATGATGGCTTACAACAATGCCTTCTTGTACCATGAAGTGTCATTTTTCCTAATTAAGGATAAGGTTCTTGTCTTCATATCTTTGTAATACAAGGGAAAAGTTGTGCAAGTAATGATCAAAAGATGTCCCAAAAATGGAAAAGTCATCCATAAATACCTCCATTATTTCTTCTATCATGTCAGAGAAGATCGCCATTAAACATCTTTGAAATGTAGCGGAGTATTACACAAGCCAAATGGAATCCTCCGGAAAGCAAAAGTTCTATATAGGCATGTGAAAGAAGTATTTTCTTAATCTTCAGGAGCTATAATGATTTGATTATACCCTAAGTATACATCTAGGAAGCAATAGTAGGAATAACCCGACAAGCGATCCAACATTTGATCAATGAAAGGAAGTAGAAAATGATCCTTTCTTGTTGCCTTGTTCAACTTTCTATAATCAATGCACACTCGCCATCCCATGACTGTTCGGGTGGGAATGAGCTCATTATTGACGTTTTTGCCCACGGTCATACCACCTTTTTTATGAACAACTTGAACCGGACTTACCCAAGAACTATCGGACATAGTATAGATGATACCTATGTTTAGAAGCTTCAAAACTTCAGCTCTAACTACTTCTTTCATTGCTGAGTTCAACTGCCTTTCATGCTCAATGGATGACTTGTAAGAGTCTTCCATTAGTATGTTGTGCATGCGAATGGATAGACTTATTTCCTTGATGTCAAAAATAGACTACCCCAAGGCTGATTTGTGTTCCCTCAGCACTCAAAGTAATTTTTCTTCCTCCACCTCCATTAAGCTAGCTAAAGTGATCACGGGAAAAGTAGAATCTTTCTTTAAAAAGGAGTAACAGAGGTGGTCAGGTAGCTATTTTAAATCAAGCTTCACATTGGCCTCTTTTGTTTCTTCTTTTGAGTTCGGTGAATGACACACTTCTTCCTTATTTTTGCTTGATAAGTCAACGAGTAAAGATTCAATGGCAAGCAAACAATCAATCAAATCCTTGCTTCCTCCATGAAAATTAGTGGCAAGTTCACTTCCCCTTGAAGCACTAGTCATGATACACCTCTCCAAGGGTCAGACAAAGCTTCATTTCTATGGACTTTATTAACCAAAATGGCTAATAAGTCTACCTGATGACAAGTTTTTACTTCTTCTGGAAACTTCATTGCTCAGTAAATACTGAACATGACTTCTTCATCATTAACTTGAAGTGTCAATTGCCCACCATGCACATCTATAAGAGCTCTCCTAGTGGCAAGAAAAGGTCGACCAAGAATTAGAGGAATTTCTTGGTCTTCCTCCATGTTTAGCACCACAAAATTAGCTGGAAAAATGAATTTGTCAACTTTCACCACCGTATCTTCAATAACACCACAAGGATATGTAAGTTATCTATATGCTAATTGCAATGTGATGGTAGTTGGCTTCATTTCTCCAAGTCCCAACTTCTCGAACACAGAGAGTGGCATTAGATTGATGCTTGACCCAAGGTCACACAAGGCTTTGTCAAAGGAAGAACCACTAATTGTCCACGGAATAGTAAAGCTTTCCGGATCTTTCAATTTTTACAGTAGCTTTTTCTGAATAATAATACTACGCTACTCCGTTAATTTCACTATTTTAAACTATTCTAAATTCCTCTTCTTTGACATAATATCCTTCATAAACTTGACATAGTTTGCAATTTGTCCAAGAGCATCTGCAAAAGGAATATTAATGTGAAATTTCTTAAAAATTTCCAAAAATTTGGGCAAATTGTGCATCAAGGCTTTTCTTTTGAAATCTTTGAGGATATGGAAAAGGGGGTATAATAATTGGAGGATTTTCAGGAAAAGAAATAGAATTTTGTATAGAAACTTCTCTAAAAATTTTCTCCTCAATGATGGTGATTTCAGTGGACTGATTCTCTTTTTGGCTAGGCACAGGTATGGGCTGTGCAACTTCTTCTTGTGACTTGTTGCCTTGAATTTTTTTCCCACTTCTTAAAGTGATGGCTTTGCAATGTTCATTGGGATTCATTTCTGTGTCACTAGGGAATTTCCCTATTTGTTGAGCATTCATGGAACTAGCTATTTGCTCCACTAGCACTTCGAGAAATTTCATCATTGCTCCCATGCTACTCATGTGAGTTTCAATGTTATCAAACCTTGACTCTCCTTTGTTAAACCTTGACCTCAACTCCACAATAAAAGCACTCAAGCTCTCTTCCAATGAACCTTCCTTTTCGGTTGGTTGATTGTTGAATTTGGAAGGAGATTGAAGCACATTTCTTGTGTTACCATAAGAAAAAACCTCATGGTTTTGAAGTCTGGAGTGATAATGTGTAGGCAAGTTACTAGACATGTTGTTTTCTCGATAATGGTAGTTTCGGTTGTTGACATACTGAACTTGCTCTATATCACCACCGTCACAAACAAAAGGAGTACTAGCCATTATTATCAGTTCTTTCCTCGATGAGGCTTCTCTAGTAGTAAGGGCCACAATTTGTGTTTTTAGATCTGACACTTGAGCTGAAAGTGCAACTATGGGATCAACTTCGTGGATTCCAGTGGCTTTTTCCAAAATTGACTGCTCGTTGGGCCATTGATAATTATTATATGCCATCTCTTCTAATAATAGTTGGGCTTCTTTGGCGGTTTTGGATAAGAGAGTACCACCGATCACCACATCAACAATTGTTCTTGTTTGCCCGTTCAACCCATTGTAGAGTAATTGGATTTGAAACCAATCTTGATAACTATGTTGGGGACACTTCTGAACGAGATCTTTGAAATGCTCCCAAGCTTTATAAAGTGGTTCAAAGTCTAATTTGGCAAAATTTTTGCAATTTCACCTCGAAGTTGAGATGTCTTTTATGGAGGGAAGAACTTTGAAAGAATTGTTGAGCCGAGTCTTCCCATATTGTAACACAACTAGATTGCAAAGAACGTAATAGTTCTCATTGACAACGGGCTTCAAGTAATCCCGTAAGGCTCGTGCTTGTTGGTTATTTGCTTGTTGATTGTTGGCCTCTTCCGCTATGTTTTGAGCTTTTTGTTATCTTCTTTATTGTCTTAGTCTTCGACAAGTACGTTCAATCTTTCAAATGGTAATAATTCCACGCTGCGGGCTCTTCGCATAAGCCACAAAGAATTAACACCTAACAAATAATAGCAACAATAAAAACGAAATAAGTAAAAAGAATGCAAGTTCTAGATTAACATTAAGATTATTTGTTAACAATGTTAGTACAAATTCAATTTTCAATACCCCGGCAATGGCACCAAAAACTTGTTCATGAAATTATACCGCAAGTGTATGGTATCAAGCTTTGTAATGAAGCGATAAATAAGGTTGTCATACACACAAGGATTGATATTGAAATTCTTCTAATTACCGTAATTGGATGATCTTAATTTTATCTAAATAATTCAAATTAATGGTGAAAATTGAGTAACCAATGTAAATTTAAAACTACTAGATTCAAAAATCAAATCTTCAATTTAAAAGGTAAAATATGGTAGAAAATAACAATGTGATAAAATTCTAGAGGTTTGATTTCACCTAACTATCATCTGTGTCTTCCAATTAACAACTCAACTTTAATCCAATTTCCATATGGTTATAAGCAAGAACTCTAAAGTATTTCTACTCCCTTTTTCAAGTGCCAAGTGAAAATTACTCTTAATTCCTAATTCTAATATCTCTATTCAAAATTGAGGAACAAAAGTTCATTAAGTTTGTAGTTCTTGTAACATTCTTCAAAGGACATATAGGTTTTCTCAAGCTCTATACAGTCCTTAGTTGTGTTATCCTTTAGTCAATTCTAAAATTCTCTTTCTCATATAACAAATATAGAATCTATATCATTCCAATGATGGCCAATCAATTAAGAAGCAATAAGAGTAAAACAACACAAATAATCAATAGAAATACTCATAAACTTGGAATTGAAAATCAAGACATAGATTCAAGTATAGGTTACATCATTCCTCTAGATAAAAAGTTTAGTTCATAATGTAAAAGAACAAACAAAATCTAACAAACATCAACATCAAGAAATGAAAAGATGAGAAGGAAGAAGTCTTTTGGTTTGTTTGAGAATCTTTTCATATGCTCTTCTTCATCCTCCTTTGTCCAGGAGAGCAGCTGCCAAAAACTGGGAAAAAAAATTCCCCAACCTCCTTTTCTCAAATCCCAAAAGGATCTTTAATTAAATAACCCCCTGGCGGCTAGGTTAAAATAGACTAAAAGAAGTCCATAACATGTGATAGCGCCGCGGCGCCATTAAAGCATGCATTAGGTATAGCTAAGAGCACCACGATGCTGAGCATGTAGCACTGCGGCGCTTGTTCGTTTTGCAGGGTAGCGCCACGACGCTCCCTGTATAGCGTCGTGGCTTTTACTCCCTAGCTCCAAGGCTCTTTATCTTTTGTCTCCAACACTTGAATTGACTTCTTGCCGCATTTTTGAGCATGTCCACGGCTTCAACATCAATCCATAACCTAAAAATGAAAAAATTAAACACAAGGAAACTAAGCAAAAGTTGGAGAACCTTAGCAAATATCAAGTTTAATCTAAGACAAAATAAGTGAATAAAATTCACTTAACACCTGCATCTTATTGCTTGACTAAAACCAAGGCACTTGTAAAGAGGAAGTCTCGTACATGTGAAGTATCCTACTCTGAGCATAAGAGACAATGAGGGAAACTGAAACTAAAAAGATAACAAAAAAAAGGAAAGCAGGTAAAGGGAAAAGAAGCTTATAATGATCAGAGAAGATGACCGAAACTGCCCTGTAGGTGCTGAAAAAAGTCGCAAATACTGAGCCTTTGAAAAGCCTTGGAATGAAGGAGTGGTGGCAGAACAGTGTCCTGGGGAGTGATGGCAGTAGATGCGGGGATTCTCTTATTTCTTTCTTTTTCTTCTCTCTCTGATCAAAAGTTTGAAATCTGGAAATGAAAAAGAGATAATCAATTTCTCTATTTATAGAGAAAGGGGGAAGAAGAAAGTTTCCTTGATCATGGTCATTAAAGAATCGATGGTGGTTGATCCAGCTATTGAAATAAAATATGTCAATCCAACGACTCAGATTGAAGCGAGAATATAAGATCTAAAGGCATGCATTTAAACCAATAAGAGAAACCACATATTCCGAGAATGGCACCATGAATTACCCTTGAAAACTGGCCCGATATCTAATAGCCACACACAAATTGAAAAAGCAATTCGAATGGCACAGGAAAAGGGAGGAAGAAGCTCACAGGCATACAACAGTTCTAGCTGCTCTCAAGCACCTAGAACCACGGGGCAAGTGTTATACACATTCTTCATTAACTCCAAATATAGCACATGTTCCCCAAGTACCAAGTGTAACAGGCTAGAAGGTCTTCGGGCAGAATTTTAGGTGAACTCTGAGCTTCCACCTCATCCAATTAAGTCTATTTGCATAATGGTATGCAAGCTACTCCTATCAAAGAATGCATAAAATTAAGAGAATCCAAAGGATAAGGAAAGAATTCAAATATTAATCTCCTTTTTTATAATTACCTAATTTTGCATTCAAATTAATTACATGCCTTATCTGTAATAAGAAACCCTAATCTCCTATAGCCTATATATAAGTCGCTTAGGATCTGGAGAGGGAATCTAAGGGATAGCTCGTAATGCCTAGAAATACTAGTACAATAAATTATAGCGGACATAGGCCCTTTAAATTAAAGTTGTACCACTATAATTTTGGTGTTTAGTATTTCAATTGCCCACAAAACACTCAAATTCACTATTCACTCAAATTCACTATTTTAGGTTAGTATTTATGTCCATTTTGTTAGTTTATTTATATTTTTAGCCTAATTATGTCCATTCAAAAATGGAAGAAAAGCAAATAATCAGCATAAAAGAGTTAGACGCCGCTGGCAGCATTCACTAGTGTCGCAGCGTCTATTCATTGATGCAGAAACATAAAAAGGGACTCGAACCTAGAAGTCGGAGCATGCGTCTTCAAAAGCCACAATGCTGGAGTTCGATACAATGAGCATTTTGACGAGTTTCTTAATTTTTAGACTTCGAACTCATCCTGATATTTATAACTATGCCGTTGACAAGTCTTCTCCTATAAATAGGCGATTCTAGGTTAGATTTTGAGAGAGTAAGAGAGAGGGAAAGAGAAGAAACTAGTGAGAACCCCTAAACTACCTAGAGTCAAGAGGAGACTAGAAGTTTAGGAGATCCAGAAAGTTGTCGTTCAGGATTCGAACGTCTTTGAAGTGTTCTAATTTATGAGTAACAATTATAATTTCATGATTGATAGATGTTTTTTTGAATATATTGATTGTGATAGAGAATATAGCATAGATTAGGATAATTTCCGTTTGTAGAATCTTAAGTCTATACCGGCTAAATTCTCAGAGTTTAATGCTTAATTTCATTAGATTATGCGTTTGCTGAATAATTTAATGGAAAGATAAGGCGTTAATCTAATAGCTTAAGAGAGCATAGGTTAGTGCTACATTTATGGGTTAACTTAGGTTGATAGCTTCAATCATAATAGTAAAGAGTGGAATATAGTAATTAAGTTAATGAATTGGTTAATAGTGGATAATAAGCTCTTAACTAATTACACTACAAGAAGAAGGTTATAGAATAACAACTCTAAAGCAGTACCAAAATATCACTGCTTTAGCTTAAACATAAAGCAGTGACAAATTAGATAGTCACCGCTACAGCGAAATTGCATTTTTTGAGAAACGAAAAAACTATTATCGCTGCTTTAGATAAGCGCGCTAAAATTTCCCTCTAGAAATCTCTAAAGCAGCACCAACTGGTGCCAGATGGAAAAGTGGGGTAAAAAAATCTGGTTATGTAATTATAATTAATGAAAAAAATTTAAAATTAAAATTTAATTAGACCTTTAAAGTGGCGACAATTGTCTCCACTTTAGATTAAAAATTTAAAGCGGCGACAAGAGTCACCGCTTTAAATATTCAAAATTTAAATATCGCCGTTTCAAAAGGTTTACAAAAATATTTGACTACCAGAAATATTTTGGCTTTGAATGAAACATTGCATTTCATTTAAAGCGGTAACCTTTTGGCTAAAGCGGAGAGATGATCGGTTTCTATACCTAGAAATCGATTTTCTTCTTCTTCCTCATTTTCATATCTCTCTCTCACTGATTTTACCCCCTCCCTCTTGGATTAGTAAGGTTTTTTTTGCTATTTCTTACTCTCTTTCTCTCTCTCTCTCTCTCTCTCTCTCTCTCTCTCTGTTGTTGATGTTTTTTTAGTTTTTTTTTTTCTGTTTTTTTTTCAAGGTCACCGTCGACCTCTACCTCCAGCACCGCTGTTGCCACCACCATTAGGCTCTGCCACCGTCACCCTCCTCCACCTTAAATCTTAATAGGTTAGTTTTATGTTAATTTGTGATTTTGTCTTTTATTAGTTTTATATTAATTTGTGATTTTGTCTTTTATTTAAATAATTAAAAATATATGTTATAATAGTAAGAAAATTTAGATATTAGATATATATATATGAATATGTTTTGATATTTTAGTTTTGTTTTAGAGTTAATTAAAATATATGTTGCAATATTAAGAAAAATCAGATATTGTTGTAGTTTTTTTCTTAAGTGTTAGTTTTAGTTTTATATTATATTACTAGGAATATGAATATTTATTGGATTTTTTAATATTGGGTATGAATGTTTAGTGGATTATTGAATGTTAGATTTGATGATTTATTGGTGGACGTTTATGTTTTGAGGATGTGAATTGAGTACGAAGAATTGGTTAGTTGGATATTTTTTTGTCTTAAATTTTTATGTTTTTTTAATATTTTTTATTTTAGTGTATGAGTAAGAAACTTTTTAGGTTAGAAAATTATTTTTTTAGAAATAATAATTATTTAATAAATAAAATTCATAATAATGAATTAATTTGTTAATTGAAAAAGATATTTGTAAAATATTATTTTGAAGCAACTTTAAGAAATGAATTTTGTTTAATAAATAAACATTTAATACTTTTTAGAGTAAAATATTTAGAAAATTTTTGTACAAAATGAGTAAAAAATAAAATAAAAATACAATTAATGTAAATAAATAAAATAATAGGATAGTAATATGACTAAATGTGAGAAAAATAATAAATGGATAGTTAAATGAAAATATTTATATAGTAATTTAATTAGATAATAAAAAAAAGTAGGAAATAGCTATAATTATTTTAATTAAAGTAATTGATTAATAAAAAAAATACCAAAAATGCTCGTAGAATAAAAAAAATACCCAAAATACCCTTATAGTAACTAAAATACTCCTACGATTAATAAAATTCCCGAAATACCCCTATGACTATAATTATACCCAAAATACCCCAACTACTAATTAATTACAAAAAATAGGTTATTTTCACATAATACCCAAAAATACACATTTAACTCACAAAATACCCAAAATGCCCCTAGAATAACAAAATACCCCAAATACCTTATAGTAACTAAAATACTTCTACAATCAGTAAAATACCCAAAATACCCCTAGAATAATAAAATACCAAAATACTCTTACAGTAACTAAAATACTCCTATAATTAATAAAATACCCAAAATACCCCTACAACTAATTAATTACAAAAAGTAGATTAATTTCACAAAATACCCAAAAATACCCATCTAATTTAAAAAATACCCAAAATACTCCTAAAATAATAAAATACGTTATAGTAACTAAAATACTCCTACAACTAATAAAATACCCAAAATACTCCTACAACGATAAAATGGCCCCAGATTAATAATATACCCCTACAACTTTAAAACATTTTGTGGCAAGCATTTTATATTAGAAGCTTGTTTCCTCTTTGTTGTCTATTTGAGAATATCATGACAAACATGCATGCATTATTTTATTTACGTAAGAAATTACCTTAGACCCGTTTAGGTGTCGATGAGAGATTATGCATCTTGATATTGATTCTTAAATTGTCTCGTTTGGATAGTTTGGGATTACACATTATGTGTTGCCATTCACTTATAAATATTGTTCTTTGATCGAGTTCCGATGGTATCTCCTTGTGTTCTCTATGTGTGTACATATATGTAGCACACTTAGGGATGTTGTGGGGAGATGCAGCTGGAATTTCGGCGTTAACGGAACAATATTTGAGTGAATGATGTACCACATAACAAAATAATTGTGAATGGGATAGGGCCACACCTTTTAGAAATAGAGTGATAAGGTGGATTTATGACACGTTTTGTATGGTCATACATAAATATTCTATCTGAACACTAAGTTATTGTAAAAAATAATAGTGAGATTGTGAACAAGAGTTGGATACATTTGAAAGATTTTTGGTGTGATGCATATCGAAATGGTGTAATTGGATTTGCTGAAAGGGCTAAAAAATATGTCAATGACCAAGGCAAAACGAAATGCCCTTGTTTGATATATCAGAATGTTTTGTATCAGACTGTTGAAACGATGGAAGCACAATTGATGGTCAATGAGTTTGATTCATCGTACACTAACTGGATCTTCCGTGGAGAAATTGTTGTGATTCGTCTACTTTGTAATGATGTTCAAGTTAGAAAATGTTGATCCGGTAGATGAGATGGTAGACATATTACAAGATTTCATTAAGCCAAAAATGCAGATAGTGGTGAAAATGAAGACGACATGGGAGATGATGTGGTAGTAGGACCATCTGTATCTGGCCAACAATATGATGAGTTATTCTCCAAATTGGAAGCTATCCTGGATGCACCAGTTACTCATCTTTGAACTTTTTAGTTAAACTTATGCATTTGAAAGTAATGCATAAGTGGACTAATAAGTCGTTTAACAGTTTATTGAAGTTATTGAAGGATGTGTTTTTAGCCTACAATAAGATACCACGATCGCATTATGATGCAAAGAAGTGGATTTCTAAGTTGGGTTTGAGGGTATGAGTCGATTCATGTATGCCAATATGACTGTGCGTTATTTTGGAAGGAGAATGGTCACATCGAGAATTATCTTATTTGTGGGACAAGCCGTTGGGTGGCCAAAAATACGAAGGGAAAGAAGGTGCCTCACAAAGTATTACAGTATTTTTCATTAACACCACGATTGAAGCGTTACACACTGCAAAATAAATGAAGTGGCATTATAAGGGTCATTCAAACAAGGAAGGGGTGTTGACACATCCTGTTGACGGTGAAGCATGGAAAGGTTTTGATATGAAGTAACTAGATTTTGCTTTAGAACTACAGAATGTCCATTTGGGATTGGCTACAGATGGGTTCATTCCATTTGGCAATATGAGTTTGTCTTATAGCATATAGCCAGTGGTTTTAACTACTTATAACCTTCCTCCATGGCTATGCATGAAAGTTTCTTATTTTATGATGTCCTTTCTAATTCCTGGATCGCAATCTCTTGGGAAGGACATTGATGTATTTCTAAGGCTATTGGTGGACAAGTTGAAGCATTTATGGCATGTTGGAGTTAAAACGAGAGATACTGTTGATAACAAAATGTTTAAGATGCAAGCTGCATTGATATGGACTGTAAATAACTTTCTAGCTCGCACTAGTTTATCTGGATAAAATGAAGGAACAAAGTATGTCCTACATGTAATTAATGCGTTTAAGAACAAAGACTTGTTATGTGGGGTATAGACATTTCCTCCAAAAATCTCATGCATTTCGAAAAAGTTCATTGTCTGATGGGAAGATAGAGAGAAGAAATCCACCAAAGGTATTTTTTAATGAAGATATTCTGCGATAACTCAGTCATGTATGATCTGATGTGCCAAGTAAACGTCCAAAATATGGTGGGGTGAAACAAAAAAGAGACAATAGAGAACCCAACTAGAGAAAGAAGAGTATATTTTTTGATTTTGAGTATTGCTCATTACTAAAACTAAGGCACAATCTCAATATTATGCATATTGAGAAAAATTTGTACAATAATATTCTTGGTACAATGCTGGGTATTGAAGGAAAATCTAAAGACATGGTGAACGCAAGCCGTGTCTTAGAAGATTTGCATATCAGACCAGAGTTACATGTCGTCGAAGAAGAGAACAAGTTAACTATACCTCACATAGAGTACACTCTCACTGCTGATGATCGACATAAATTTTTTCAGTTTATCAAATCTATCAGGTTTCTTGATGTGTTTACAAGTAATCTTCGAAACAATGTAACTGATAATGATACAAAAATTACTGGGCTGAAATTGCATGATTGCCATGTTATTATGCAATGTCTGTTGGCTCCAGGTTTTCGTCCTTTTGTGAATAAGGAGATCTCATCCACAATAACTGAGTTATGCAACTTCTTCCAGCTAATATGTGTAAGGACTCTAAATATGAAAGATTTGGAGAAATATGAGGATGACAAAGCTCTTATTCTTTGCATACTTGAGCGTATTTTTCCTCCTGCTTTTTTCGATATGGTGCACGTGATGATTCGTTTGCCAAAAGAGGCATTATTTAGAGGACCTATTCATTATAGACAGATGTATCCTTATGAGCGCTATATAAAGAAGTTGAAAAACTATGTAAGAAATAGAGCACGACCAGAGGATTCAATTGCTAAAGGTTATGTTGTTAATGAAGCCTTGACTTCTTACTCAATGTACTCGCAAGGAGTTGAGAATAAGTTCAACCGGCCGGAAAGGAATGAGAATCGCATTTAGAATGGTCCGACTCCAAGTTTGTCAGTTTCCCGTTCATGTTGTCGTCCAATTGGTAAAAAAAAATATTGTCTATCTTGATGATCACCTGTGTAAGAAGGCTCAATAGTATATACTGAACAACTGTCCTGAAATCCAGATTTATTTGGAGTTGTCAATTTATATTTGGAATTACTAATAAAATTTGTTCACTAATTGAGTCAATTTATTAATTTTGGTGTTATACTCTTCATCAGTGAACATATGAGAAAGCTTCAGTTAAAAAGTGGTAATAACTTGGATAAAATCTAAAAATTAGAGTTTTCATCTTGGTTTTATACAAAGGTATGCTTAAATTGTTTCATTGTAGTTTTGTCCATTTTGATAGAATTACTTAAATTGTTGTCATTGTAGTTAATTTTATGTTGTATGTTAATTATCAAATATATCATCTACGACAAAATGGTAGTCCTGAAGCAACCAATAAGTTATATACTTTGGCATCTAGACCAAATTTCAACATTTTGTCATACTCTGCATGTGTTGTAAACGGTGTCTGGTTTGTAGTACATAATCGAGACTCTAGATGTAAAACTCAAAATAATGGAGTTTGTGTTCCCGGACTTGATGCCAATAAATTTTATGGGCATTTAGAGGAAATACAAGAGTTCACTTTTCTTGAACCAATTGTCTGTCATCTTCTTCAACAGTAAATGGTTCGACACCAACCCTTGGAAGAAGAAGATATAAACGGACAAAAATATTACTAGTATTGCAATCTATTCTGAGTGATACAAAGATGAACCTCACATTCTTTCTTTTTAAGCAAAACAAATTTTCTATATAGACAATTTTTCACGCAGCCCTAACTGAAAAATAGTTAGAGAATTGACTCAATGTAGTGGCTAGGATATTCCGGACAATGATGAGACCGATGCTGAGTTGAATGTGCTGCAGGATCTGAGCTCTTCTAATTTTATTCTAGCAGTTGACCTTGAACATTTGGAGCCCTTTTCTATTGCTCAAGAAAACCTCATGTCTCATGCTCACATTTCAAACAGTGTCAATACTAACGCTTAACAGGGGGAGGATGATTTCGTACAAGATATTGAACTCGAAGAGGATACAATATTTTATTATAATTAATTTTTTTTCCTACAGGCAATGTATGAAAGAAATGCTATAAATAGGGCGTTAGTTAGGAGTAAGCAAACAGCGACCCACTTCTATTGCTCACAAACGATAAAAGAAGGTAATAAAATTGTGATTTTTCTTATAATACTTTTTATTTTTAAGACATAAAATTTTAATAATAAATTATATCACCTTAAATATTTTTGCAGCACAATCCTACTACTGGCGAGCTTCAACTAGTTGCTGAGTGTTTCAAGGATCGTTACTTCACTGAGTGGACCAGATGGCCGACTACACAATTTGAGGCCAATTACGTATATCATTAATTAATTTTTTTAAAACAAAAATCTCTCTTTCTTTTACATACTAATTTTAATCTTTTTTTGCATAATAAGATGATTGAGATTCGGAATACTCAGTCTCAAGCATCTTCCCAATCTAGTTCGAGTTCATCCGCTTCTGTCACTGATGCTCATATTGTAGATGAGGTTCTCAGTACACGTCATAGATTTAGAAGACGTGTCGGACGTAAGTTGAGTAAATATGCTTCCAGTACTATATCTGCCCCACCAGACTTTCCATCGCCAATATCTGAACATATCCAGCGATACATACAAAAGAGTGAGCAATACATGGCAACAACTCAGCAGCGAGAGGTAGCCACTTTGGAGATGATCGCTTAAAAACAGAAATCAATAGAGTCTCAGGCGGCGCAGATAGCGCATATGTAGAGGATTTTGTCATCTCTAGTACCAGATGTCAACATGCCTAGCCCTTCTCCTGTCCATCTAGGGTCCACTTCGACATCGTTTGGCACGATACCCCTGACCCCACCACTACCACCTCATTTCGCCCCTCCTCCACCACCTCAACTTTAAGAAGATGAGAGTGAAGAAACCGAGGACGAGGACTTAGGATTGTAGACTTGTTTCTAGCTTTGGACAACTCTATATATTTTTAGCTTTGCACAACTCTCTTTAATATTAATGTCACAACTAGTTGCTGAGACAATTGTCGCCGCTATTGGTCTGTCAGATGGCATTTTTGTCGACTTTTTAGCGGGGACAACTTTTATAAATTATCTAATACAAGGACCACATGTATCGCCGCTTTAGGTATCTATATCAGTAAACTATTAGCGGCGACTTTAAAGTGGGGACATTGTCGTCGCTTTAGATCTAAAGCGGTGACACTAAACATTAGTCGCCGCTCTATTCCTGTTTTCTTGTTGTATTAATTGGTTATTTGATTTTCTCTACTTCTATTTTATTTTGTTTTGTTTATGTTATTTATTTATTTTATTTCAATCAATTTCAAAACCCCCGTTTAATTAACTTGTTTTTGGATAATTAGGATTTTAATTGCTAATGCTCAATTTTCTGTGGGATCAACTCTTTCTTGCCACTATGCTAGTTTATTAAGATAGATATAGAGAGGATTAATTTTGTTTGGTAGTTAATCACGACACACCAATTAACCAGAAATCCATGTCAACACTTAGTTTAGCAATTACTATAGTTATTGTGGATATGCATTTTCTTTTATGAAACTTGTTAAAAATTGGTACATAGACAAATAAGTAATCAATATATGAATGACAATTTACATGTGCAAATTGAGAGACACTTTTTCAATGGCACTATAACAAAAATCCTCATACGTGACATTTAAAAATGCTACTGTTACTTATTTTTAGTTACATTTGTGCAGTTGGTGACATTTATGAAAATTGTAAAATATGCCCGTGCGACTAAAAGCCTACTGACATTTGAAATGTCACTATATCATCTTTTTTAATGGCATTTATCAAATGTCACTAAATTATACTAGTGACACTTTTAAGTGTCAGTAAATCATATAATAAATAAACAGATGAATATTTTAAAAGTTTAAAGAAAAAAATTAGTGGCTTTTTAAAAATGTTACTAAAGTATATTATAAATTTATAATGACATTTCGAAAAATGTCACTAAACTAGTTTTTTAAAAAGAAATTGTGACATTTTAAAATAATAATATATTGTGATAATGGCAATAATAATGTTAAACAACAATATCAATTCATTAATAATTAAAATGGTATTGATTAAAAAAGATTTAATAGATCTTCTTTACGTAAAGTTTTTTAAAACTAATTAGTTGTTTAGGGAATTTAAAGACTAATTCTAATTATCATATTAAATAAAATAAAATACCTCTTGTATTTAGTAACTTTGAGCCAGAAATTTAATTTAATAAATAAAAGAAGTACAATGGTTCAAAAAGGAAACCACTAACAAAAAAGAAAAAGAAACATTTTATCGGGTTGTGCCTCATTAAAACCTAACTAAGCAAAACTCAATGGGAAAAATCCTAGCTAGGAAAAAGAGTACATCAACTGAATCGGAAAAAAAAAGAGTAGGCACATCTATATACACAAATTATCCATATAAATTCAGAGTAGTTCCAGTCACTCATGAAACTGCGTATCAGAATCTCAGGAAATTTACAAAATTGTAAACAAAACATAATTAGCAAACACATATTTCACCAACCTAATGTAAAGGAAAAAAAAAGCTCTAATAAATCTTGATCCAAAACATATTTTCCATTTTTTTTTTTTAAAAAGGCGTAAGAAACGAAGAAAACTGAAATGAAAACAATTAATGAAATACTTTTTCATGTTTAATTTTTTGTTTAACATACCACAAATGCTGTAGGCCATGCAATAGGTGCTCTAATAGCTTGACCAATTGTCTTCAATTGTCCATACGATCTAATTAATTGTCATTAGGCTTGATAGGAACTTGAATAATAACTTCTGAAAAAAATGATCCTAGCGCGCCTCCTCCAACTTCTTTTGATGGATCTTTACTACCAAGGAAACCAATAGCAATTGTTTCAAGTTCACTAGTTACACTCTTAAGATTAACCACTTCTCCAACCTACACAGTCAAAATTATATATGACATATAAATAATAAATGTAAAATATTTAGCAATCCAAAATGAAAATTATATATTATCTTTTTCTAATTGCCTTTTTTCTTTCTTGCTTATTTTGCTTTTGTTTCCCATATACTTCTCATCTATTTAGCTTTGTATTTGATTTCCATAAATGAAAAAGGAAAAAGACATAAATAATAATCAATAAATGTTTTAGACATGGTTTTTCTACATCAATGTATTTCTTTAATTTTTTAATTAGCTATATTATCATTAATAAATCACTGTCCAGTTTACGTGCACTCAATCAAAGTTCATATATAACAGTTATAAATACATCTATACATATACACAATATACCTACTCATTAATTATCTGAAACAAACCTTTTCTATAATTTGATTTTTAGGTATAAACTAATAATAAAGCAGAATCCAAATCAAAACTTGTCATCATGTTAAAGATTATGATAATAACAATAGCTAATATAATAGCATGAATTTACCTGAACAGCAAGAGTATCATATGCTGACGATGAAAACCATAGTTGACGTCGAGGTTCTTGGTTACGAGAACTAGAAATATTTGGGGCCTACATATACATTAATATCAATCTAATAAGTTGACATTATGGTTTAGTAAATTTTAAAATGAAATAAAAGATTTAAATAGAAAATAAATAAAAACAAGACTAAACCGTTTGTGTAGATATGACATTCTCATTATTTTGATTGGGGGCCTACATATAAACAAATTCAATTTAATAAGTATGATTATTAGTTAGTAATCTTAGAAATTAAAAAAAAAAATAAGAGAGAGAGGGGGACAAAATAAACCATTAACCTGTAGTAATAATATGCCATTATCATTATTCTGATTGCATGAAAGAGCCTTAGTAAGATTCTGAACTTTAGATCTTAGATCATTTAGTTCTGATTGCATGGCATATACATACTCATTTTGGTTTTGTTTCAAAGCTGATGTATCTCCCCATACATCAGATGGGCAGACACCAAATCCATACAGACGAACTTGTTCATTCCTTTCTTCACCCATAACTTCAGAAAAAATGTCATTCTTGCTCTTCTCTTTTAAAGCATCTTCATTCATGCTTGCTTTTTCTTGTAGGTGTAACTTTCATTTAATTATATTATAAACAACGTAGTCTCAATATAAATTAAAATAGCCAGAATTAAAAACACTTTTATCATTTCTAAAGATATTTTGATCTTACCATAATTTCTTTTGTTCTATCATCAGTTTTATACCAATTTTTTTAGAGTAGCAAACCTTGAACATAGTTGCACGTGTTGGTGTAGATCCAGTTTTCTTCTTCTACAAAATCAAAAATTATTTTTTTCTTTAAAAGAAATTAATATTGAGTGCTTAACATAACACAAAATTCGATTTTTGATAAGAATATGCTTTTCAAATTTTACCTGTGATGCCCTAATACGTGCAAAACTATTTGTCCCAGTTGTATGATTATACTCTTTTTTTGCACTGCTGGTCTTGTTTTTAGCACTCTTCCTCTAAAAAATATTTTAAAAAGTTAACAAGAATATAGTTCAGATAATAATAAATGCTTGAAAAAAAATAATAATAGAAAAATAAATAATTTGAAATGAAATGTACCTTTGCACCTTCAGTTGCCCAATACAATAGTAATTCTTCCCATTGATCATCATATACCCTTTTGTCCTTGAACTTCTTTTGTTCCTCAAAACTCAAGTGCTCCATATAATAAGTTCTTTTCAGAAAAGACTTCCAATCTTTTAATTTCCTACCACAAATCTTCATGGTCCATTTCTTAGCGCGATCAGGAATTATAAACTTTTCTTATAGTAATATAAATAATGACATTAATTAGTAAACCAAAAGGTTGAATTGACATGTAATAATCAACTCAATTGTAATCTAAACTTTCAAATTGAATACTAAATAATTAACACCTGTATGATATTCCACATTCCAATCTTGTACTTAGGAGGTACCTTATGCCAATTCTTATAATTGATTGGAGCATTTTTTCCATCCCTTACTAATGTGCCAATAAAGCTCGATAATTTATTTGCATTTTCATCATCTGGTTGGCCGAATTTATTACAAGTTATTGGTACCTTTTCACCATTATAATTTCTCCAAATTTTATGCATTTGTGTTGGACCTCGACGATATTTTTTTGTAGTATCTTCCCCAGTCAACATTTCTGTAAACAAAGACGTATCATCTTCTTAAGCCGCCAATCTATACTGCATATACGGATCCATAACTGCTCAAGTTTCAATTAAAAAAGTTTTTAGCCATATGCTCATTGTCATTTAATGTCTATAAACTATAAGAAGAATATACACTGAGAAAACTTAACAAAAATCCATATAAGAGTTTTAGCATGTCTAAAATCTAGTAGCCACTTCAAATAGATTATTAGGTTAGCATATAACATAAACGTTTTCTATTTTTTATCTCTTATTTATATTATTTGATATATAAATAATACCAAGTAGACACTAAATAATTCCTTATATATATATATATCCTTCATTAACACTATTATCTATATAGTTAAGTTCAGTCCAGGTAATACAAAAATTTTTAGTTAACTTTTTAACCCAATGCACTCTCTTGTATATAAAAGGTCTTATAACGAGTTATAGTGTTTACAATACATTAATATATATATATATATATATATGTGTGTATATATATATAATGCAATTAGTGTGAGCATATAGTACGAAAAAAAATTATAATTAATGAAAAATCAAAACAATCATCAATAACACATAAATAATTAAGTTTAGATATTTTTTCTCTTACCTTCTCAATACTGCTAAGTGAAAATTTTCATCTAGAAAAATTTGATGTAGGCCAAGCTTCTTTCTAGAATCTGACAACAATAATAACATAAAACATATATATATATATATCAATAGCAGATTGTAATTCATAAGGATATAATAATTACCTGAAGAAGATTTTCTTATTTTGCAATCTTCAAATCATGGAAAAAAGGGAGAAAAGATTTAGAAAAATAGAGACAATCACATTATATATATGATATGAAATTCCCTCCCAAAGAAGAGCAAAAAAAAGCTCCTCCCTCCAAATAAAAGAAAGCGCCATATTCTGTAAAAATTGAAAAATTAGAATATAAGAGATTGAATAATGGGTGAGATATTTTGATTTCTGGAACAACCTTATTTTCAAATTTTTATTTTTAAAAGATGCGGATAATTCAAAAAGATTTAGTAAAAATATTTAAAGGTCTATACATGTTGTTTTTTTAATTACAATGATTAATTTTTTTTTCTTGAAAGGAAAAGTTTAAACTATTTTTGGACATCTAAAAAAACAAATAATTAAATGCAGAGTTTCACGTGTTAAGTCCACTAAATCTAAAATAGGATTTTTTTTTTTTTTGGAATGGAAAAATACGTGTTTTCACGTATAAGAATATATCTAAACACGTAATTCTTTCAACATATATATATATATATATATATCTATTAAAAATGAAAAAAAATATATAAATATAAATAAGCAGTATATATCTATTAAAAAGGGAATATATATAAATTATAAGACGTGTGTGCAAATCTGTTAGTCTATTTTTTTTTAATTTCGTTTTATAAATTAGAATCCGAATAGAATTGAGTTTCTTCCCAAATTAGATACTCAATAATTATAAATACATAATATATAGTGAGTTCTGATTATTCATGCACAAAGTAAAAGATATCGTGAGATCATTGTCCATCACAAATCTTTGAGTAACAAGTACGTATTTACTGATGCCATCTTTTTCTTTTCTTACTTTCTTTCTTTCCATGTTAATTTCCATGAATTGGTTAGATGTCAAATTATATTGATTGACTATACAATTGCCCCGTGAAAATTTTCTAACTTGTGTAAATGATGTCTAGAAAAATAATAAAAAGAAAGAAAAATAAATAAATCAATAAACTTGTAAATATTTTAGCCAAAGAAAAGGTAAATTTATATCTATTTAAAGATTCGTTGTTCAAGTAAGACCGTACATGTGGTCATTATATATTTTCTATATTTGTTTTGTATTTCTTTTATTTCATTTGTTCTAAATTTATAACTCTAGCTAGCTATCCAACTAAGATTTGTACATGATATAAAATTACTAATTGTATTTTTTTTTCTAATTGTCGCATGATATATTATGTTGATGTATTTTTTGAAAAATAATTTCTTATAGATTCACATAGGATCACTTTGTGTTTTTGTAGAAGAATTTAATTATGGATAAGAGTTGGATGTACCAGTCCAGATTAAGTGACTCATATGAAAAAGGAGTAGTTATGTTCCTGGATTTTGCGTTTCAAAATGCTAGTTATCAAAATACAATTGTCTGTCTTTGTGTGAAGTGTGGACTTATTACACCTGTCAGTCGCGAAGTAGCATTTGAACATCTTATATGCGATGGGCTTGTGGAAGAGTACACTAAGTGGGTACTCCATGGAGAAGCATCGTCTCATGCTGCACAAAATTCAGAAACTCAAAATAATATTCATGAATTAAATTATAACATTGATATGCAAGGGATCGTACATGATGCATTTGGAGTCGCTAGTCAAGAACATAAATTTAGGAGTGATAATTCTAAACGCGAAGGAGATGAGTCAAATGAAAAGGCAAATGAATTTTACAAGT
Source organism: Trema orientale (assembly GCA_002914845.1). Taxonomy (NCBI): domain Eukaryota; kingdom Viridiplantae; phylum Streptophyta; class Magnoliopsida; order Rosales; family Cannabaceae; genus Trema; species Trema orientale. The sequence goes on from JXTC01000238.1 coordinate 251,234, forward strand.
TGATGAAAGATACAGAGAATGAACTTTACCCAGGTTATAAAAGCTTTACAAAGCTATCATTCATTATTCAATTGTATCATATTAAATGCATTAGCGGATGGAGCAACAAATCGTTTAACATGATGCTTGATTTATTAAAAAAAGCTTTACCAGAAGGTGAAACATTACCAAACTCATTTTATGAGACCAAAAAGCTAATCAATGAATTGGGACTTCGTTATGAAAAGATCGATGCATGCCCTAACGATGTATTTTATATAGAAAGGAGCGTGCAAATGCCAAAGAATGTGATGTCTGCACAAGACCTAGGTATGTAATAAATATAAAGCATTTCACTTTATGTTTTTCTTTAAATTTTCTAAATTAGAACTAAGTTGTATTTCTTTTTCTCAAATAGGAGTGAAGCAAAAGTTTTGCGTCATTTTCCGTTGATACCGAGATTACAACGATTATTCATGTCTTCAAAGACATCAGATTTGATGACTTGGCATCATGATAAAGATCGTGCAAATGATGGTTGTATGAGACATCCTAGAGATTCTCTGGCGTGGATGAGTTTTTATCACCAATACAAAGATTTTGCTGCAGAACCTCGAAATATTAGACTTGGGTTAGCCTGTGATGGAATGAATCCTTTTAAGACATTAAGTGTTTCCCATAGCTCATGGCCAGTTATTTTGGTTCCATATAACCTTCCCCCATGGATGTGTATGAAACAACCTAACTTCATAATGTCATTGCTCATCTTGGTCCTAATATTCCTGGAAATAATATTGATGTGTATTTGGAACTTTTGATCGAGGAATTAAAGGAATTGTGGGAAGTTGGTGTTGAAACTTTTTATATATCGAGAAAACAAAATTTTAACTTGCGTGCATCACTATTATGGACTACTAGTGACTTTCCAGCATATGCAAACTTATCAGGATGGAGTACTAAAGGAAAATTGGCGTGTCCATCTTGTCACAAGGACACATGCTTTTTATGGTTGAAACATAGTTCAAAACATTGCTATATGGACCATCGACGTTGGTTAGAAAATAATCATCCATTCAGAAATGATGGAAAGTCTTTCAATGGAACGAAAGAGAAAAGACTGGCCCCAACACCGTTAACCGACTCCATGATACTAGATATGTTAAAGGGCTGCCAAAAAATTTGGGAAGACGGTTTAGAATTCTGCATTGCCATATAATTGGAGAAAGAGGAGCATATTTTTTGAATTTCCATATTGGAAGGATAACTTATTACGCCACAATCTAGATGTGATGCATATTGAAAAAAATGTGTATGAAAGTGTGATTGGGACATTACTGGATTTGGATACAAAAAATAAAGACCATTTAAATGCGCGTCTTGATTTGAGGTTGATGTGTATTAGACCAGAACTTCACCCAAAAGAGAATGCATCCAACAAACTAACCATACTCCCAGCTTGTTTTTCATTGAAAAAAGAAGAAAAAAGGGAGTTCTATAGGTTGTTGAAGACGATCAAGGTTCCAGATGGTTATGCCGCCAATATTTCTAGATGCGTTGATATGAAAAAAAGAAAAATTTATGGGCTTAAGAGTCATGATTGTCATATTATAATGACACAATTATTACCATTAGCTTTGAGGGGAATATCAAATGTTCGTTTGCATTTGACTAAACTAAGTAACTATTTCCATGAAATATATTCAAAAGTTGCTCGACCACAAGAGTTTATGAGACTTGAAAAACAAATACCAATTACTCTATGTAATTTAGAAAAAAATTTTCCTCCTACATTTTTCGATATTATGGTGCATTTAGTAGTTCATTTAGCTTTTGAGGCAAGAATTGATGGACCTACAACATACCGTTGTATGTACCCTATTGAGAGGTAAGTCATATTTTTTAAATGACTCGTAATGCAATTTTAAACAATTAATATCATAACTTATTAATATTAGTTTAATTGTAGGTACTTATCGAAGTTGAAGTCATATGTATGAAATAGAAATCGCCCAGAAGGTTATTTGGCTGATGAATGTTTGATATTTTGTTCTCAGTACATGGAAGGTGTAGAAACAAAATTCAATCGCAAACCTAGAAATTACAGTAATGTAGAACTAGTTTAGGAAAGATTACCTATTTTCCAAATAATAGGTCGACACTTGGGAAAAAGGAAACTAAAAACTTTAGACGAGGACACTAAGGTGAAGGCACATCAATATGTGTTATTTAATTGCAATGTGGCGGACCTATTCATTGAGTAAGATTTTTTCCCAATAAAATTGTAGAAATATAAAAGTGTGCATAAAATGGCTTATTTTAGTTCATTTCTTTTGTAGACAACATCACAATATCGTTGCTCAACAAAATTCTCATCAATCCAAAATGACCATTGATCGAATTCATAGTCACACATTTTCTCCGTGGTTTGAAAGAAAGGTTTTTTTTTTCAATAAAAAACCTTATTATATATACTTAATGACTTCATAGGTCCATAAGATCAAGTTTACTACTTTCTTTTTGTGTGAATAGGTAGAAGAGTTATATGATTCTGGCGAGAACCAAGTTTCTGAAGATTTAAGGTGTTTAGCTCGTGG
>JXTC01000238.1:254180-304892 GCA_002914845.1 Trema orientale
TTATGTTAATATTACTTTTTAATGAAAATAATTTTTTTCCCTTGATGTCCTTTTTAGTATTTCTTAATATTTTCATCATCTAATTAGTTTGCGGACGGAAAATAATAGCTTAGATTCTTTAATAAAATTTTATTTGTTTTTATTAAATAGAATATAATGAGTAGATAAATTTTATACACATTAACTAATATGTAATAATAGTTAAAATAAAAAAAATAAAAGAGATAAACGTAAAAATTCGTATTCCTTTTTTCCCGAATTTCGTTAGTCTTATTAAAGAGTACAGAATATAGATTTCATTTTACTCTAATTCTTAAATTAATCAATACTTTTAAAATGAATAAATGATATTTTAAAATGTTACTAAATCTAAAATGTAGTGTCATTTTCTAAAATGTTGCTAAATCTAAATTTAGTACCATTTCTAAAATGTAACTAAATTAAAATATTATTGACATTTTAAAACTATCATTAAAGATAAAATTTAGTTCTAAAGTAAAATGTTAATGACATTTGAAAAATGCCACTAAATGTAAATTTTAGTGACATTTTAAACTAACGACACTAAAATATTGTTATTGTGACATTTTTGTGCAGATATCACTAAATGAAATGTCACAAATCCATAGTTTTCTTGTAGTGTGGCCTTGATATTGAAGTTATAATATAGCATTTTCAAGGCATAAAAACCAGTCAGGATATATAGAATTTAATAGTTATAATTATTTTGTTATTACAATAAGCCTCATTGACAAAAATTCTTTTCTTTGTCCCTGCAACTACCATAAATCAATTCATCATACAACAAGAGATAAGTGCTACCAGTACTCTCTTTTATACACTCGTCTCATTTGTTAATATGTTGACTCCACTATAATAATTTATTATATTATTATTAAAACATAAAATATCATGTTAAGTTCATATGTTATGTAGTGAGACATGACAGTGTAAAGAAAAAAAGTGTTAGAAGAACTCGTGAAAATTTTGAATATGGATATATGCTAATTTTTAGCATGTCATACTCTTAGTGTTATATTTGCAATAAAAATATCACACTTATAAATATTATGAGAAATTTAGCATGTTATTTGAGAATTTTTCTTCCGGTAAATACTAAAATTTTGGCATTAGAAAGTGATATAACATGTTGGTTAGAGATGGTCTTATACACTTATTGGTTTCGTTTCTTGTGCCTGTCACGCCAGACAGCAAAACGATAAATTATGTTACCCAACCCACATAAGTAGATAAGTATTCATATATCTGTCCATAATATAATTCAGATCAATCTTGTTTCCCTATCGTCTTACTTATTAGTTTCTGTTCAGTACTTTAATGACATGAATAATTTGTTGTCATCCATTTGTCATATCTTTACCTTGTCCTGATTCCTTTTGGTCGAAACAATTTTCACAAAAATAAAATAGGATACTTGATTCAGTGCAGGTTTTGGAATAGTTTGTAACAAAGCACTAAAAGACAGGCGCATGCATATATGTAACTTTGTGTTAAAATGTTTTAGTATTGGATATGCGGAATTTTTATGGTTTAGCACATGCTAGACACGTTAAACTATGGATAGTAGTTTGATTAACCATGTCGCTTTCGGTCTGTCCAATGGCTAGAAGCCTAGAAGTGTTACGGGATGATCAACTACTTTCTTTTGTGTCAGGGAGTATCAACTTTCATACATTATATTTTGAGACTTATTCAATTTATACCGTGTGTTTTGGTTATTATCAATATTGACTCTAAGATTAAAAATCTGATATAAATTTATATTTTGATATCAATTTAGCACAGTTAATTTATCAAGATAATTTAATAAATTTATTCTCAAATCAGTTTTTATACATTTTATTTTTGATTTTATAAACGATATTTTTTTAAATTAACTGCTCTAAATTGGTATAAGAGTATAAATTTGTAACATATTTCAAATATAAGGGTCAATATTAATAATAGCTAAAATACAAAGTATAATTTAAACGAAGTGTCAAAATACAAGATATAAAAATGATATTATCCAGTTATGTCTAAATCACTTGCAGTAATTTAAAGTCCTTTATATTGCTTAAATTTTCAAATCAATAGTAGGGTTTAAACTTACTAAATTTCCACTTTAAATCCTTTTCATTTATTGAAAAAAATTACTATGTGCTCATAAAACTAATGGACAAGGGTAAAAGACTAACGAAGAATAATCTTTAATGTTCAATGACCAGAACAAAATACTTAAAGATTTAAACTTACAAATAATACGTTCTGGATAGGGGTTTTTTTTTGTTTTTTTTTTGAATAACCTTCTAGATAGTTTAGAGACCAGAAAATAACTATTCCATATTAAAAATGAGCATCGGATTATTTATAACTAGGGATGTATGTTGTCAAATACTAGTCAACATAAAATATAAAGGACGTCGGCACTTGCGGCAATAAGTTTTAATAGATAAAACTCCGACCACCAACTCTTCTTTCGGTGAAAAATAAAAAATTGCCGCGCGCTGCGTTTTTCAATAAAATTTCTAGTCAATAATTCCAGCTGCGTTTTTGAATAAAATTTCTACGAAAAACAAAAACACACACCAAAGCTGACAATAAGTTTTGTAGACAATGATTACACACACCATAGTTGACAATAAGTTTTGTAGACAATAATTACTGCTGCGTTTTTCAAAAATAAAAAATAAAAATATTTTCTCACCCACCTACCAAAACGCAATATTCTTGACATTTTAACTGCCTGTAATGATGGTACAGAATAGTTTACGGTTAAGGAGAAAACATGGATCGGTATGACAGCAATTCATTCATATACAATATGAAAAGAATATTGTGATGAACAATCTGTATGTCCGCTCTCTATGCATTTTATATTCTAAATGCAATATTTTTGCAGTATCGATTGGAAATTATTTCAAAAGAAAAGAAAACAAGAAGAAAGAAAGAAACTTCACTAATTTAGCAGCAGCATTACTATAATTTTTTTATTATGTGAAATGGACCAATGGTGTTACGTTTGATTTGGCTGGCAAGATTTATAATTGGTGAGTCGTTGATTCCTTTCGAAATCTTTCCTTGCATATATATATAACAGGTAATTTTCTCTAACAGTCTTGACGAACTATTAGATCTTCATTTTTAGATAAATGAGACTACCAGGTTAAGAGAGAAGAAAAGAGTAAGAATAGTCACATCCCAACTATATTGGTACCTAATTGAACCTCATCAAAAATGCCGACACTCTAATCTTAGCTGATGCATTAACAAATGAAAAAGAATCCAAATAGCGTCAAAGAAACACCAAAAAAGTGAAAAAAATGCTAACAGAGAAAGAGGACCTAGAACCCGATGTGCCTCATTAAAACCATCTAGATAAAAAAAATCATTGAGGAAGAGAAATTAGATAAAATATGCACCCTAATACCCCTATTTTGGCCCATACGTACGGGTTAAAAAACTTATAAAAAATATGTGCGTAGACAAAAATACCCTTAATAATACCTAAGAGAAAATATGCCTCACTTATAAAAGAGGAAAATAGTATTTCCCTCCCTCCTCTGACCATAAATCTCTTACTCTCTCCAATCTCTGTCTCTCCTTCGACCACAAATCTCAATCCCCATCTCTGAACCCATTGAAGAGTGTCAAACCCAATCTAAAGAGCCAAGAACCTACTCTCTCTTGCATCTCCCTCCTTGAAGAGCCAAGAACCCGTCGTGTCATAAATTGAGGAAGACGAAAAGGCAAGGAGTTGGAGCTAACAAAATTGTCAATCCCGGTCACTGTCATCGTCGTCCCTAGATTTCTGAGACCGATTTAGTAGAGAAAAATGAGTCCCCAAAAGAAGGTAAGCAAAATCTAATTTTAGGATTTTATTTTTTTGAATTTAGGGCAATTACAATTCGAGCGAATTTAGAAATTTTTTATTGATATTTCGATTTAGTTAGATGATTTCTCATTTATGAGCTAGTAATTTTTGAAAATTGTTTGTACACATCATTTTCGATGCCATTTCGATGCATTTTCAATATATTTCGTTGGTATTCCATGTCATTTTGATGAGTATGTAGTGAAAAAATGATTTCGGAAAAATTGTATGATCATTTGAATTTCAATAGGAATTCGATGGTTTTTCGATTGTATTTCGATTACAAATGTTGAATTTTATGTATATTTTCGATGACATTTTGATTCTATATTAAACTATGCTAATGAAAATATTCGATTGTAATTCGACATATTTTCGATGACATTTCGATGTCCTTATATTAGTAAATGAATTACACTCTTAGTTCGATACATTATGACATTTCGATGCCATTTCGATATGCTCTAACTTTTAGTGAGTTTCGATGGGGTATTTCAACCATCTCGCTATTTGAAATAGTTTATGTAGAAATTTTCGATGACAATCGAATTGTCATTGAAATCTAATAGGTCGAGAATTTGATTCGTTTTCGACGGGTTTCAATTTATTTCGACGATATTTTGATGTGCTTTAGATGATTTTCATATATGTAAAATGTTGGAATAATGTCCTATAAAGCAGTTTATTATTTAGACATTATAAACAATAATTATTGGATTATTTATTATCTATTTGTTATTAATAAATTCCATGTTATGAAATTCTATTTCATTAATGTCTCATTAATATACATGTGATGTGTATGTTTATTTTATGCAAACATCTAAAAGATTCCAAGACATGAAATGAGTAATAAAGAAATATTCGTATGAAGAGTTCATATGTGGGAGACATTATATTCTTTATTTCATTATGTCTAAATTAAATTGTTCGCATTCTGCATATTGAAGATGGAATACTTTACTATACCATAAAATGTAGTGTTGTCTATTTAATTGATGAAGTCTCCAATTATCGAAGTGAGTCTTCGGATAGAAACACTAGTGTGTTATAAGAAAGTTATAACAGCATCGAACAGGACCTAGTGAATTAGAATTTGAATTTAAGTGCCGTAACTCAAATTTCTAATTTCACTAATCTAGCACTATTGTAGAAGACCTTAATCTTAGTGATTAACGAACTTACTTTCATGTGTTTTGTCTTTTTGAGTTACTAAAGGACTAGTTCCTATTTATGGTTCGAACTCCGGTATCTTGAAAGATAAGGTATATGAAATGTGTAGAACGTTTCTCATAATGGACACCATGCATATAATGTCACTTTGAGTTTTTTCAAGTACTTGGATAATATAAACCAGGGCCCCGGTATTCACTATATGAATTTGACTGTGTTAGTATGAGCAGATACAAACACTATAGTCAACTATTATCCATTAGATGAAAAATGGCAACTCAAAGGTAAATATGTACTAGAGGGGTAATACAGTAATTTCACCCTACTAGCACGGCATTGCATTGGGGGTATGTCTACAGGTATAGTATATGCTAAATGGATCAAGCTGATTAATTGTTAATAAGCTTCACAGAAAAATAAATGACATTTAGTCCAAGAGTTCAATATTGGGCCTATAGTGGTGTGCCCCAATGTTAATGGACAAGGCCCAATCATAATTAAGAGTTAATTATGATATTGGGTATATGGTCCATTGGAGCTTGGACTTTATGGATCCATCTGGTCCCCTGTCTAGCTCAAATTAAAGCCCAATAGTTATTTGATGATCAGTTGAGCCCAACAAGCCCAATAAGCCCATTAGGGTTTACTAATCTCTCTATAGTTAAGAGAAAAGTTCTCTAACTGCACAACAAAGCATTACACGTGAAACACCCTCTTTGGAAGAGAGTGTCACACGCATAGAAGAGAGAAAGGGAGAGGCAAAAATCGGCCAAGCTAGGGTTCATCAACCTTGGTGTTTTTCGGCCATCCCGGAGAAATCGGTTCGAGAAGATTGTCTTCTTGTTCGTCTGTGGATCTCTTCGTTGGGAATCAAGAAGGTGACCACTCACCGGATCAATCAAACGGCTTTCGAGAATAGACGGGAAGACGAGAAGGTTGTGGAGCAAATCCGGGTATTGTTCTTGTCTAGATCAAGAGTTAATTTATGTTAGATCACGATCCGAAACGTTTTGTAAAAAGAAAAATTTTAAACAACCAATTCCGCTGCGTTTCTTGATTTTACAAAACTATGGTGTTCTTGAAAATAATTTTGTGAAAATATTTTCTGGAAATTTATTCCAGCAAATACCAACATAAAATTTATGAAAAGTTTGTCTAAATTTCTTTTTTCCTTTAATGCAGAACCAAAAAGTCAAAGCTTATTGTACCTTTTGATCTTCACTTTCATAGAAGGGTCACTATAAAAGGAACCACGGTGATGTCGAAGATCAAAGAGAGATTTGAGAAATATGATTTGTTGGAATAGGCAAAGAAATGTCCATTTAAACAGTTTTTTCTTGCTCCCCCCATGCAAGCATCGGGAGTACTTCTACACTAGCTGTTGTTAAAGACGGTGAAATCCAAAAATCCGGTAGAGTTGCAGTTTTTTATTAAGGATGGCAACTTGAGATTCGGGCTTGGTGAGTTGCCTTGATAATGGCGTTAAACTTTAGCAAAGATCCAGACGTTATCAAGTACAAATCTATGTCTAGTAGCATGAGTCTTAGAGAGACATACCTTATAACGAAGCCAATGTGAGATCCAGTGAATTAGAAGTTGCATTTCTAAATTCTGAGGAGAAGAAGGACATATGGAATTTGAGGTTGTGCTACTTGGTTGAAAGGCCCTTGATGGCACAAGATTCAAGCACCGAGATTCTGATGGATATGCTCTCTATTGTAGAGAATAAGGAGGATTTCTTTAACTATCCATAGAGAAGGCGATCTTACGAAAGGACATTTGCTAGTTTGAATAAGGACATGAAGCATCATAGAGAAAACTACCTTCAGAAGATTAAAAAGAATAAGAAGGTGATGGAAGCTCAATATACGGTGTTAGTTTAGCATTGCTTTATGGTATTGGGCTTATGATGCTATCCCCAAGCTTACTAGTACATTTGCAGAGAACCTTGGCATAAAATTCTCAAGGATGCTCTCATAGACAAGCAACAAAAAGCCATTAGCAAAGAATTGTATTGATCTATTCAAGATTAAGAAACTAAGTCCTTAACATACTTTCTACAGTTTATAATTAATTTTATAAATGTGTAAGTTGACTGAACTTTATTTTGAATTATTTTGCAACTTGTCACAAAGGCATTGTTGAATCCATGAGAGGTTGAGAAGGAATTCTACAGTCATATATATCACGATCCATGCTCTAGCCTCAGCAATACTGGAGTTGAGGAGGCGGGAATTGATCTTGAGGATGAGGACGAGAACAAGAAGGAGGAAGCGAAAGCAAAGCATAGGAGGCTGGCATCTTTGACGCTCCCACCGACGAAGTAGAGGAGGAACTATCAGACAATGTGCCTCATTAACATAAGTTCTATATTGAACTTACGAGGCGTTTAGTATGAGGGTTGGGCTTCTTGGGAATGGAAATCTTAAGGAAGCCTATGTTTGGTATGGTTACTGGGTCCACTTCAAATAGAATTAGGATTTTACCATGGACTTCACTGTCTTTCTATTAGGATAATATAGAAGCCTTGCAAATATTTAAGTTTGCCATCACTGGAAAGTAGACGGCTCAAAAAAATGTGGAAAAGAGAAAAAGAAATCCCTTGTCGTCCCTTTGTTCTGCTCTCTCCTTCAATCTGGTTCGTCACTCCTACTTGGATCTTGCCAAGATTTATTACTCGTCTCTTCTTCTTTTCTCTTATGTCTATTTCTTTTCATTTTTTTTTTCATGCTGCCTTTTTTTTAAAGGATGTTGCTGCTATATTTCTCTTAAAAAAAAAAAAAAAAAAGGGAAATCGCTTTATGCTCTATTAGGTTTGACAACCATATTATTGTGTTATGAAAATCATACAACTTAACCCTTCCAACTATTTCTTCTACTTCTTAACCCTCTGTCCTTCTTCCCTCTCACTTTTTTTTTAATTTATTTTTATCTTTTTCTTTCCAGATTCTGAAAATGAAGTAAATTTTATTTTGTTTTTTATTGTCTTTGGATTTTCTTATTGAGAAAAAAACTGGAATCTAGGTTAGTGCTAATTTTACTTATTAAAGTTATTGATTTCTAGGTTTATTTACTGTTCATTTGTGAATATTATAAGTTTCATATATTTGATTTGTTCATTTGTGAGTGTATATCTCTGTGTATAGTTCCTCTGTTATGGCTTTGAATTAGGATGCACCGCAAATAACTCATATTAGTAATAGGTACTTGAGTAATGAAAATTTAACATACATTGTATATAGATTAAGATTCTTCCAAAATCCAAGTGTGAAACTGAAAAAGGCATTCGGCCATATTGTCTAAACACCAAGTACTAATAAAACTATATTTTTTCCTCGGGAAAAGAAAAAGAAATATGAACTTTTTTTTTTTGCAGATTAAAAAATACAACTCGTTAATGTTTTTAGCTTAAATTAGTTGGAAAAAAGCAACAATCATGGATTATTATTCTTGTTGACATATTTATAGCATGTCCAGATGACTCCTAAGATCATTGAAAAATGATACATTACTTGTCATTCACATTTTAATGCTTAATGTAAGAAAACAATATTGAATTTGCTGCATGGATCTAAAAGAAATGTGTAATGCTCTCTAAAAAATAGTTGGTTCATCTTTCTTCGTAATAAGATGGATAATACATATCTGTTATTTACAGAGGGATTTGTTGTAGAAAGTTTCTTGCTTTAGAGTGCAGATAAAATGCTAGGCCACTAATGGACAATATAATATAGGATTTTTGGCTCTATATATATATGAACCACATGTGAGGCTTTTGAATAAGTCCCATTTTAATCTTAATTAAGTTATATAAATTTTCTTCTTGTCCTTCATATCGATTAACCATTTGCCTTATTAGTTGGAAAACATGTTCATTCATAAGATAGTTACAAACTCAAGTATATAATAACCAAAAAATAAGGCAAACCATTTCAGGCGGCTAGTATCAAATAGCTTCAATTATCTAAAAAGTAATTGAAAATGAGATATAAATTGATCTAACAATGTGGTTATTCTAGTTCAAAAATGAAAAGAAACACTTTTATATGAATTGTAAAGGTATATGAATTGTAATTTTATCTGTATATACAAATATGGCTCGTCTTCCTTTGGTTGTAAATAAAACATTTTCGCAATTATAGTTCAATAAATGGAGATGTTAAATAAAATAATTTTTTTGTTGATTCTCCTAATATTTATCATCGTTTGTAGGAGACAGTTAAGTAGAAATAGATTTCTTGATAGTTCTTTTCATAGGCATTATAAACATCAATTAACCTGTCATAGAATGGTACATTCTAGTGAAATAACATGTATAGAGAGCACTCGTATAGATAGAAAAATGTTTGCCATTTTATGTCCTCGCCTTAGAACTAGTGGAGGTTTGAAAGAAACAAAAAATATGGGTGTAGAAGAAATGGTAGCTATATTTTTACATATAATATCTCATGATGTCAAGAATAGAATTATGAAAGATTAATTTGCACGCTCGGGGAAAATAGTTAGTAGATAGTTAAATATCGTCTTAAGTGCTTTGTTACGTCTCTATCAACTGTTGCTAAAAATACCAGAGCCAGTTACTAATTCTACCGATGAAAAATAAAAATAGTATAAGAATTGCTTAGGAGCACTAGATGGTACATACATTAAGGTCAATGTGCAAGCATCAGATAGGCCTAGATATTAGACTAGAAAGAACAAATTGCTACTAATGTATTAGGAGTGGTCTTACAAAATATACAGTTTGTCTATGTATTACATGGATGGGATGGATTAGCTGCTGACTCTAGAGTCTTATGGAATGCTATATCTAGGACAAACGGCTTAAAAGTTCCACAAGGTAAATTTCTATTTTCTATTTTGTATAGTATCATATATTTATAATATTACTTTCTTTAACAATCTCGTTCAATGACTTATAGGATATTATTGCTTATGTCATGCTGGATATCCCAATATTGAAGGATTTTTAGCACCATATAGAGGACAACGCTACCATTTCAATAATTGGAACTTCTACCTAATACTTCTGTAAAAAATTTTAAAATGAAACATTCTTCTGCTCAAAATGTAATAGAAAGAACATTTGGATTGCTGAAAGGGCGGTGGGCAATTCTAGGAGTCGGTCATTCTATCTCATAAAAATTCAATGTCAGATTCTTTTAGCATATTGCCTTCTTCATAACTTGATTAGAAGAGAAATACCAATGGATCCTTTGGAACACGCACTAAGAAATAGTGATGGTGATGATAATGATAATGATAATGAGGAAGATAAAGCCAACACCAACGATCATTATACATATATCAAAATATCAAATGCTTGGACTACTTGGAGGGACAACTTAGCTAGAGAAATATTTGAGCAATGGCGTGAGAGCCGAAATGCATAGATCATATTTCTATAAAATTGCATATTATGTTTGATTGTGTTTATGAGTATATATGAACTTTTCTAGTAAAACTTCATGTTTTTTGTAGTAAATGTTTCTATGGAGTTATATAACAGTGACAGTTATATGTTTGAATATTTTTAGTTCAATTTAATTTGAGATTATTATTCTGACTATATGTTTTAATATTTTTTGTAAATTTTTTATACGAGATATATTTTCCTTGATAGAATGGATGCTTCAGACCAGCCAATATCAAATCTTATAAAAAAAAAAATCAATGGACTACAATTGAGGATTCAAAGTTTGTGGAGTATTTGTTAGACTTAACAAATAGTAGAAAGTGGAAAGCAAACAATGGGACATTCAAACCTAGATACTTACAACAATTGGAGAGAATAATGAATGAGAAGATTCCTCATTGTGGACTTAAAGCACAACCACCCCCTGATTATCGCATTAAGATACTGAAGAAGCAATACCATGTAATTTCAAAAATGTTGGGACCTTCTGCTAGTGGATTTGGATAGAATAAAGAGCTCAAGCGTGTTTTGGTTGATCAAATCGTGTTTGATGAATGGGCTAAGGTAAGTATCTTCCTGTTGTGCATTTAATTTATCCCTTGTTGCTTCACTTAATGAATTTATCTTTTCTTTCAACTTGTTCTTATTTTTATATTCAATTATATATCTAACTATTACAGAGTCACCCAAATGCAAAGGGCTTAAGAAATAAGTAGTTAGGAATTGGATTTGAGAAGGATCGTGCTAATGGACAAGGTGCAATGGGATTTTCTGAAACAGTTGATGACATTGATAAAGAGATCGAGAATGAGCCAAATATTGAATTTGACATAGTAGATGAGCTTATTGGCCATGCATCAAATAGTCATTCAAGCACCCCAACTAATTCAGCACAATCAGATAAGAAGAGTAGGAAAAGAACTAGAAGTGAAGATCCATCGCTTGATGTATTAACTGAAACAGTGAAAGAATTAGGTAATATGCATGCTGCTGCTGGTGAGAATATTAGAAGAATTGCTGATTACTTTCACCATGAGGCAGATGGTACTAATAGGAGGATGAAGTTATTTGATGAACTCAAAAAAGTTGAAGGGCTAACAAATGCAGAGCGAGTCAAAGTTGGACAACTACTTGTCCAAAATCAAGCTAACACTGACTATTTCTTCACAGTTAATGATGAATTCAAACTTGACTTTCTACTAGCACTCTTGCAATGATTTAGCTTAATAATTCTGATGATATTTTGGAAAACTTAAATCATTCTCTAGTTGGCATGAAACTTTTTTGGAATTATCTTTTTGTGGTGGTGGCACTACATCTTTTAAGTCCAAGGTTAGCCAACCCAAGAGGTGGGGTGAATTGGGTTTTAAAAACTTTTACAAACTTTTCTTGACAATCAAGTAAATTTAACAAGTAAAAGCAATAATAAGTAAAAATAGATAAATTGCATGCACAAGCTCAAGATAAATAAATAAAAGAGATAAGGATAGAGAAATGCAAACACTATTTTTACGATGTTCGACAAACACGACGGTTTGTCTACGTCCCCGGCTCTTGGCAACCCGCTTCGAGCTATCCACTATCGGATCAAGAGAATGGGCTTGAACGTCCCTTTTACACAACGAGTGCTTTCTCCTTAGGCACACTCACGCCTTTACAATAGCCTTGAATCCGGTTCTATAACGCCTAACTCGGATTATTTTGACTCTGGTGCCAATCTTACCTAAACCGGGTTGTTTATGAATCTGGTGTCAACCTCACCTCACAAATACAATTTTGGTTTTTGTATGTTAAAACACTCAACTAGAATCTCTCATAAGAATATATATATAATACAAGGTAAGCCTAGAGAAAATAAATAAAAATACAAGATATGATCTAGAATGGCGCAATTGACATTTTGGTAAAAAAAAATGAATTTAAAAGTTTGATTCACAAAAGATGATTTGAACAACTTGAAAGTATGTTTAAAGCAATGTAAGAATGTTCAAAAGTTATTTCAAGTATCAGAAAATCTTCTATATATAGACTAGAAAGAAAACTAGCCGTTTTAGACCGTTTGACAAACAATCTGTCATTTTCGACAGACCAAAAATCCACTTTCAGTCAACTGAAAATACTAGCCGTTGAAAGTGCAGTTGTAACAGTTGAATTTTAAAAAGCCGTTAAAAAGGGCAGAGGAATCGGTCGACCGATTCTACCCACCGGTCTGATGATTCTATCCGAGAGCAGTTTTTCAATTTTATTTCAAGGTTTTTTCAATTATTTTCAAGAAATGACTTTATAAATTGATTTAATTTGTAATATAGGAACTGTAGAAATTCATAAATCAATTTAAAAGCTCGTGTAAAATAAATTTTATATTTTAATTAGAGATAAACAGATTTGACAGTTAAGCTTTGAAAAATTTTCAAATTATATGGAAAATTTGAGCCATTAAGATCATATTACGTGTAGATAAATATTCAAGTACAAGAACTAAGTGTATAACCTTTGCTAGTATAGGTCTTGTTATCTTGATCTTTATCTTCAAGCTCTTTTCCATAATCTATCTTGAATGTCTTGTGATCCTTTCAATTTATCTTGCTACACACTCAAGTAAATTTTTAGTTCTTAATCATATGTTTGTTAACTTCAAAATACGAGTATATGATTGATGTTATACAGCATGAGTCAACACATCTTATCTAGAAACTTATGATAACTCTAGGAAATTTTACATCTTTCTTATATTAGGATGAAAATTTTGGAAATAGTACCATTATGTCATGATATGGAATTTTGATGAGAACTTTTGGAAAATTTGTAATTCTTCTTCTATTAAGTGGGGAAGCTAAACATCGTTTAAAAATAGCACTATTATATCATCTTTTCGATCATATATTGGTGAACTCAGTTTATTACTTATTGTGGGAAGATCTATTAATGACTTAAGTTTGGAGCTATATAATTATCAAAGTTATTTAAATGGATTACTTAAGCATGACAATATTTGCATGCTTTAAAAGAAAATTGTTGTAGATATCAACTTTATCTATTAGTATTTAATCCAAAAAAATAAAAACAAACAAAGAGTTGATTAGAATTTATCTATTTGCAAGTTGATTATTAAAACTACAATGACATTTTTATTCAAATATTTGCCTAACTAATTAATTATTTTTCGGAAAAAAAATATAATATTTGTAACAATTATATAGTTTTTTCCAATTAAAAATAATTATAACTATTATTTAGTTATATAAATTTTAACATGATATAATTTAGTTGAATATTATTACATAAAGCTAGAACATGAAAAATAATGAAATATTGGACATAAGTTACTACATTTCCATTACTACATTCCCACCTATACCAAACACAATAATCTAATATTCCTATGAATCATAGAAAAGATTCTCACGTGCACCCAAACATTGTAATCTAGATTTCTGTGAAATCATATTCCATTCTTTACATTGACAACAATATCAACTCTATTCCTAGGAAGCAAACCCCCATACCAAATGCCCCCTTAAGGCTAATATCGCCAAGCTAAAGGTGAACTAGGTGGCTGTGAATAATAAACTGGATAGGCTATTGAAAATCACGGAGGAAACCAAGGCACAGCGGCAACCGACTGGTAGCCACCCAATCGGATGTCCTTCCTCAAGGGTATCTACCAAGTGAACATGTAGTCGTATGGACTCCTACTAAAGAGCAAACTACTGAAGAGCAGCAAACTTCGGGAGTGAAATAGGTACAACTAAGTGAGGTGGCTGGAGTTAAGTTTGGCAAAAAAATATGGGCCGCCCACCGATCCAAGAGACTGATTGACTATACCGATCCGTCCAATAAGAAGTTCAAGGTCAACTATCCATACAAACCAAACCCATTCCAGAAAATTGAAAAGAAATAGCAGAATATATTTAGGAGATAGCAAACATTTAGGAGATAGCTTGCAGGACTTATTGATAACCGGAAACCAATCCAGCTTCCCACTGGTTCTGCTAGTATTGGATTCTTTTTCGACTTTCAGACTAATTGGAAGTGGCCTTCAAATGAGGTAATTAGATTTATACTTTACTTTTTCTTTGTTCATTTTGATATTCTATTCTATATTGACTTAATATTTATTGTATTTCGTCCATTTGCAGCATATTGATGTCGCTTTTCAGTTGATACGAGAATGACTTTGGCTTTTTATAAAGACGTATAGAAAGAAGATCGCCATTATGGACACAGTCTTCACTGTGTGTATGAATGGTCGGTGGGATGCTTTCAGAAAAGCCCTAATAAAACTAAATTTAAGTGGGATGACTAGCTTACTGACTATACAAAAGGGGATCCAGATAATTTTAAATGTGTCGCCCACTAATCCATGAGACTGATTGACTACATCGATCCGTCCAATAAGAAGTTCAAGGTCAACTATCCATACAAACCAAACCCATTCCAGAAAATTGAAAAGAAACAGCAGGATATATTTAGGAGATGGCTTGCAGGACTTATTGATAACTAAAAACCAATCCAGCTTCCCATTGGTTCTGCTAGTATTGGATTCTTCTTCGACCTTCAGACTAATTGGAAGTGGCCTTCAAATGATATAATTAGATTTATACTTTAGTTTTTCTTTGTTGATTTTGATATTCTTTTCTATATTGACTTAATATTTATTGTATTCCGTCCATTTGCAGCATATTGATGTGGCTTTTTGGTTGATACGAGAATGACTTTGGCTTTTCACAAAGACGTATAGAAAGAAGATCGCCATTATGGACACGGTCTTCACTGCATGTATGAATAGTCGATGGGATGCTTTCAGAAAAAGCCCCAATGAAACTAAATTTAAGTGGAATGACCAGCTTACTGACTATACAAAAGGAGATCCAGATAATTTTAAATATTCCTGGGAAGAGGTTGATGAAGTTTACTATCCCTTGAACATCAGTTCAAATCATTGGTTCCTTGTGCAGATATATCTTTCTGCGCATATACTAACTGTATATGACTCTGACCAAGCATTGTATGACGATGAACATATCGAGAAAGCCATGCATCTAATTATGATGACGCTGCCATTTTTTCTGCTGAGCATTGATGGAGTCACTAATCTGAGGATCTTGAATTGGCTACAACAACTAAACCTCGTGATTTTGATGTCAGAAGGTTATCTCTTGATGTAGTGCCAAACAAAGAAGAGATAATTTAATACAATTAAAGGATGTTGAGAATTATTTCTTTAATTTGTTATTTGACACTCACTAGATTTATTTACCTTTCAATGGAGATTGCGGCATTTTTGTTATCGAACACTTGGAATATATGTTAGCCGATATTCTAGTGTCCAGTGTTGTTGATGATGTTATTCAATATTCAAGAGACAAATTAAGTGTAGATTTATTCTACCAGAATATAGAGCTATAGTTGTTAGGTTTGCTCTTTTATGTAAATAATATATTTTGGGAGAAGGTTGATGATGCAATGTATATGAATTATGTCTCAGTCAAAAATCAGGTTAAAATTTGAAGTCAAAACAAATGAGATATAATTTAGGTTTGGCCACAGTCGAAATTCGATGCCATATTCGTTAATATTTCGATGCGATTCGATGAGATTTTGATAACATTTGATGAAAAAGCTAGAATATATTAATAAGTACACAACAGTCGAATATTCGACATTATTTGATGCAAATTCAACTTGAATTCGATGATATCTCGATTTAAGTTCAATTATTTTTTACTCTAAATCTCGGATGTCATTGAATTGTAGTCGAAATTGCATCGAAAATTCATTATTTATCTGAGTGACGAGTCATTTTTTCTAGAATTTTTGTAGATGTTCCCAGAAATTAACTTTTAATGCATAAATTATGCTCAGAACATATCGAATCTTAGTTAAAAACTATTTCAAACAATACACATAACATTTGAACACGTAAATTACATACCCATTTCATAGATTTGTTTTCTTTGTCTTTCTACTTTTTCTTTTTTTTTTTTTCTTTTTCAGCTTTTCTCCTTTTCTTCTTTTTTGATCTTACAATTTCAGCTCCTTAGACAATGTGTTAACTTGAAGAATTAAAGGATAAATTGAGAGGATATAGAGTGAAGAATAGAGAATGAAAAGGTTTAGCTAGGTTAAAGAGGAGAAAGGCATATACATTGTAAACCAATTATTAGGGGTAGAAGTGACATTTTCGGTGGACATATGCATATTTTTTAGAGTTTTATTGAGGGAAGCATAGGGCCAAAATATGCCTATTATGATATATATTTTACCTAATTTCTCTTGAGAAAAAATCTAGATAGGATAAAAAGAGTACATACTCATAGATCAACTAAATCTATAACTAGTTTTCCCTGAAACATCAATATCTAACTAAAAACTACTACACAAATCTGGGGTTATATGCCATCACATCGAACGAACAAGATCAACGGCCCTACAAGAAAGTGCATTAGCAATCCCTTCCTAGTAAATGTGAGAAACTTGAAAGATCATCAAAGATATCTTTTGTAAACAATTGAGCCGACTATTAGATCTTCATGTGATACTAGGGAAACAAAAAATTTACATATAAAAGTCACATACAATGATGTGCCATATTTTTTACCCAGCTATATTTTTTTTTTTAAACTTGAATTACACTACGTTCATGATTGGTTAAAAAAGCAAGTCACATTATTGTGTTCCATTTGTTCGCGAATTTTACATGTCCACACTTCTCTAATTTCATCCTAGTTAGTATTAGTGTCAAAATAAGTCATTTATATTCATCACCAATCATTTTTTCTTTGTAGCTAATTTTACACTAGCTAATATATTGATTAGTTCAATTCATAAATGTAAGATTTATGTCACGGTCAAATTCGCGATTTTTGACAGACAAACTGTAAAGATTTTAGACAAAAAAGGGAAAACAAAAATAAAAATTACGAATGGTATTAGGGATATCACCTCTTATATATTGCCCCTTTTAATAACATTTGAGGTGTCACGTGAATTATCAATATTTAATTGTTAATAATATTAAATCTTTTTTCTTAAAAGAAATAATTTCATTAAATTAACATAAGGGTTACGATAGCCAATCGGGTTATATATAACATCTTACAATTAGAATTAGGAAAATATTTTATAAATTTGAAGATAAAAACTCCCTCGGAGATCTCGGAGCATCGATGGTCTCTGATAACGATCTTGGAGAAAAACTCTATGAAGGATAAACTAGAGCTCTTCAATAGCTCGTCTTGATTCTTCTCAATCCGAATTAGCACCTCTAATTGATTTATTGTAGGAGATTCTGCCAACTCCAATCTGCTATGATAACTAGCTTTCCAGATCTGAATAAAAAATGATACAAATCTAGAGGATAACCACACTCTTAACAAATAAAAAACAAAAAATAATATAAACTACCATATATCTAAATCTGAGTGTACTAAAATCTCCATAGATCTAGATCTAGGAGTATTATTTGACAATAAAATAAAAAATAAAAGAGAAAATGGAGAAAAATCCACACTGGATAGAGGGAAGACCTCCCTCCCCGGTATGGGAGGAACCTGTTAGAGGAGAAGTAGCTACTGAAGAGAAGGCATTGCTGATGAAAGAAGATGCCGAGGCGCTACCCAAATATTATTTGTTAATGGTATTAAATCTAGTAGTCATAATTAGGCATGTCTTTCAGTTTCCTCTCTCTTTATGTTTTCTCTATAGAGGACATGAAGGTGTAAGAAATCCTAAAATCAATTTTAGAATGAATTTCTACTCATCTCTTTGTTGTTACTTTCATTTTAGGAATTTTTTTGTTTTTCTCCCTGTAATAAGCTCTATTATGGATTTAGAAGAGATCTCAAAGCTTCGTTCGAACCTGAATCTTGATTCAAATAGTCATTTGGTAAGGATGGAAAAAGATAATATTTATGCAAGAGGCAAGAAGAAGATGGAATTATGTCTCGTTGGCAAAGTTTTGGGAAATTGATCTGCTAATCATGCTAGATTGAAAAGAGCGTTGGAGTTTATGTGGTATATCCCCAGAAAATTTATGGTTGAGCAGATTGGGGTAGATAATCTCTTTATGTTTCACTTTGCATGCCCAAAAGATAGACTACATATCATAGAATCCCTTGGACACTTTTCAGATACATTGTTTCTCCGGTGAAACCTAATAGGCATTGGGGAGATAAATAGTGTGGAGTTCTCTAGGGTTTAATTTTGAGTTCCTGGTCTTAATATCTCAAAGTGCGTATGACTGAGTGTTGTGCACACTAATAGGGTAATATCATCCGAAATATTGAAGAGACGGGAGGTTTGTGGATCAAGTATGAAAGTCAGGGTACTTATATTTTGAACTATAGCAGTTTAATTTAACTAAAACTAATACTGCTGCAATTTTAAATCTTAACTAGTTAGTCCAAAGATCATAAATATTCAGTTGACAAGACTCAACTGATCAGCCTTAAAATAAACACAATGAGACTGTAGACAAACTTCAATCATTCAAGAAAAAATTTATATGGAATTTTGTATAACTGCTATTAAAAAAAAAAAAAAAAAACGGGATAGTATTACTTTTATACCTTATATTTTAAACTGTTCAATTTGTATCTTTTGTTTTGTTTATTATCAATATTGATCCTTATATTTAAAATCTGTTACAAATTTAAACCATAACCACTAATTTAGAACAGTTAATATACCAAGATGATTTAAAAATCTTATTAGATGATTTAAAAAACTTATTCTCGGATCAGTTTTTATACATTCTATTTTTAATTTTTTAAATGACATCTTGGTAAATTAATTGCTCTAAATTAGTGTCAGGATATAAATTTGTAACAGATTTCAAATCTAAGGGTCAATATTGATAATAACCAAAATATAAGGTATGATTTGAACAAAGTATCAAAACACAAAATATAAAAATGATAATATCCCAACAAAAAGCTAAAAAGATATCTTAAAGGGAAGACACATGTGCCATAACATGTTAGGCACGCCTCCTCTGTTTTTTATTTTTTTAATTTTCTATGTTTTTTATTTTAAGATCACTTTCCAATAACTTAGAAATGTTTCTCTTTAATATATATATAAATCTATATATTTAATAGGCAGGGCATGGATGTAGTCCCATTGGCGGGACCAGTCCCGTTCATGTTTTGACCAATACAAGTCATATTCGGGCCGACACAGATTGGTCTAAATATGACTACATCTGTGGCCTAATAGGCATGCCTAGAAGATAATGGCGCCGACATCGGCCGAAAGTTATCACCTTTCTGAGTGCCTAAGAGACGAAATAGTAAACAAGAAATTAGAGAAAGAAATATGGTTGAGATTTGATATGAATTTGTACTGATCATCTCTCTCCTTAATCAGAGCTTGTATTGGATTTTAGTTTCAAAAGAATAATTTGGTTCTTTGAATTATTTGAAGAGTCAGGTTGCTTTTTAATGCTTTTGTTTATTGTTTCTTACATTTCGTTTCATTCACTATTCGTGATTTCGTGCTCTTGAATTTCGTCGTAAATTTGGGGTCTTTTTCCACTTTTAAAATAAAAGGTCTCTGTTGTTAGTGTTGATGAGCATTCTGCTTTTCCAAAAATTGTGTTTCCTTTCCCCCACAAATTGAAATTGTTGGCAATATATTTATTCTCGCGATGTATTAATAATTTTTTTCCACCTATGCCCCTTTTAAATGGTGCAATTGGAGTTAAACGCCAAAAAAAAAAAAAATGTAACCTACGTGCCTTTGATAAAGACGTGACAGTTCAAGAATTGTTGGCGCAAATGTCTTTGATAATTAATCTTATTGAGGGTTGTAAATCTTTTTAGATTTTAGTATTGATATTTCTTTTCGTTTCCAGAAATTGGTCAAAGAAAACTAACACGATAAGACTTAATTACGTAGTGCCTACGTGTCCACGAGAAAGAAATCTTAACTTTGTGACCTGGATTTACGTGTCAAATATATCAGGAAATGGCTTTTGCCTAATTTCCATAAAAATGTCCCTAAAAAAGAGAAAAAAGTGCCATAGAACTGTCGAAACTATATCCTTAACGCACAGGGAGAGATATATACCATTCTACTTGCTCCCTTCCTTTTTTTTTTTTTTTTGTTTTATTCAAAAAGATAGAAACTCTCCTTAACATATTTTTTAACAAACAATATTTTGCAACAAAGAAAAAAATAGAGAGAAAAAAATTTCATTGGGAAATAGAGGGAAAAAAGTCATTGAAAGAGTTTGAAAATCTTACGTTATATCATTCTCACTGTTTTCTTGTTAACTTCTTCACTGTTTTTCTTTTAGTTTAAAATATTCATTTTATTTTTTCTTTTTTTGTTATTATTTTGCTTTGTACCTGTGTTGATTTGTTTAATCTTTTATCTAATATTTTTTTTAAAGAAAATGTCTCATAGAAAACATGCGTCTAGGAATGAAAAATTTTAAGAAAAAAGGAGAATAAAAGATTTGGTTTAATCCAAAAAAAGAGCTCATTAAAAATTTCACTCAAATATATATATATATAAAGAGAGTTTTTAATAAAGATTTTTATTTTTAATTCATGGATAGGTACTTTGACCAAGTGAAAAATGACTTGCAATAGCAAGTCAAATTTACTTTCAATTATTCCACTCTAATTTCTTATGTTTGATAAGAGGGAAAAGTTAAGGAAAAATTAAAAAGAGGGGTTATTTGGTAGGAAGAAAAAGGAAAGAGAAAGGGAAATGAGAGAGAAAAAGAGATGGACAAAAAATATATGGGATTTACAAACACTTTCCTCTCCACATTGGAGAGAAAAAGGAAGGAAAAATAATTGGTCAATAAAAAATTTTAATTTACTAAATTATCCTTATATACTAATTTTTAAATAATAATGTAAGGGACAAAATAATCATTTTAAAATATATAAGTTTTTTTTCCCCTACGTACCAAACAATTAGAGGGAAAAAACACTTTCGTTTCCATCCTCCATATTTTCTATCTTTTATACTTTTTACTTCCCTCCTATTTTCTTTCCTCTCTATCAAATGCAGCCTTAGGGAATCCCTTCATTCTAATTTTCATTGACCTAGAAATAAGCTGGTGGAATGACTTTTTATGGAAAAAAATTTGTAATGACTCTTTTTTATAGGAAAAAAATTTGGTAAACAGTACTAATATTTATTAGTTCCATATATAAGGCTAGTTTTAAAATTATTAAAAAAAAAATCAAAGCAAGCTCTTTATTAATTTCATATATAAGATTAGTTCTAAAATTATGAAAAAAATCATATATCGACTAGTTTATTATTATTATTATTATTAGTATTATTATTATTATTATTAAAGAAGTTTTATCCTATGTTCAAATAAGTCTATAATAAGTAGAGGTCATTAGTTAAGTCCCACTTTAAAAAAAAAAAAAAACAAAAGTCTACATATAAAATAAAAGAAAATTAAGGTAATATGTGAAACCAAAAAAAAAAAATGAAAAAAAAAATAGAAAGACGTATTAAGGTAATAAAAAAAGATAATAAAATTAAATTTAAAAGTTTATTATACAATGTCGTGAACCTAGGAAAATAAATAGGGTATAGGAAAATAAATTCAAAAAAAAAAAGAAAAATATACTTGTATATAATCGGTAATAGCAATGATAATATAAGGAATGAAATGAAATGAGAATAAAAATAAAAAGAATCAACTATGGAATGAGAATGAAAAAAAAAAAATAATAGAAAAGAGATTTGAAAAAATGTCCAAATTATCAGGTTACAAACAAGTTACTCATCTTTTAAATCATAAATAATTTTTTATATTTATATAATTTGTATTAGATTTGTTTTGTAGAATTACTAATATTATTATAGCCATTAGATCGAAATCCAATTCTCCAAATTACAGTAACTATCCATAGGTAAAAAAACACAATATCCATTGAAGAAATACCCATAATATGTCAGAGAGATTCTGCGTAAGAACCTAAAATTGCTTGAGCCAATGGTACTCACGTCTCACTGATACGTGGACTCCAATATAATATATTATATTATTAAAATACAAAAATATTTTTTAAGTAGAGTCAATATATCAAACAATGTGATAGGTGAGTATAAAAGAAAGGACTAGTACCCCACCTTTACAAGTGTTAACTATGTTACTAGTGTGTCCAAAAAAAAGTGATTATTTTATAGAAAAACAAAAAATAAATGAATAACTTTCACCTTTTTAACTTTTTTTTAAAAGAGAGGACCTAACTAATGACCTTTACTTATTACAAATTAAAGAAAAATACCTACTACTACCAAATCCCTAACCCACTCCATTAGGGATAATAGGTTTTTATGCCTACCCCCAGTGTGACTCGAACCTAGGACCGAAATCCCAGGTAATGAGTGCTCTTTCCACTTGAGCCAACCCACTTTATGGCTTTCACCTTTTAACTTAGTTACCTCCAAGGTTCCAAAAGGACTTCGTTTGTAAAATAAGTAATAAAAAAGAAGTTAAATACCTCCATCGAAACTTTAGAATTCAAATAGCATTGGACTAGGGGTTGATGAAATTTTAAATAATCACCCGGATCTCATAAAAATGTTAGTGAAAGTTCCTGTTATTTGCAGTTAGCACAAAGATACCCGCCAAAAATTTCGTGGAAATATCCATCATCAAGTCAAGCAAAAAAAAAAAAAAAAAATCC
The DNA here is from genome assembly GCA_002914845.1 of Trema orientale. NCBI lineage: Eukaryota > Viridiplantae > Streptophyta > Magnoliopsida > Rosales > Cannabaceae > Trema > Trema orientale. The sequence continues at coordinate 277,315 of JXTC01000238.1, forward strand.
TAAATTCGAGTCACACCGGAGGTAGACTTGAAAATCTATCATCCCTAATAGGGTGGGATGGGGATTGAGTAGTATTAGGTATTTTCCTTTAATTTGTAATAAGAAGAGCTCATTAGTTAAGCTCTATTTTGCTAAAAAAAAAAATCAAGCAAAAAAAAGTCATGAACTTTCCCCTTTTTTTTCAAAATTAAAAAAAAAATCAAACTTAGTGTAAAGTAACTAAATTTTTAACTACAGAAATAACGATTGAATTAAATAGTACTGTGATTATACTTTGAAATAATGTGTAAACTAAATCATGTTAGATAAATTGGTGTAGAAATTTGATGGAAAATGTTACTATATTGGTTCATCCATTGAAAAACGTGTCATTGAAACTTGTTTCAATTTATGCAGTGTAGTTTGTGGACCACATATTTCTCTACTAAATATTTTATTTAATAATTAAATCACCAAGTTATGACCACAGCTAAGGCTCTCGTATATTTTGTCGTTTTTTACCTAACATGTGATTCATCTTTCAATTGTTATTTATTTTTTGTTAGGGAAAAAAAAGGCTTATCATGTTTCAAAAAAGTTGACGCTCGTATATACACTTGCTTGTCCTAGCTGGGCACTAGCTTGTATATAATTCACACCTTACCATGCTTCGTGCCTTTCAGACCGAAGAGGAACATCTGTCACAAATAGTAATATATATAACAGAGAAATTATAAATACGACAGGAGTACTGGTTTTCCACAAGGTAGAATATCCCTACAGTCTTATCCACTACCAAAACACATCTCCATTTGTAAGTAGTCCTCCTGAAACGGGCCATTTCTTTTTGATCTAAGGTGAGTTTGCATTTATTGTACTTTTCTTTATTAGTTGGGAAATAAGGTTTTTTTTACTGGCTTTATATTTTCTCATTAGCTAGGTTAGGTAAACTAATACGATTATTCAAGAAATTCTTTGATCTATTTATTTCCACCAACAGAATGGTTAATATAGTACAAAGCTAGGACTTAATAATAATACGATGATACATAATTCAATTCCAGTTAAGAAAATATAGAACTGCTCATTTTATTTGATATTTAAAAAAAAAAAAAAAGCTAGGAAAAACTATTTTCGTTTTTTTTTTTTTTTTTTGCTAGAAAAAAACTATTTTAGTTAGTACTGTACTAATGGAAGTCCGAAACCCACGTGTAGTGTAAGTTTTGTAGTGGGCTCCATATTTTTATCATTGTGCGTACTCCGGAGGTGGAAGTTGTGGACGAAATTAAGGACAAAAAAATGGGAGTAAATGATATCGACCCAAGACCTAGCTCAGGAGTAGAGGATGTAGCCCAGATCCAAATTGGAGTGGCGGAGCAAGATAAAATGGAAGACACAAATCGGACACTGGAGCTTGTTAAGTCAGATCAGCGTCACAGGCCTTTGCTTTACCTACTTGAAGATTCTAGTGAGCGACTTATTCTCTCTCTTCTTTTTTTAATTCGTTGAGATCTGTGTTTAAGTGTTATTATAGTGTCACCAATAAAAATAATTATTTCTTTTTATATTGCAATCAGTATTTTAACCATTTCACCACCTACAATTATACCGTACTACGTACAAATAGAATTTTTAACAATCTAATTTTGAAGGGAACTTAATCAATTATAACTTTAACTACTAAACGTAAAGTAACTACTTAATCTAATTGGTTAGGTATAAAGGTAATTACAGCTATATCTTTATCCATTGCACCACTTCCATTGATTATGAGCACTGCTCTACTATAAATAATTCTTCATCACAGAAAAATGGGAAAAATTAGATCGATACACAATTTTTTTGTTACTTTCATCTTTTATGTTGAGACTGACCTTGCGCTAAAGGAAAGCGGAGGGGACAAAGAGATAAGGATTACATGTGGAAGAAGCCAAACAAACTAAATAGATAACCAGGAGCTAGTAGACACACTTGAAAACCACTCTAAATAGTCCGAGAGGACAGCTCTGGGAATATTGGTTAACAGCCAAAAAACAAAAGGTGCCGTTGACTATGGACAATTTAAATGTTGACTTTTATTGCGTGTGTTAGTACTAGGACTTTTAGTATGATTAGTCCCTGAATTTTTCGATGATTTGTAATGTATCCTCTGAAATTTTTTTTTTGGCAATTAGGACCCTGAATTTAGAATTTTTTGCAATGTATCCTCTGAACTTTTTTTTTGACAATTAGGACCCTGAATTCAGGGTTTTTGGCATGATTAGCCCCTGAATTTTTCATTGATTTGCGATTTATTCTTTAATTATTTAAAAATTTGAATTTCAAAACTATTTTTTCCCCTCCAAACTTCCATCTGTTATTTTTGTCTCTAAACTAAGTGAGATAACCATTATGCCCTTAAAAAATTTGCACATAACTCAGGGGATATATTGTAAATCAGCGAAAAATTCAGGGGCTAATCATGTCAAAAACCCTAACTTCAGGGTCATAATTGCTAAAAAAAAGTTCAGGGTATACATTGCAAATCAACGAAAAATTCAGGGGCTAATCATGCCAAAAACCCTTAGTACTATAGTGACAATTCCTTGACAAAAATAATTACAGCATCCTATGAAAAGACTAAAAGGTAATGAATTTTCACTACTCAACTGTGTTATTCTTTTTTTTAAAGCAAAATAATTTATTAAAACCCACATAAGAATTACAATAGCTAATCGAATAACATACAATCTTGAAAGATTTAAAAGCTTGAAGAGAACAACACCTTCAGAGATCTCGGAGTACTGGTGGTCCCTAACAATGATAATGGAGAAAATCTCTATGAAGAATAAAATAGAGTACTCCAATGGCTCTTTATGATTCTTCCCAATCCGAATTGATAACTCCGATTGATTTATTGGAAGATATTCTGCCAATTTTGATTCACTATAGTAACCACCACTCCAGATCTGAATAAAAAATTATACAGATCTGAAGGATAACCATACTATTAACAAGAAACAAACTAGAAACAACACAAACCATCACAGATTTAGATCTGGATGTACTAAGACCATATAAAATATAGATCTAGGTGGTAAACAGTCCCTTAAAAAGAAAACATTATTATACAAGAAAACAAAAAGCATTAAAAAAAATGACAAAAGCCTATATCAGAGAATGGAGAGACCCCCTCCCCGGTAGTGGGAGGCACTACTGAAGAGGGACGCTTGGAGGAACTCCGCAGAGGAGACGCAGCTTCCGAAGAAAAGAGAGGAGTAGGTAGGAGCTCCTCTCTATACTTTCTCTCTCTAGTTGCGATTCCTTTTTTAAGTAACTGTGTTATTCTTTTAATTTGGAGTACTAAGTGTTTTGCAAGAAATTGTTCATTATTAAACATAAATTTCATCAATAAAAGTATAATTTTCATCAAGTTTGACTAATTGAAAGGAATGTTTGTTATTATTAGGGTTTTTGGCATGATTAGTCCCTAATTTTTTCGATAATTTGCAATGTATCTCCTGAACTTTTTTTTTTTGGCAATTAGGACCCTGAATTTAGGATTTTTGGCATGATTAGCCCCTGAATTTTTTATTAATTTGTAATGTATCCTCTGAACTTTTTTTTTTAGCAAGTAGGACCCTGAATTTAGGGTTTTTGATAATGATTAACCCCTGAATTTTTCGCTGATTTGCAATATATCCCTTGAGTTATGTGCAAATTTTTAAAAGGTATAATGGTTATCTCACTTAGTTTAGAGATAAAAATAACAAATGGGAGTTTGGAGGGGAAAAAATAGTTTTGAAATTCAAAATTTTAAACAATTAAAGAATAAATCACAAATCAACGAAAAATTCAGGGGCTAATCATGCCAAAAACCCTAAATTCAGGGTCCTAATTATCAAAAAAAAAATTCAGGGGATACATTGCAAAAAATTCTAAATTAAGGGTCCTAATTGCCAAAGAAAAAAGTTCAGGGGATACATTGCAAATCATAAAAAGATTCAGGGACTAATCATGCCAAAAATCCTTATTATTATTTTCTTCAAACTTTTAGTTTGTCTTTGTAATTATTTTCAATAAAAATCTAATATTAAAATGTAAGAATTTTATTAAAGTTGACTAACGGACGGGTTGTTTGTGAATTTTGTTTTGGTTTTTCCTTTCTTTTTTTTTTTTTTTAATTTTAGAAATCAGACACTGTCTTAGTAAATACTTTTTCTCCATGTCATCTGATTATTTATATAAGCCAAAGGGTATTAGTGTACATAACTTTCCAAAAACAAATTTGAACTTACACTTAAAGAGGGTTCTACTAAATTCTTCATAATGAAAAAATAAACGTACACATAAATATTTTCAAAACTAATCTTTATTATTACGTCACACAAGTAAAATTACTTGAATACTCTATCCTGACAAACCCTATAATACATTTGTCTTCAATAAACTCCAGATTACTTCTACTTCTACTTCTACCATCACCACTGTCTGCAGCACCCCGCCACCACCGTCGGTCCTAATTCTGATCCTAGTAGTGTCTCCGCTCGACTATACGGGTCAAAAAATTTCGACTACGGTCGAACTTGTTCTGCCGCCTCTCTCGGCTGTTCGACTGCATTTAGACCAGTAATTGAAAAATTTCTACCATAGTCAAAATTTTTGACTGTGGTCGAGCCACCGATTGAAAATTTTCGAGTGTAGTCGAAAAGTGTTAAACCCATTCGAACATAGTAGGCTACCTTCTCGGTGCGTCTCCTTTAAGTTTTTCATTTTTTGACTTGGTCGATAATTTGGACAGGGATCGAGTTGGGAATAGTTTGGGAATTCCAAAATTTTTTATTAAAATAAAAATCATAATTTTGTAAATAATTTATAATATGTCTCTTTTTCCATTATATGTACTAAATGAGCATTAAAATTGATAATGCCTTTAATGTTTTCTATGTACTTTGGTACAAAAAAAGTACACTGACACCTTTTTGTATTATGCATATATTATTGGGTTCGTAGCACAAATGGTCCCTAACTATCCAATTTGTGGCAATTGGGTCCTTAAATTCTAATTTTAGTAATTAAGCACCTGAAGTTTTTGATTTGAAGTCTGTATACTATTTAAATTGCAACTCGCTATTAAATTTCTGACAAAAAACAGACGTGAGGAGCGCATGGAAGTACTTAAAAAATAATTCAAGAATTTTAAGTGTGAAAATGAATAATCACACAAAAGTTTTTCTAAATGTATAATTTCAAAATCCTTAAAAAATGCAAATAGTATATCTTTTTTTCTCTCCAAATCGTTTTATTCAATTTATTTCTCATTAACATCATTATCATCTCCTCCTTCAGTGTTTGTATACTTTCAGGTACTACAACGTGCTCCCAGTGTGTAGTTTTTGTCAGAAATTTAACAATAAGTTACAATTTAGATAGTCTAAGGACCAAATTGCTTCAAATCGAAAATGTTTAAGGGCTTTATTACCACAATTAGAACTTTGAGGACCAACTTGCCACAAGTTGGATAGTTCAAGGACTATTTGTGCCATAAACCCTATCTTGTTGTTTTACCTTTGTATGAGAAATGTTTGTAGGGTTCTAACTTAAGAAAGACCAGAAAATTAACCAAAAAATAAATAAAAAATTTTTATCATTAAATGAATAGAGCCACCCCTTTTTTTCTCTCTCCCTATCTCCCTTTTAATTAGTCATTTATTTACAAAAATATTCTCTTATGAATTGACATGAATATCCCAATATAGCATTAAACAAATAATTAAAACTCTTATCTCTTAGCACACCCCCAATTACATGCAGTATTGTATGATACTTTGCTCAAAATTAAAAAAAAAAATCAAGATTTAATGTTTTTCTTTTAAAGTTTTTTTTTTCTTTTTCTTTTGTGAATCAACATTTAACGTTTTGTTTGTTTTTTTTTTTTTTTGGAGGGGTGGAAGGGAGGAGGAGGGGTGGGAACCAATCATTCTAGAACTTTTTTTGTAATTTTTTTTTTAGTTTGAGGACCAAATGTGTTTTTTTACTTATAAGTTTTTCTTTTCTTTTTGATTTGAGAACGAACTGTATTTTTTTTTTTTAATTATTTTTCGGGTGGGAGAACTACCATTTAGGAACTTTTTTTTAGGGGGTTTAGAGACCAACAAGTTGTGTAGTTGTAAGACAAAAAATAAATCATTTGTTTTCTCAATTTATACTATTGTTGTAATTTCTGAAAGAAGAAAAAAATTCTAAAAACTAATTTGTTGTAAAGTATTAGGTGGCAGAAAAAGAAATATTTAGAGAAATATTTAATAAGGAGTATTTTGTACATAACATAAATTTATAAGATGTGTGAAAAGAAATTTTAAAATATTAGAGGTGTGTGTTTAGAAGGAGGTGGGGAGAGAAAAAAAATAGGGTGACAATAAAGCTACCCATATAACAATCACCGTTAAAATAATAAAATATGTGTTCTATTTTCATTTTTTTTCCCCTGATATACCGTCTGTCTCCCTTTACCTCCTATAATATTTAGTGTTACATAAATGCCCTTAATTTTCAAATTCTTTTAAAATCCCATAAACTTTCTAATTATTTTAAGAATTACTAATTCAGTTGATTTTTATAGATGGAATCCTTTATTTGCATACTTTTGTCATTTCATACATATTTGATCTAGTAGTAAAAGTGAAAAACAATTCTAAATTTGAATTCTAATTGAAAAACACAAATTAAAAAAAAAAATTAACACGCTTTTTTTTTAATAAAAAGCATGAACATACTTAGTAAAAATGCTATATCTATAATTATATGTTCTGTTTTTTTCGACTCGATGTCTTGTTTGTTTATAACCATTATTAGTTTCGTTTCTCTGTATTTTACTGTGCTCACTAGTAAGTTCGGTTGCTAAGAAATAAAATATTGTAAATGCGTACTTCATCGGTTATTTTTTTTATTATTTGGTAAGTAAGGAGAAAATAAATTGTTAATTTCATATTTTATCGTTATCCTTTGCTTATTCTCTATTGGTTTTTTATGGTTGGCTACCTTTTTTAATCCTCTTTGGATACCTCATTTTAATTTGCAAATGCCAAAATTACCTATATAAAATGGCATAAATGGAGGCAAATGAAATTTAATAGCTAGAATATTCGTTCTTAATTAAAATATGTTTCTTCACAAACCCAGTTAGACACAATTGATAAAAAGAAATTATCTATAAAAAAACATTCATAGACAATCAAAATACTTTGAGTTAAATCAAGTTTTTAACTTGATATATGAAAATAGTAAAAATTTCAAGTTCTAAATATCTTTCTTAAGAACCCTTAAAAATAATTCAAGAACTCTAACTCTCTTATCTAATCTTTAAAAATCTTAGAAATGATTGAAGAACTTAATTTTTTCTCTCCAATTAATAAGGATGCTAAAAAACAAAACATAATTCGATCACTCTAACTCTCTTTAAAGTTCTTAAGAGTCCCTAAAAATAATTCTAGAACTCTAAATCTCTCTCTATCTCTGAAACCCTAAAAAATTATTTAACAACTTTTACTCTTTGTAGTTCTCAAGAAACTTAGTGGTTGGCACTATTATTAGTATTTTGAATCCCAAAAGTTAGTCCATCGATTCGTCTAATTGTAAATTTATGAAAATATCTTTATTTTTTGAATGCATTTTTGTCAATAAAATAAAACGTTGTTGAAGAAGACAACTGTATAAGAAATCTTCAAAACTGGTAAGTGGAAAAAGAAATTTCATTTTATAGGGATACGTCCCTTTTTAGACCTAGAAATCAGTAAATATTCTCAATTCAAAAGTTATAACTAAATGACCCAATTATATACCCATAAAAACCCAAATTAACCTAATCAATTTTTTTCTTTTCTAAAATTATTGTCTTTTTATTAGTTTAGAGGTTTTTAATATATTTTTTAATGTCTATGAGTTCATGAAATCTCATAAAATAAACTTTATAGCCATCAATAGGAAATATAGCGCATTATTTCTTTTTTCTATTCGTAAATCTACGCATATTTTTATGTATACTACATCTCCTCTAAAATTAGTGTATATTTATTCGTTAGGAGGTTTATAAACTTATTTTAATGTCGATTAGTTTATGAAATTGTATAAAATAAACTTTACTTCTAGTAATAAGAAATTATCATTGAATAGTAATTTTTTTTCCTCTTGATATATTTACGTATGTAGTCAATATATTTTCAAATACATCAATTCCCTACTATAGTGAATCATTTTTCAAAGAGTCAATTTACAATATATATTTTCATAAAAACCTAATCAAATATATCAATCTCATAAAAAGATACACTATGACTGAAAACATATTTACCAAAAGTCAGAATCTCGATGTGGTACATATGAAAATTTACCAAGTAAACATATCAGTATATCAAGAGAAAAAAGAGATATACCATTTTATATTGATTTGCAGATAATAACCGTAAAAAGAAAATAAAAAAGGACAAAAAAACAAATTAAGGAAATTAAAACCTCCTAACTAACAAATGTATATTTACCTATAAAAAAGGTCACAAAGATATAAATTAGTAAATGTGATCATTTCCTAATTTTAGTCTAAAAAAAGTAACATAGACCATAAATTCTTAACTTTTTAAAGGTATTAAGAAAATATTCAACTTTTAAAATTCAAAGATACTGATTTATAATAGAGGAGAGGAGGAAAAAGAAAAGATAACAATAAAACCACCTTTTATGTATTTATTTTTCTATATTATGCACTGGTATCTTTTTCAGCCAAATAATTAAATGTGCATTTTTAGCTTGGCTTTTATTTTTATTTATTTATTTATTTTTCATTTGCACTTTGAATACGTGATTTCTTTCATTTTGTCCCCTGGAAGGATAAAAGTGGCAAAATAAAGGTTTCCATCTACATAGACCAATTGAAGTGGGCATTTTTTAAAATAGTTTGAAAGTTTTGTGGTCATTTTTAAAACAAAGTCGAAACTTAAGGAGAATTGATGTAACTTCCTATATTGTAGTAGGCAAAGTGAGACAAATGGTATAATATAAAAATGAAAATAACCATTTACTTATAAATTTCTTCAACGGAATACACTGTGCCTTTTAAAAAATCAAATTAAATATTCAGTTTTAATATTTTATTAATAATTTTCTTTGATTTGTAATATCTATCAAATATATTAACCAATAAGCGACGGTGGGAGAAAATCAAATCAAAATGATAGAATTGATCTTGTATATATCAGTTATAAATACTTTTGGTTCTTAGTTGTGATCGAAAACTCGTTACCGGTAATTAGTTACTACTTTAGAAAATGATATTTTTCTAAATTTTTTTTAAAATGGTATTTTTCTAAAAACATTTGGTACCATATCTTAAAAAAATTGAGCCCATCATATATTTCAAATTATTTTCTAAAAATGCCTTATAAGACCTAATTTTTTATTATATGAAAGGACAAGGGCTAATTTGAACATATATATATATACTTGGAGAAATTAGGGCTTTTATGATATCTTAAGAAAAACAATTTAAAAAATATGGTGGCCTTTGTTGTTTTTAGGTCTAGTATGGTTTTTATTAGAAAAATATTATTTTCTAGAAAATATTTAAAAAAAGGCACCTTTTAAAATAGTAACTAGCAACCAGTAATCAGTTTTCAAAAACTGATAACTCGTAACTATTTTAAAAATGATATTTTCTAAATTTTTTTAAAAATGATATTTTTCTAATAAAAATCGTACCGGAATTGAGAAAAAAACCTGAACTCATATTTTTGTAATTCTTTTGAGTTTATATAAGTAAAAGTGTTAGAAACTCAATATATCTAAAGAATAATAATAGCATTTTTTTTTTTTTTGGCCATTGACCAATTTATAACGAGAAATCTAGAAGTCATTTCATTTAACAATAGTACGAATGGCAACGGGACAGATCGGGGGTGGTTTTTCAATTACCATCTCTATCCCTGAAAGCCAATAATAATACCATACTTGCCCCTTAATTATTCTTTTAGATACAGGGACGGTACAGGTATTAACCAACGGATAACGGAGAAAACTATGGTTACCCATTACCCATTGATAATAATAAAATATTAAAAAAATTAAGATGAAAATACTAAATCTTTTTCATAATTTACAAAACATTAAATAAAATAATATACTAATAATTTTCAAACTCTAAAATTTACATATATACGTACGGATAACTCTCAAAACTCATTATTTTACCAAAGATATAAGAAGATAAATAGTGTAAAGTTAAATACATATTTATATATACAATAAGTTTTTTAAGTGAATATATATATATCGGGGTGGGTACGGTGCAGATTACGCTAATATCATCCATGCATATTAACAATACAGTTATTACCAGTTCCGGTTATTTTTTCCGCTTGAACGGTTTTCTCCTTCTCTTTCGGATCGGATAACCACATATACCCGTAACCGTGAGTTATATTGCCATCCCTAAACAATAGCATGTAATCTCGTTAATGCATAACATTTTGTTTAAAAATTCAATGTAGAAGAAGCAAGGCATCAATACCTATGCAATGGTCTTCCTCTTTACAAAGCTGCATTGAACAATGACTGGAGAACCGCACAAAGAATCATAAAACAAGATAGTCGAATAGTCCGAGCTGCAATCACAAGGGCGGAAGAAACTGCTCTTCACATAGCCGCTGGAGCGAAACACATCAAATTTGTTAAGGAGTTGGTGAACTTGATGGATAAAAATGACCTTGCTTTGCAAGACGGTAAAGGGAACACTGCGTTTTGCTTCGCTGCTCTAACCGGAAGCGTAGAAATCGCCAAAATCATGATGCACAAAAATAAGCATTTGCCACTTGTCCGAGGTGGCCAAGGAATGACACCGCTCTACATGGCTACTTTGTTTGGACAAACAGAGATGTCATGGTTTTTGTATCCCATAACTAAAGTGATCATTCTTGATCATCAGGGAGAATGGATGGGGATTTTCTTCACTTGTATCCATTCTGATTTGTACGGTAAGCATACGCGTGCGACGCACATGTATCACATAGACACGATGTCTGAATTTGTGTGTGCATTCTACTTTATGTACATGTCTAATAAATTTTAATTGTATGATCAACATATTTAAACAGGTCTAGCATTGAAAATGTTCCAAGATGACAGTTCACTGGCTATTGCTCGTGATGTGAATAACGATACTGCTTTGCATATTTTAGCTAGGAAGTCATTGGCATTTCTTCACCAAAGTCCAAGGCCAAGGAAGAACTACACAGCCACCTCAAGTATGCCATTCTGTATATAATAATTTCTTTTCTTTCCTTCTGTTTCTTTTTCATTTCAGATCAGAAAAGCTTACATTAACAATCTCCATCCACACGTAGATTTCCTGTCAAAAGACTTTGGTTTAAAATTGTTGACACAGCTTGTTTTGGCTTGAAAATTACAAATTGATTAAGAAGAAACGAATTTACAAAAATCTTCACTAAAACCAACAACTAGAATACTTGTATGCATGTTGTAGAAGAAATACTACTTACAAACTAAACAATGACATTAATATAGACCTTGCATCCAATGAGATTATTATTCCAGTTTATTTCCATATATAGACATATAATATTGAATTATTAATTCACTCAGTACGAAAGATAGTATATGTAATTGAACTACTACATCATCGAAGTTATCATCCCAGGTTTGATGTCCTCATACAACATGAGTTCAAAGATGGAAAGTCAAGCCCTTCAACTTGCTAGAGTCCTATGGAAAGAAATTTTAGTACGTCTACCTAATTTAGAGGTAAAACAACTTATTAACAGACCATCAAGATTATTATTTGAGGCAGCAGAATTAGGGAACTTTCAGTTTTTGGTTGAGCTTATTCGAATATATCCTGAATTGGTATGGGACGTGGATGAAAAAAATAGAACAATATTCCACGTTGCCGTTCTGAATCGCCACACAAACATCTTCAATCTAATATATGAGATTGGGTCAATCAAGGATGTCATATTAACATTTGAAGATGATGATAAGAACAACATATTACACCTTGCCGCAACATTACCACCTCCACATAAACTCAATCCTGAACTTGGAGGAACACTACAATTGCAACAAGAGTTATCATGGTTCAAGGTAAGGATATAGCTACTTCTCATTCTACTAGAACCTCAAAATTTCCCCCTTAACTCGAGAAAGGGCTAAATTCAAATTAGTTTTATGTTTGAAATATTAGATCATTCACTTAATGTTGCAGGAAGTCCAGAGCATCATGCTACCATCATATGCTGTTATGAAAAATTCAAACGGCTTGACTCCTAAAGATGTATTCACAACAACACATGCCCCTTTGTTGAAAGATGGAGAACGTTGGATGAAAAGCACTGCGAAATCATGCCTAATGGTGTCCATACTGATTGTTGTCGGAATTTTGGTTACTGCCTCTCGTGCTCATTATGACAATGAAAGAACAACCTTCAATTGGGAAGCAATGGCATTATTTTCCTCTTTAATCTCAACGTTAACATTCTTGTCGATTCTCACCTCAGGTTACGTGGAAATCGAATTCCTTGGTTCAATACACGTCAAGTTGATTATTGGACTTGCGACACTCTTCATATCTATGACAACCATGTTGCTAGCATTCAATGGAGGTATGTTCTTGATCTTGTCCTATCCTCATCGAATTTTAAAAGGGATACCTACGCTTACACTGGTAATTGGATCCATTCCAATTGCTTTGTTTGTCTTTCTAGAGTATCGTTTTCTATCAAAACTATTGTATTTGTCATTGTCGTCTAGTTTTATCTTCCAAGCAAGGAAGAGTATTAAGCTTTACAAGTAAATCAAATGTCACATGCATATCTCATTTCATGAGGGAAATGGTCGCAGCTGTTTATTGTAAATATTATGGACTTCGTTTTATTTGATGACATTTTATCTTTCGTCAATTTATTTGTTGTATATGCTACAAATGACACATGATTGTCAAAATTTCTAACAATGACTTTTCAATATTGAACTCTTTAAATGCGGATAAGAAACAATTGACCAGAAACTCTGGTTCTTTGGTTTTTCTACGGCCAAAGTCAACTTTCTGATCAAACAATGAACCCCACCCCTTTTCTTTTTAATAAAATGAATACAACCCGGGCCAAAGAAGAAGCATCAGGAGAAGTTACAAGCGTCCCAATTAGATTGGCATCTATAAGAACATGCGTCCCACACTCAATAACTTCAATCTTCTTAAAATTCAAGGAAACGAAAAACAAAATGACTATTGCGTTGAGCATCGTTAAAACCTAATTAGGAAAAATCCATTGAGAAAAAATCTAGTTGGTCAGGAAAAAGAGTATTCAACTAAAACGATAGTAACTAAGAAAGATTAATTAATCATAACCCTATATACAATAGTAGACACAAAAAGATTAATTAATCGATCACTTGAGATGCCCTGATGTTCATTCGGGACATACAGCATAAATAACACTCCAAGGGACAGGAAAAGATTTTTTTGGTCATCATAAAGAGAGCGAAAGATGAATTTGATTCGATTTAAAGGTCTTGCCATCCGTTCTCCCAAGAAATATCAATGCCCACTATAACAGCTACAATTCGGCCTCAACAGAAAAATTAATGGGGAGAGAGTACGCAAAATAGTCCTTAAGATTATGTTTAGTTCATTGGAATGGAATAAGAATGGTAATGAGGATCCTAATTAAATGGAATTAGAATGGGAATAGGAATGATATTCCATTATTTAGTTGACATAGTAGAATGGAATGGAATAAGTATTATATTGACCAAAATATCTTTATTTTAATATATCTTAATTGGGCAAAAATAGAAATCAGAAGTTTTAAAGAGATTGACAAAAAGATAGAATCATAATTTCATAGTTTTTCTGGTGGAATTGCAATTCCATTATTTGATGGAATTAAGATTACTATGGAATAAAAATTCCTTAGCCTAATGTGAAATCAAATAATAGAATGAGTTTTTTATTGGAATAGTCTTTCTATTCCAAGACCCATTTCATTGAACCAAACATGGCCTAATAAATACCTTGTTAGTTCTGAAAAGCCCTGTTTGGCTTCTAAACTCTACTTTTAACTTTTTAAAGTAGTTAGAGAAAGAAAAGGGAAGGGATGCGTTTGGTAAATTACTGTTTTTGGTCAACAGATTTTGAAAGTTACTGTGTATCTGCTAATTAAGATAATAGTTGTTTTTTAAAGTTGATTCTGTTATTATAGTACAAATTATCTAACATAACATTTTAGAGAATAAAGAATTTATAGTTTTCCAAATACTATATGCTGCTTTTCAATAGCATAATAATTTTGTAAATTAATTTACCAAATGTCTAATTTTTTTTTTTCTTGCGGCTATTTCTTACTCACATTACACCAAAAGCAAGGCTACGACGCACCACAATAATACCAAATCGCCCTAAATGCAACCAAAAACTACAATCCAGTATTGAGTTTAATCTACCCGAGAATAGAATGCCACCAATAAATAGGAATTATGGAAGGCATCTTTCTAGGCTTTATCTACAGACTCAACCGTCTAGCCAATAATAAATTGGAATTCAAATTATTAGCTGCTCCTCAATTAAAGGAATCTTCCTCTCTAATGAAAGCTATCACCTTGGCAAAAAAGGTCGGTAAAGAGAGCGATTATCTTCCTCTCTAATAGAGGAAAAGCGTGCCAGTAATGGAGGAAGAAAAGGAAGAACTTTCTATTTTCTTATTTTTCTTTTTCTATTTTTTCTGTTATATTGTTTTCAGGAAAAAAAAAAATTTGGGGAGATGCAGCCAAGGGTGACGCACAGGGCGTGTCAGTCGGGTAGCACCACCCTCTCCCTTCCCATTTTTTTTTTAATTACAAAAAGGGATATTTTTTTTATTAACTTTTTAATTTGAAAGATAATTTTGGATAGTTACTATTTCAAAGTATTTGTTTCATTTTTATTTTATTTAATAATTTTTAATTTGAAAAGGAAATTGACTATTTTAAATTTTTTGGGTAATTATCTATTTCCTTATAATTATCTTTTAGATAATTGATAAAAGATTTTGCTAAATATCTTTTATTGTAAATCGTTTAATGCTTAAAATTTGAATGATATTGAGATTATTTATTTAAATTGATATCTTTTATAAAAGATTCTCTTTTATAATTTGAAATTAATTTAAATTTTGAATTTTAAATAATGAAATATTTTTAAAACATAAAAGATTATATTTTTTCACAGTTGTTTGTGTTGAATATTTGTATATATAAAAGATTCTGCAGAAAAAATATTGAAGAGTACGATATGTAATTAATGCTTTGATTATTATTGTTATTGATTATGTGATTATCATTACAAATCTTATTTATGATAAAATACTATATAGAATAGGGAGTGCTATCCAGATATTATCATTATGTCATGAATATTAATTATGATTTGAAGTATTTAATTACATTTAGACAACTTGGTAAATAATAATAAATCTCATACTTAATTAAATAGATTAAGTGGGAGAAAGAATATTAGATTAAGACTAACAGTTTCTATTGTAAATCCATTAATAGTTAGATTTCTAGATATGATCACTCTTATGAGACTGTATAGAAATTATTTTCTAAATTGAGTTTCTTTAGACAAAACTCTTGAAGCTTATCATTTATGATTGCCCTTATGTAACATTAAATTGAAAACAATTACTAGAGTTTAAATAATAGCCATACACTCAAGTTAGAGCTATTAATATTCTTTTTTAAGGTTCTTATTAATAAGTTCTAATGACTAAATAAAACAGTAGTTATTAATAATTAAATATGAGTTATTTTAATACTTATTAATGATTAAGATGATCATAGTTTAATTAAAATTAGATAGGCGTTTTCCTTAGGAAGCTTTTCTAAATTTGGAATTAGATTACTATTGAATAAAATTAATATAATAATTTATGGATAACTACATATATATTTGTATTCATGCATCATATAGGATTTTATTGAAAAATATTATAAAAATTATTATTATATGACATTTGCTTATGCATATTTTTTTATCTAGTAACTATATAAATATAATCCTCTATATACTATCCTTAATTAAAACCAGTTGAATAGAAACAACTATTTGGCTTGGAAAGGGATTGACATTGTGCTTCAAGTTGTCAAACACAAGTGGGTACTAGCCACTCTATGCTCACCCTTTTCTAATGAGGATTCTTCTTATGTAGATAGAGCCACATATCTAAAGTGGCATGAATCAAATGATAGGGCAAAGTAATATCCTTGCGCCATTGCTTGAGGTGTTACAATGACAACATCGAATAATGAAGACTGCAACTGTTATGATGAATAATTCGCAAGAGATGTTTGCTGATAAATTAATTTAGGCTTACAAGCTCGGAGAGATGAAATTATGGCTCCATTAATCTCAAAATAAAACCAAGCTAACCAATTAAGGATCATATGAAAACAAATTGATGTGGTTCCATTAATATGGCCGATATAGAGAACAAATTAGAGGTTATGTAAGGGAAAAAGTAAATCAATAGCAATGAAAGGATTTTTCGACATGGATGAAACGAGATTAGTTGTAGATTACAACCTGATCCTTCTCTTCAACAAAGCAATTTGAAAAAAAAGGCAAGATAAAAAAATAATTACCGTTGTTAATTGTTGTAATAGGGATGGTTTAGAGAAAATTCCTCTATGGATTATTGAAAAGTACGAAAAATCTCGGTCTCACTACTATAAAATACCCCCTTAGATGACAATTTTAAACCATAATCTAAAAGTAAAGACGACGTCTACAAAACCGTCGTCTATGATCTTTTCTTCCATACAAAAGACGACGGGTTACAACTATCATATAAAATATAGAACTTGGAGGGAAAGTGGCGATTAATAAGGTTATAGACGACAATTTTCTAGCAAAACTGTCATCTATAGATGTTGACAGGTGTGACCATATATGACGGTTTTGAAATCCGTCATCTATAGTATTTTTTTTTTTTTTTTAAAAATGCTCAAGTTTTCTGTTTTTCCCACGGGTTGCCAACATCCGTGATTCAATTAAAATAGCAATGAGCCTTGTAATATCTTTCAAAGTACGTCCAGAATATAATTTCTAATTCATAACGAATCAAAAAAGATATAAAGTGTAAGCATAATTTGTGATTAAAAAATTGAGAGGATGAACTTCATGCAACTTCTCTTAAGTGGAGTTTTTAATTAATGCAATCAAAAGCTTGGAATATGACTTTTTCCTTTATGCTCTCATATCATCAAAAGTTTGGAATATGCATGACCTAATAAAAACTTATAAACTCCTATAATCATATTTTTCAAAATCTCCGCAAACCAAGCTAAATTCGAGAATCGGCCAAAAAATTGGAATTAGATGGTAGAAATGGTGGAAAATCGTGTGAAATAGTTAAAATGGGGAGAGAGGAGAAAGAGAGCCGCTGAAACTAAACTAGGGATTGTTCACTAGGGGCTCAGTTTCGAGCCCTAAAAGACGAGAGAATAGATGACAGGTTCCTCATATTCGTCGTCTATTCTGAATAAAATTTTGAGTGAAACACGCATTTCACTTAAGGTACGAGGAGACGTGTTTTCAAAATTTTACGAAGAATAGACGATAGGTATGAGCAAATACCGTCGTCCATAGTCAACAAACGCGCACGTTTCCAAGTAACTTGAAATAATTTTGAAAAAAAATTTTAAAAAAGAGGAGAATAGATGACAGTTTAAAACCATCATCTATTATCAACAAATTGTTTTTAATAACGCGCGCTTAAATCTTGAAATAATTTTGAAAAAAAAAAGGAGAATAGACAATAGTTTTTCTAATACTCATCGTCTATAGTGCTTTAGTACTCCGAAATGTGGCCCACTTTTTTTAGACGATATGTTTGAAGAAAAACGTCTTCTTTGCTCCTCCTACCTCAGTCTTTTGAAGGAAAATTTGTAGTAGTGAATGCAAACTTGCGCAAGATGAACTGTGAGTATTGTTTCAACAAATGAGCACGGATGACTGAGATTTTATTTGAAGAATATGTTTGATTACATAATAAGTAAATGGATGGTAGAAAGATTCTCTGATTGCAGATGATTATCCTGCACATTCAAAGGTCATTACGGATTGCAAGATGGATGAATTACTTTTCTTGAAACCCGATACGAGACATAAAAAATCTAGCCTTGTCATGCTGGATTTATAAGAGCTTTCAAGATGCATTATCATTGTTGATTTAATCGTAGTGTTTTGGAGGGTTATGAAGTACAAAAGCCAAATTAAAAAATAAAGAAAAGAAAAATTGATGCAATGAATTTTGCATTTCTGATTGAACAATAGATGTTGAAATAAAGGGAAAAAAAATTGCAAATTGCTTTCGGAATTGTGAAATTTTGTCCGTGGAAAACATTGCTTCAAGACTTAAAATGAATCCTTAGATAGTGAAGGCATTAAGAGCTCGAAATGGTAATGAAAGAAATAGGATATCATAGTGAAATTGTTGCTGAGTACCTGTTGAATTATCCTTGTAAAAACTGAATTGTTTCAAGAGTATATGAGTAAATTTGAACCAATTACATTTTAGTAAATACCAATTTTCGAATATTAAATTTAAAATATCTTGGCTACAATTTCCAAAAATTGTATTTAAATCCTCTCATTCTCTCATCTTCTCACACAAAAGTTCCCTAAAGGACCAAAGAGCACTGGAGTTGTTCGAGCTTCCAGCTGCCGCACCACTACCTGCCGCTGACCACGCGCCACCTCGCGAGCTCCAGTACACTCTGACAAAGCCACGCCATTAAGTCTCGCCAGAAATTGTTGACTGACACCGGAGATTGGCCACCTTGAAGTTTTCGGTCACTGTGAGGTTTACCGGAGCTTCATCCGACCTCCTTTCGGGACACCATTGGCATGGTTGGATTCATCTCGTTATCGCCGACATTTTTCGACCAGTCTCAGCCATCATCTCACTGTCGGTAAGAATTACACAGTTTTGGCCGTTTTACAAATATGTTTAGAAAGTGACATTTTTATAATTATTTTGTTAGGCAATTATTTTTCCGAAATAATTATATGAGGTGAAATAGGAGTTAAAATCATAAATAATTACGATTATTAGGCGTTAAATTGATATCCAAAAGTTCGTTAATTTTCTAATTGAAAAAGTGGACATTTTTCAAACAAATTTCAGAAACGGACACTTTTGTAACTTTCGTATTTTAAGCCTGTTTAAGGCTCTGGGCCTCGAAACTAAATTCCGACTTCTAATTTGGACTCAATGAAGTCGAAAGACGAATTTTGATATAAAATATCATTATGTTTTAACGTGGCATAAAAATCGAGGTATGTGGGTCATGAATAGTGTCATTTTGCGTATCACAGGTCGGGTCTCGCCCCAGGACCCAAATTTGACAAATTATATGTCTAACCTAGTATTTTTAGGGCTCTTTAAATTCAGTGGTGACCTCCATTTCTCAATCCGAGGCTCCGTTGGAAAAGTCACTTTTTTAAGTAAGCTTACGCGGATCCTGAAACGATCGTTCGAGCACCCATGTGACCAACAGGAGATTTTTCGAGTGTCATTAGCTTGGTATAACTATCGTCTTGAGGTAGGGGATTCAATTGCCATATTTACTATAATTTTAATAAAATGTGATTATTATATTATATACTATATTATATATTATTCTGGATAGTTTTATGAATAGATTTGTGTATGATTAATATTTTCATTTCTATAAATATATTTGTGTTACATTATTAAAATCTTAAAGAGTACAAAACAACTTTTGATAAAAATCAGAGCATGTCTAGAACATTACTACATAGTTGTTTGTACTACTTCTCGTATTGCACATACCATAGGATCACATATGATTCAAATCAAGATACGGTTACAAAGGAGCTAATTTAAGTTCTAATTAGACCAGTTACAAGAGCTCGAGCTGAAAAGTTCAAAGAATCTCTCAATGGGCAGATTCAAAGCATTTGGACTGAGGTGAATTCTTGGAGGCCCAAGGATGATGTTTCACGTGATACACAAGGTTGGATTTCTATGATTCAAGCTTTGGAATAATCTAGAAAAGGCTCTTCAAAGGGAATAGCTCAAGGTTGCGTGAATTAAAACCTAGTTTCCTAATTTGGGTGACTTACCCAATTTTGAATTATCAAGGAGAATGGTTTGCTACAATTTGCTAAATTACTTTTTTTATTTGTTTTATTGCTAAGTTGTAAGGCTTGTATGCCAATTAAAATACTTTCTTTTTTTTATTGAGGAGTAGGCATTTGTTGTAACGCCCTCATATTCATATTACTAGTAGGAAATTTATTAACTTTCTAAATACAAGGCGTTACTTTCGGAAAATAATCCTGTATTTGTTTTTCTAAAAATACGGGCTAATTTGAAATTTTTATTTTCTTTAAAACTCTATGGAGTTTAGCTCATGTTCATACAAAATGATTCATAACAAATATACAAAAATTGATACATAATCATTCTGCAGAAAATAGAAAAGGAAAAGATAAGAGTAAGAGATAGAAAAACCTCGTTTGAAGCTTCTAATCTAATTTCTTCTTCTTCTTGAATCATCTCCTTGATGTTGTTTTATCCTTTGGAGTAGTCTTAGGAACCCTTGGCTGCTAGGGTTTTCATCTCTCCATCCTCCTACTTCAAATGAGAGAAAAAGAGTATAAATAAAGGAGCTGTCACGAGCAAAATCCAGGTTTTCTACAATTTTTTGGTGTTGCGGCACCGAGACTGGCGTTGCGGCGCCACAGGGGCAGGGAGCTGGCACTGTGGTGGCAAATAGTGGTGCCGCGATGCCACAAAATCGGGGCTGCAGTGCTACAGACATAGCGCTGCAGCGCCACAAATTGGCACCGTGGTGCCATGCACATGGGGCTGCAGCTCCATGGATTTGGGGCCGCGGCCTCATGAGAATGGCGCCGCAGCCCCAAATCCACGGGGCTGCGGTGCCAACTTTCTAGGGCTGCAGCCCCAAATCTTGGGGGCTGTAGCTTCAACTTCTCTCTGCTGCGTTGAGTTGTTTCGCTTCCACTGCACTTTAAATGTTATATCACCGGTCTTCTCCTGTAATAGTGCAAGTTTGTAACCAAAATGCCTTGGTTTTCCACTAAATTAACTCCGAAAAACAACGTTCTTTGCTCAACGATCTCTCACTTGAAATATTTATCAAAAACAACAAAACAAGTAAAAAGAGATCAAAGACGAGCAATTCTTAAGCTTGAAAGTATAGTAAATATAAGTGTAAAATATATTTATCAAATACCCCCGAACTTAAGCTAAAGCTCATTCTTGAGCTAAAACCACAAATCAACAAATAGAAATAACTAAAACAACACAAAAGCAAAATTCACACACACAAACAAAGCTTTTGAATGAGGTCAATCTTGTCTCAAAACTCTCTAAAAGACATATAACTCAAAGGAAACTTAAAGCATCACAACAGTTTTGAATTTCAAATATGCTAGTAGCTTCACTTTGTTGTCAACTCTTTGTGTGTGTGTGTGTAATAGTTGTTTACATTTAACCTTTCGTACTAGGATCGCTTTATGCAGACTTAGGATACAAACTTAGAGTTGTCTCAATAAAACTTACACAGTCATCTCATAATCCCGCTTTTCATGTCAATCTCCACTAATGTAGAGTAGCACTAAATCAAAGATTAATAGGTTTTTACTTGGCTTGTAATGCACGGCTTGGGTACGAGTAGATGGAATGATATCATTTAGGTTTAATCACACCAAGATGCCTTTTCTACTCAATGAATACTATTTTCTCAAGTATACCACAAGAATTTCCCCCAAACTTAGCTTTTGACCCATTTTCAACACTTTTTTTTTTACCAGCTACCAATTGGTAGCCAAACTTCTTCCTTCAAAAAGAGACCCCCTTTTTTTTTTTATTTTTTTAACTGCTCACACTTCGTCATAAATTCAAAATTTACTTACATGCATCTATGGTGTGAAGCAGGGTAATTGGGAAATTATTTATTTGTAAGAAGTATTTATAGGGCTTACAAAATGAAAGAATGCTGAGAAATTGGCTCAAAGTGGGTGACTAAGGATATTACATTTAAGGGTAGGCTTAAAAGGCTCAACCGTTCTAAAAATGGCCTACATCATTTCTTCGATTTTTATGCTACCTAGGATTTCGTCTTGATTGATAATTAAACGGGTTTTAAGATGACATGGGACTGAATATTTTTTTCTAAATCACAAGCATAAAGCTACTCTAAGCAATTCAAGGCTAAATGCTCACAACTATATACAAAATGTGTTCAAGAGTTGTTCATAAAACAAAACCACAAAAGATTTAAGCACACAAAGAATCATGATACTAAATACTTCCAAAGAGTTATTTCACACAAACTTACAAAAATATCATTGACCGTTAACCTCAATCAAAAGTTCTAAATAACACACAATCAAACAAATAAACAAAAGGAAAACACACTATGAAAGAAAGATAGAAACTGAATAAATTAAAATAAAACACAGGAAAAATATTTTAAAAGTTTAACCAATTAAAATGTTCATGAAGACAAAGCAGGTAAGTGCTAGACACTCCCCCCAAACTTAAAATGTGCATTGTCTCTAATGCACTAAATATGAAATAACAAAGAGGAATAGGTACTTACCTGATCGAAGGTCGCTCAGTCGACCTCAAAGGTACGTTGGTTGCCAAATTGATCACTTTTGGCTCACGATGGTGCCAGCGACAGTGCCATCCCAGGGTAATTTTTTTTTCTTTTCTGGCCAGTGGCGCCAGGGTGCCAAGACTTGGAAAAAAAAATAAATGTTTTTTTTTTCGGGCCAGTGGCGCTGGGGCGCCACTGCCTGGGCACCGACGTGTATTTGGCACCGTGGCGCCAAGTTTTGGCATTGGAGCACTAAGTTACTGCTTGTGGCGCCCCAGAATGGCGCCGGGGCACCATTTCTTACCCTCTAAGGCGACAACACCTGGGAAACTCACGAAATTTGGTGCCAAAACGCCATTTTACGGCTTTGGGGTGACAATACCTGGGAATGTTGCAACTTTTGGTGCTAGGGTGCCAATTTCTTTGGCGCTGGGGCGCCAAGTTTCTGTTTGTGACACCCTGGAGTGGCGAGGAGCGCCAAATTGAGCTCCTGAGGCACCAAAATGATAACATTATTCTAATTTTCTTCAATCAAGCCCTTCCACCAACACCTTCATCAGTTTGTCTTCAATACAATCACAACAAAATAACTTCAAGCATGCTTCTCACTTTATTAACATTCTTGAGTTGCCTCCCAAGTAGCGCTTGTTTAACGTCCCTAGCTTGACATAGCCACTCCTCAAGGAGGATTGGGTGAGGCAATGGATGATTTAACTTGATCAAGCTCTCCTCCTAGGTAGTCTTAAGCCTTTGGACATTCACCTTGATTCTTCTAATCGAGCTTTCTTTCTCCACTTTAATCTTCGGTCCTGGTTCAAAATGATAATCACCATGCCTCTTCTTCTTTGTCCTCCACTTTCTCATATCCTTCTTGTATGGCTTATCGTGGTTGGAAGAGGATAGTGAAGGCTCTATGACTTCCTTTGGAGGATTGGACTTAGAACAATGTTATAGTGCTTCCACAACCTTGGTATTCCAATGATTCTTCTTTTCCTCTACATCAACTAGATGAATGATAGAGGCCTCATGACTGATCAGTGGAGCTTCCTTCAATGAATTGTCTTCAATGCTCTCCTTCACCAAGTCCACTCTATAACAATCATCAATGTCATTAGGAGAATCCACCTCTTTGAACATATTGAAGGATATGACTTGATCCTCTACCCTCATGATAAGCTCTTTTTTGTACACATCAATAATCATCCTCCCGGTTGCCAAGAACGGTCTTCCAAGGATGATTGGAAGATTTTCATCTTCCTCCATGTCGAGAACAATGAAATCTACAGGGAAGAACAACTTGTCCATCTTCACACATTCTCAATGATTCCTCTAGGATACTTGATCGAACTGTCTACAAATTGAAGCATCGCAGTAGTTGGCCTTGCTTCACCCAAACCAAGCTTTCGAAAGATAGAAAATGGCATTAAATTGACACTTGCTCCCAAATCACATAATGCCTTACCGAAGAAGCGATCGCCAATAGTACAAGGAATGTTGAAGCTTCCCAGATCCTCGAGCTTAAGAGAAAGGTTATTGTGAAGAATAGCACTACACTCCTCCGTGAGAGCGACGGTTTCATATTCTCCTAATCTCCTTTTCTTGGAAAGAATCTCCTTCATAAACTTAACATAGCTCGGCATTTGCTCAAGTGCCTCGGCGAAGGGAATATTAATGTGTAGCTGCTTGAACACTTCCAAGAACTTGGAGAATTATTCGTCGAGTTTCTTCTTTTGGAATTGTTGAGGAAAAGGCAATGGTGGATTGTAAGGATATGGCTTTGATATTGATGTTGAGGGACTATCAATATTCACCTCTTCGATTGGCTTCTCTCCATCATTATTTTTGGTTGGCCTTTTCTCAACAACTTCTTCAACAATTGGCTTGGATGGTGAAGTAGGCTTCTCAACATTTTTTACTAACTCCTTCCCACTTCTCAATGTGATGGCATTACAATGCTCGTTGCCCTCATTTCTTGGATTCACTTCCGTATTACTCAGTAATGCCCCTTGAGGCCAGTTGGTTATAGCATTGGCCAGTTCACCAAGTTGTATCTCTAAGGTTCTCATGGTAGCTGCTTGATTTTAGAGGTTGGCTTCGTTCTTTGCAATGTACTGCATGAGTATCTCCTCCATAGATGGCTTCTTCTTTTGTGGTGGTGGCTCTTGATTTTGGAATCCTTGATGTTACATCGATCTTATATTTGGATTCTACCCTTGTTAATTTTGGTTACTCCAAGAGAAATTGGGGTGGTTTCTCCATCCCGGATTGTAAGAGTTAGAGTAGGAATTGTTGTGGTGTGGCTGGTTGTAGTTCCCCATGAAGTGAGCCGACTTCATGTTCGAGGGGCAATAGAAACTCAAATGGTTGTCACCACATTGCTCACAAGTACTAGTTAGGCTTTGGATTGCATGCACACTATAGACTACCATAGAATCGATCTTCCTCATCCTTGACTCCAAGTTCTTGGTCAATACACTAACTTGAGTTGCCAATGAAGAAATAACTTCTAACTTATTGACACTTGCAGCTCTCCTTAGATTGACACGCTTGGTAGGCTATTGGTAGTTGTTTGCCGCCATTTCTTCTAATAACTCAAATGCATCATCAGTCGATTTTCCCATCAATGCACCTCTGGCTGCTGCATCCACAATGGTCCTCAAATGACCCATCAAACCGTTATAGAATGTTTGCACAAGGAGCCACTAAGCCTCGTACAAGGATTCATTGTCAAATTGCATAAAGGAGGTGATGTCGTTTCTCAACTTAGCGGTCTTAGCTGGAGGAAAGAACTTGGCAAGAAATTTCTGAGCTAAATCATCCCATGTAGTGATTGATCCTGAGGTAAGGTATTCAACCAGCCCTTAGCCTTGTCCCTCAAGGAGAATGGGAACAACCTCAAGCGAATGGCATCCTCGCTAACTCCGTTGTGCTTGAAAGTGTCGTATATCTCCAAGAAATTCATGATGTGTTAGTTAAGATCATCACTTGGTAAGCCACCAAATTGGCACATAGATTGCACCATCTAAATGATTGCCAGCTTCAACTCAAAGTTGGTGGCGTTGATATCTGGCCTCCGAATGCTAGGACTAAAACCTTCAAGAACCGGAACCATAAAGTCCCTCAAAGATCTAGCGTTGTCTCAGTCTCCCATAGCTTCTTGAGGGTTGACTACTTGGTTCCTCTGTCTTCGGATTTTCCTCAAGTTATGCTCAATCTCAGGATCGAATTGTAAGAAGTCCGCACTCCTCGTACATCTCATATAGCAAAACAAAACACCTGAGATTCACAACAAGAACAAAAAGAAAAAGTTTGAATTAAATCGAAATTAATAGATATTAGTATTAACAAGTAGTAAATTACCGTACTCCACGGCAACGACACCAAAAACTTGTTGGGCTAGTTCTAACACACAAAACACCGTAAGTATACGGGTTGCAACAAGTAATATAGAGTAAGAGAGTATTGATCCCACGAGGAGTACTCGATTCACAATTGCTAAGTGCTAACCGAAACTGGTTTCCAATTTTTCCAAACGACAATATTCGATGGTTTTGTGCTACAATTAAAATGTAAATATCAATATAAAAGGAAAGAAAGGAAATTGAAAACTAAGCAACCAAAATAGTTCCTAAAGCAATAGTAGGGAATTTAGAGATGCAATCTACCCTCTAACTCCTCCAACTACTTATTTTCCTCAAAATACAATTACCCATTTAGAATTGACAACTGAGAATCCTAATGGATTCACAAAATCCTTTCAAAGATATAAGTGAAAATATTTTAATAAGATAATATGTTACTCCTAACATAAATTGATTAGACTCATTAAGGTTGATCATTCTCACACAAGGTTGCACAAGTGACATAGGTATATTTCTATCCTATGTAAACTCACCCTATACTAGGCAATCTTACGTTGTTCTATCTATGTCTAAACCTATATTCCCCTTCTCAAGTTCATATAGATTTCACAACACAACTCTATTTAATGGCCAAGTAAAGAGATGCATTAAAGTCAAGATAGAATAATCAACTCACAATGGATATCAAGAACAATATAGGAAAATAATATAGTTGGATTACATTAAAGGTTAAATTGCCTCCCTAGAAATGGAGTTTAGCTCATGTTCATACAAAATGATTCACAACAAATATACAAAAATTGATACATAATCATTCTGCAAAAAATAGAAGAGGAAAAGATAAGAGTAAGAGATAGAAAAACTCGTTTGAAGCTTCTACTCTGATTTCTCCTTCTTCTTGAATCGTCTCCTTGATATTGTTTTCTCCCTTGGAGTAGCCTTAGGAACCCTTGGCTACTAGGGTTTTCGTCTTTCCAGCCTCCTACTTCACATGAGAGAAAAAGAGTGTAAATAGAGGAGCTGTCACGAGCAAAATCCAGGTTTTCTGCAACTTTTTGACACTGCGGCGCCACAGCTGGCAGGAAGCTGGTGCTGCGGCGATATGAAACCGGGGCTGCGGCGCCATGCACATGGGGCTGTAGCCCCGTGGATTTAGGGCCGCGGCCTCATAAGAATGGCACTGCAGCCCCAAATCCATGGGTATGGGGCTGCGGTGCCAACTTTCTGGGGTTGCAGCCCCAAATCTTAGGGCTACGGCTTCAACTTCTCTCTGCTGCGCCGAGTTGTTTCACTTCCACTGTACTTTAAACGTTATATCACCCAATTTGACAATGAATCAAGTATCCAATCACCCAAGCTTAAGTTGAAACCACTGCTATTCGATCTCCAATACTCCTTTTTAGGGGAAGATGAGACTTTTCCAATAATAATCTCTTCCAAACTTGATGAACACTAAGAAGATAAGTTGTTACAAACTTTGAAAATGCATAAATCTGCTTTAGGATGGACCATAGCTGACATAAAGGGGATAAGTCCTTTGATTTGCATACACAAGATTTA
>JXTC01000238.1:304914-316448 GCA_002914845.1 Trema orientale
CAAAGATGCATGCTTAGCATATTTAGTGATATGGTTGAACGTTCTCTTGAAATTTTCATGGATGACTTCTCTGTTTTTGGTGATTCTTTCGATGACTGTCTAATGAATTTGGAAAAAGTCTTGAAAAGGTGTGAAGAAAAGAGTCTTGTACTTAATTGGGAAAAATATCATTTTATGGTAAGAAATGGGATTGTTCTTGGCCATATTGTTTCATCAAAAGGAATTGAGATAGACAAGTCAAAAATTGAATTAATTTCCAACTTGCCTACACCAAAGTGTGTAAGAGATGTTAGATCATTCTTAGAACATGCTGGTTTTTATAGAAGGTTTATCAAAGATTTCAGTGTAATATCTAAACCATTGTATAACCTCTTATCTAAAGACAATGTTTTTGAATGGACTAAAGAATGTGAAGAAGTATTTGTAAAGCTAAAAAAATTGCTTACCTCTGCTCTTATCACTCAACCACCCGATTGGTCTCTTCCTTTTGAAATAATGTGTGATGCTAGTGATTATGATATTGGAGCTGTTTTGGGACAATGAAAAGATGATAAGCCACACGTGATTTACTATGCAAGTAAGACTTTAAAGGATGCTCAAATAAACTATTCAACCACCAAAAAAGAATTACTTGTAGTAGTATTTGCTTTAGAAAAATTTTGTTCTTATCTTGTTGGCTCACTAGTAATTGTCTTTAGTGATCATGCAGCACTGAAATATCTTCTCTCTAAGAAGGATTCCAAGCCAAGATTGATACGGTGGATCTTATTACTTCAGGAGTTCGATATCATAATCAAGGATAAGAAAAGCACCGAAAATGTTGTCGCTGACCATCTATCAAGGCTAACAACAGAGTCATCTTTTGGGACTACACCTATCAACGATTATTTTCCTGATGAATCTTTATTCTCTGTCACTTCAATACCTTGGTTTGCTAACATTGTCAACTTTCTTGCAACAGGAGTTATGCCATCTGAAAGGAGTAATCAAGACAAAAGAAAGTTTTTAAGCGAAGTGAAGAATTTTTATTGGGATGACCTTTATCTGTTCAAGTACTGTCCTGATCAAATCTTTCGAAGATGTATAACAGACAATAAGGTAAGTAGTGTCATAAATTTTTGTCATACAGAAGCATGTGGAGGTCACTTTTCGTCAAAAAAGATAGCTGCAAAAATCTTGCAGTATGGATTTTATTGGCCAACCTTGTTCAAAGATACTCATGCTTTTTGCAAATCTTGTGAAAATTGTCAAAAGTTAGGGTCAATTTCAAAACGTCACATGATGCTTTTAAATCCTATTTTGGTGATTGAAATCTTTGACTGTTGGGGTTTAGATTTTATGGGACCTTTTCCACCGTCATTTGGTTTTGTGTACATTCTAGTAGCTGTTGATTATGTGTCAAAATGGGTAGAGGCAATTCCAAGTCGAAACAATGACCATAAAATAGTGATAAAATTTTTGAAAGAAAATATTTTGAGTCGATTTGGAATTCCTCGATGTATGATAAGTGATGGGGGAACACACTTTTGTAATAAGCCATTTGAATCATTAATGAAGAAATATGGAATCACACACAAAGTTGCTACCCCTTATCACCCTCAGACAAATGGACAAGTAGAACTTGCAAATAGGGAGATTAAACAAATTTTGGAGAAAACAGCTAACCCAAATCGTAAAGATTGGTCTTTAAGACTTAGTGATGCACTTTGGGCTTATCGAACTACTTTCAAAACCTCACTTGGTATGTCATCCTATAGGATAGTTTATGGAAAACCTTGTCATTTGCCTGTGGAACTTGAACACAAAGTTTTTTGGGCCATTAAAACTTTCAACTCAAATCTTGTTGTTGCTTGTAAGTTGCGAAAATTGCAAATAAATGAGCTTGAAGAATTGAGAAATAATGCATATGAGAATTCGAAAATTCATAAGACTAGAACCAAAACTTTTCATGACAATGTAATTTCAAGAAAAACATTTATTGTTGGTCAAAAGGTCTTGCTTTATAATACTCGACTTCATATATTTCTTGGAAAATTGAGATCAAGGTGGAGTGGACCTTTCATTGTAAAACATATGTATTCTTATGGTGCCATTGACATTGAAAATCCCAAAAATGGTAATGTGTTTAAGGTGTATAGGCAAAGACTTAAACCATTTCTTGACAACCAAATTCTTCAAGAGGAAGTCCTTTACCTCAGTGATCCATGTTATGAGCAATCATAATTTGTTGTAAATATTTAATTCTCGATTTTTTAACTTTGTTTGTTCTTGCAGGTTATTTTTTTTAGTGTGTTTGTTTGCTTCTATCATTACTTTCCCAGTTAAGTGGCGGATAACGGTACTCTGTGACCTTCAAGTCGGTTTCTTTAGTTTCCCATAATAATTGAAGAAAAAAAATGAAAATGAAAAAATAGAAAAAGAAAAAAAAATTGTGTATAAAGTTTCAATCTCTTGTCAAGATTTACAATAACTTTTTACTTCTTTCCTCTTCCTTTCAATTTCTTTCTTTAAGATGGATGTCACTCTTTCAAAATTGCAAAAATATTTTCCCTCTCTTCCTCAAAATGCTCTGCTAAAAGTTTACCTTGCTAGGTGTGAAAGATTAAGGTTACTAATGCGTATGGGCATTCCTGAAGATGTCCGTTGGATTATCGAAGCAAAGGTACGATTATCAGGTGAGTTTTTAAATTTATTTGTTTCATACATGCCTGGTCATGGTAAAAGCTCATTTGCAAAAAAGCGTCATGCTAAAAGAATGAAAGTTTGTCATAAATGTACACGATGGACTTGTAACACAAAATGCCGCTCTTTAGAAATGGTATCCATAAATCGTGAAGATAAAATAAACTTTATTAAAGATGGCATGAGTAAGAGGTCATTGGATAATCTCCTATCGACCCTTGAGACGCATCCTAGTGGAGATGTACATCTTGCAATTCTCAAATTGTGGCCCCAATTTCAACACGAGTATGAGCGATNTCAATTTATAAGAAAATTGGATGGGAAGCCAATCCTCGACCCATAAAGGGCGTTTAAGCCGTTACTGGACGTAAAACCAGAGGAAGGTGTGAGCCACAATCACAACTACCTGTACATACACATGCTTTATCCTTTTGTCATTTTGTTAAAATTTTCAAACTTTTTCTGACAACAGCCGACCTACCCCCATAGGTGCTATCATTGCATTACTTTTCCTATCTCTATAAATACACCATTTCTTTTCTCCATTTTCATTCAACTCAAACTCATTCATAAGTTTAAGAGGAGTGTTAAAATGGCCGAATCCTCATCTCGTAAAATCACAAACATTAGTGTATTTTGTGGATCCAGTCCGGGGAAAGATAAAGAGTTCTTAGAGGTAGCAAATCACCTTGGTAAGGTGTTAGCTGAAAGGAAAATCTATTTAGTTTATGGGGGAGGTAGCCTTGGGTTAATAGGGTATGTGTTAACAGTTGCATTCATTGGAGGAAGCCAAGTTTTGGGAATCATCCCAAAAGCTTTGACTGAAGGAAACATCACTGGAAAAACGGTTGGGGAAGAACTGAAAGTGTCGACAATGCATGAACGAATACAAAAAATGCTTGATCATTCTGATGCTTTTATTGCCTTACTAGGGGGCATTGGAACATTAGAAGAAAATTTTCAAATTGCTTCTTGGGCCCAGCTGAAAATCCACCAAAAACCCATTGGCCTATTAAATTTTAATGGTTTCTTTAATGGCTTGATGTATTTTATAGATCATGCTGTAAAACAGAAGTTTATTTCAGACTCTTCAAGACGAATCTTCATCTGTGCTATAACTCCTAAGTAGTTAATTGATCAATTGCAAATCTATGTCCCAGAAGTTGATCCAGCCATAACTCGGTTAGACTGGTCAAACAAAGAACGCCGAAAAAAAGCCAGATTGGATCTGTCTCTTAGTCTGTAAAACTTTCTAGTCTCATAGTTTTTCTCACAGCATTTTATTTTCTTTATGTATTTTTCAGGTTTTTCTTTTCAGTAGTTCCTGTTTCAGGTGATATCTTCTATACTTTTCCTATTTAACTCAAGACATTGAGGACAATGTTTGATTCTGGTTGGGGGGAAGGGATAGTTGACACAAAAAATAAAATAAAATCTTTTTGCTATTATTAAAACTATTGGACATAGCAACTATATCATTGATGGCAAAGTAAGGAGTAAGTTTACTCTTGAGACGCATCACAGGGGATATGTAACATTTAGTCTTGATTTTTAAATTTCCTAATATTGTTTTATCATGCATTTCTTTTTGAATTATTCAAATTTACAAACTCTTAGATTATGTTCATATACTTATTTAGCAAATATTCATAAACCATCCTCCGCACACACACACACATACACACTTTGACATATGATTGTGGGTTGCAAATTGAACTGTTATGATACTCAAGTTCTTATATTTTATCAAAGGTAGCAACTAAAGGAAGAGGTAAAATAAAAAAATAAAAAAATAAAAATCGTAGAAAATTTTGGGTTTTGTAGCCTCCTTAGCTGAAGCAACTAAGCTCGTAGGAGTGTCTTAACACCTAATACCCTAAGGCCAACTGGCTTGGGAGTTATTGGCCCAAAGCTCGTTACAAGGGTTAAGGAGAAGGCTAAAGAAAACTAGACATTGCACTGTCTATAGTTATCTTCTTTAATAAAAGCATCTGCAACCTGAGTTATTAAGCTCGTAGGGGTGTCTCAACACCCAATGCCGTGAGGCCAACTGGTCTGGGAGTCATTAGCCTAAAGCCCGCTACATAGGTTAAGGATGTATTGTTCATAGTATTGTGTAAAAACAAACCAAAAAAAAAAAAAACAAAAGACAAAAACAAAAACAAAAAAAAAAAACAAAATAAAAAAAACAAAATAAAAATTGCCCCATACTCAAAGAAGCTACCCTCGGTGAAATATTATAACTTATACTACATTTTTCAATCAAGCCCCATGATTATGTATTGTTACACGAGCACAAATAGGAAGGTTTATTAATATTCTGACTTCAAAATATATGATTCAATAAAAATTGAGAGTTTGTTTATTTGGATAAATCAATGAAAGAAAAAGTAGTGATTACTTTGGAAGGAAATTTTGTTAATCATTTCTAAGTGAAAACGTTTTAATTACTAGGGACTAGTAATAAGCTGGTTAGGGGGTGTGATTAACATCTATTTGTGTATATTTATTATGGAATTAAATCATCAATATACACTTAGAGTTTCATTAAATTTCCTAATTTAAAGCACTTTTGTAGACATAGGCATAAAAGCAAGAATTACCTCTAATTTGGCTAAATATTCGTTTTTGCGCAGGTTTCGTAAAATATGCACAGAATCTAAACTGCATGGGATCTTGATCCAATTCTTGAACCCATGGATTCTAGACTCAAATCCTCACTAAACCCAATTCACAAGATCAGCCCAGATTATTTTATAATGGATCTCAAGTGGACAAAACTACAAATTAGACTGCATTCACGTTCAGCCCGACACTCTTTAATATTTGGCCCATTCTGGTCTCAATACAATTTCAAATGGAGTTATTCTTGATGCGATAGATATGTATACAAAAAGATCTAGATGATTTGTTCTTTGAGAAAATTCGAAAGAAGCCGAAATCTAGATGAAAATGTCAGATATTTCCAGATGATAAGATCAGCAACTAAATTTGACTCAGCAGAACCTATCTTCACCATTTTTGCTTTAAGTCAAGCAATACATATCCAATTGATGCAATTCTGGTGGCATACGACTCCCAAGAGATACGGCTTCAGGTTCTCTTCATTGATTAAGACATTTTTCATCTGAATTCATGGAGTTTCAGATACATCTCTGGGAGAGACTGAATCTGCCACAACAAGTTGCCAACTTGCACTTATCCTTAGCCTAAAAATGTTGACTATGTATCTCCAAGTTTTCCTATAAATAGACACTTAAGTTACACTTAAGAGACATCTCTTGTTTTCAGATATTGAGATCATTCTCTTTTTTTCTCTCTTATTTTCTATATTGTTATAATGTCATTTTGC
This sequence comes from Trema orientale, assembly GCA_002914845.1. Lineage (NCBI taxonomy): Eukaryota > Viridiplantae > Streptophyta > Magnoliopsida > Rosales > Cannabaceae > Trema > Trema orientale. The sequence continues at coordinate 310,949 of JXTC01000238.1, forward strand.
ATGTAAAGTAGTAAAATAATTCTATGCACTTTTATGTTTATATCATATTTATCTTTGTTTTTCTTCGTTATCATGTCTAGTTAATTTCTATCTTGCTAAGGTGAAAGGGTGAATCTCTTGAGGGAAGAATAAGTATAATCTAAAACTCTACATAGAATTAATTATTTACATCCTTTAATCATTATTGTAATATATGTGTTGTCTTTACTTTCTTAATTAATCTAATACCCTCCTTGTTAAGTGGTGTGTCTTGACTCATTGTATATAACCTTTGGCACAACAAATACTTGATTTCATTTGGGCCATATGTTCGGTTAACCGGCTGTGCTAGGATGGAATCTTGATTTGTTGTAGATATAAGGTGCTACTATGAGTACTTGACCACATTTATAAGTGTTGGTGTTATCCAAAGAAGGTAATTGAGGAAACTAATGCAATCACATGTGTAAGTTAAAGAACCTTTAATGCTAAATCTTCCGATTGGAACCATCGTTTTGTGTGGATTCTAATTGTGTAATAAACGAGTTTAAATTATACCTATTTGACGTACCAAGAGAGGATCCCCTAACCTTAGCAATCATTTAATTCTGTAACTTTTCATATCTCATCATTTTATCTCTTTGTTTTATTGCAAACATTCTACAACATATTCTCTCTAATCCTTTTAATTATTGTTATATATAGTTTATGGTTTTGTATTGTTCACTAACCTTCCTGTGGATCGACCTCGGTTTTGCCGAGTAATTTATTACTTTGACACTCCTATACTTTGGAAAAGACTTCATTAATTTAAACCAGTCAAACCACCTAATAGCTAAGCTAAATTCGGCCTTAATTGAAGGAGGTCAAATCTGACTTTATCTTTTAATATTCAGCCCATTACACACCAATAAAGAAAAGAAAATAAGCAAATAAATCATTTTGGGAAACTAATAATCAAAATAGGAATAGGAAAATAAGCTATGACTTGGCATTCAAGCCTTTACAAATTAGATTTCCTCCCATAACTCCTATTGACTTTCTAAAACTTGAATTAAGCTTGTTAAGGGCTGAGAAATTTGCTCATCACTATCAACGGGCCTCTATGTGCATGCTTGAACCTAAATCCCTTGAATCAGCCCACTTAATGCATTCTAGAATTTTTTGGCACGTGCTCTTGTAATCGGACCAATGGGAACTTGAATAGGATCTGCATTCCATGCTCTCGTGCTTGTGATAAGTGTATTTTACACTTATCTTTACTATGCTTTCACGCTTAAGAATTACTCATCTTTGAGCTCTTTTTACCTGTTTTGTTGTTTTCTATGCATATTTCAAGTGAGAGATCGTTGAGCAAAGAATATTATTTTTCGGAGTTAATTTGGTGGAAAACCAAGGCGTTTTGGTGACAAACTTGCACTGTTATGGGAGAAGACTGGTGATATAACGTTTAAAGTACAGTGGAAGTGAAACAACTCGGCGCAGCAGAGAGAAGTTGAAGTCGTAGCCCTAAGATTTGGGGCTGCAACCCCAGAAAGTTGGCACCGCAGCCCTATACCCATGGATTTGGGGATGCAGCGCCATTCTCATGAGGCCGCGGCCCTAAATCCACGGGGCTGCAGCCCCATGTGCATGGCGCCGCAGCCCCGGTTTCATATCGCTGCAGCACCAGCTTCCTGCCAGCTGTGGCGCCGCAGTGTCAAAAAGTTGCAGAAAACCCAGATTTTGCTCGTGACAGCTCCTCTATTTACACTCTTTTTCTCTCATGTGAAGCACGAGGCTGGAAAGACGAAAACCCTAGTAGCCAAGGGTTCCTAAGGCTACTCTAAGGGAGAAAACAATATCAAGGAGATGATTCAAGAAGAAGGAGAAATCAGAGTAGAAGCTTCAAATGAGTTTTTCTATCTCTTACTCTTATCTTTTCCTCTTCTATTTTTTGCAGAATGATTATGTATCAATTTTTGTATATTTGTTGTGAATCATTTTGTATGAACATGAGCTAAACTCCATTTCTAGGGAGGCAATTTAACCTTTAATGTAATCCAACTATATTATTTTCCTATATTGTTCTTGATATCCATTGTGAGTTGATTATTCTATCTTGACTTTAATGCATCTCTTTACTTGGCCATTAAATAGAGTTGTGTTGTGAAATCTATATGAACATGAGAAAGGGAATATAGGTTTAGACATAGATAGAACAACGTAAGATTACCTAGTATAGGGTGAGTTTACATAGGATAGAAATATACCTATGTCACTTGTGCAACCTTGTGTGAGAATGATCAACCTTAATGAGTCTAATCAATTTATGTTAGGAGTAACATATTATCTTATTAAAATATTTTCACTTATATCTTTGAAAGGATTTTGTGAATCCATTAGGATTCTCAGTTGTCAATTCTAAATGGGTAATTGTATTTTGAGGAAAATAAGTAGTTGGAGGAGTTAGAGGGTAGATTGCATCCCTAAATTCCCTACTATTGCTTTAAGAACTATTTTGGTTGCTTAGTTTTCAATTTCCTTTCTTTCCTTTTATATTGATATTTACATTTTAATTGTAGCACAAAACCATCGAATATTGTCGTTTGGAAAAATTGGAAACCAGTTTCGGTTAGCACTTAGCAATTATGAATCGAGTACTCCTCGTGGGATCAATACTCTCTTACTCTATATTACTTGTTGCAACCCGTATACTTACGGTGTTTTGTGTGTTAGAACTAGCCCAACAAGTTTCTGGTGTCGTTGCCGTGGAGTACGGTAATTTACTACTTGTTAATACTAATATCTATTAGTTTCGATTTAATTCAAACTTTTTCTTTTTCTTCTTATTGTGAATCTCAGGTGTTTTGTTTTGCTATATGAGATGTACGAGGAGTGCGGACTTCTTACAATTCGATCCTGAGATTGAGCATAACTTGAGGAAAATCCGAAGACAGAGGAACCAAGCAGTCAACCCTCAAGAAGCTATGGGAGAATGAGACAACGCTAGATCTTTGAGGGACTTTATGGTTCCGGTCCTTGAAGGTTTTAGTCCTAGCATTCGGAGGCCAGATATCAACGCCACCAACTTTGAGTTGAAGCTGGCAATCATTTAGATGGTGCAATCTATGTGCCAATTCGGTGGCTTACCAAGTGATGATCTTAACTAACACATCATGAATTTCTTGGAGATATACGACACTTTCAAGCACAACGGAGTTAGCGAGGATGCCATTCGCTTGAGGTTGTTCCCATTCTTCTTGAGGGACAAGGCTAAGGGCTGGTTGAATGCCTTACCTCAGGATCAATCACTACATGGGATGATTTAGCTCAGAAATTTCTTGCCAAGTTCTTCCCTCCAGCTAAGACCGCTAAGTTGAGAAACGACATCACCTCTTTTATGCAATTTGACAATGAATCCTTGGTAGTTGTTTGCTGCCATTTCTTCTAATAACTCAAATGCATCATCAGTCGATTTTCCCATCAATGCACCTCTGGCTGATGCATCCACAATGGTCCTCAAATGACCCATCAAACCGTTATAGAATGTTTGCACAAGGAGCCACTTAATTATTAGAATGCACAAAAACAACATTACGCGATTAAGCTTAATCTAAGCTAGCTTAGTGCAACTAAATACAAATTAGCGTCCAGAATGCCACCTCGTGCTTACCTGGAGCCGACAAATATAATTCTATAAATGAGTCCTAGACATTAAATTAAGTCTATTTGACATGTTAAACACACAGTGAATTCGGCTTCGAAGTACGTGAAAATTACATTTTACCAAAAAACTACTATTTGACCAAGTTATCAACAAGTACGATCTTAATGTATGCGCACATAGTATTACTTTCATAATTATATCCTTTGTTCCTTTAGCACACTGAGCTCTCTCTTTCTGAGGGTATTGAACCTTTACACTACATCGGAGCACTTCAGCAATCATTAGTACAATAACATGTATGTGAATGCACATAACATAATGAATGAGTATGTTTTTATGAAACTGGTATTAATAACTTCTAGATGCCTAATATGCAATTATAGCATATTTATTATTGGCTCTCTTAATTATGTGAGGAGCTGGATGTCACATTTGCTATAGGGAGTTCTAAGTTTTCATATTAATAGGAAAGCTAAGGAGGGTGATGTGATTGTTTGGGAACTTGAATCATTGTATTTGGTTGTGCGCTAGAATCTTGTCAATGATTCCTGGAAATTTCATATAACTTTGTTTCGTTGAGCATAAGAATGTATTGATTTTTAATAATTTGATAGAAATACAATAAATATTTATTTTGGCAATTTTAAATGAAAAAATTGAAATATTATATATTCAAAACTGTAAAATGTAAAATCTTACTAAATAAAGCTGAAAAAAAATAATTATAAATTCGAAGTGTCTTGTTAACAATTAACAATTACTAAATCACTGTCTCGAAATATGACAATAAGGTGACGTTTGGTTTATAGGATTAAATAAAGGACTGGAATGAGCATTTCTAAGGATTACCCATTCTATTGTTTGGTTTAGATTTTCAACTTAGGAAATGCCATTACAATGGAAAGGCAAATCCATCAAGTAGTGGAATTATCTTTCCTTAACTAAATCATTAGAAAGGCTATTCCATTCCTGCTTTGAATTTTAAATGCCCTAATTGCTCTTATTTTAGTTGGCCTAAAGAAATATGGTGTGTTATTTTTTGAAATCATGTACTCCCAAGTACAACCCCACGAACAAAGAAATCTCAATGAATTGTAGAATATCTAATGCACTCTTATGTTGCATTATTAACCAGGTAGTGCTTCTTTACACTCATATACTACATATAAATATATAATTTTTACTATAATTTATAATAAAAAAAAGAACAGAAATGATATATCTGTTTATTAAATTTTATTTTTTAAAAAAATAATTTTCTAATGAAAAAATACATAAATAAATAAATGAATTAATTTTTGTACCAATTTTCTAATAGTAAGGGTATTTTCTTTTATATAATGTTAATTCTATTCCATTATATTATAAATTAAACATAATAATTCTCATTCAGCACTGATTCCAACATATCAACCAAATAACTCAGTCAATTTTCTTTTCCATTCTATTCTTACTCTTATTCCATTCCTATTACCATTCCTATTCCTTTTCCATTTTTATTTAGTAAGCAAACGCTGTGATATCTCGAATTTTCTAATGACACCCAATTCCTCATATAATTAAAAAGCCAATAATAACATGATTACATAGCATTTTTAATTTATATTAGTGTTATATTTGCATACTATTTTAAGTTTTGATTTTTAATACTATGATTATTAACCCTTATTAGATTTTAAGATATTTTACAGTGAAATGCTCTGAAAATGCTCTTGGTACAAGTTTTAACAAGTATTAAGCCAATTAATAAAACGTTACATACTTACATTTTGGTAATCATTAGTGTTACTTTATTTCTTTGAGTATCTTGTTAAGATAATTTTGATTTATGTTAATTAAATATATTTATTACAAATTTATGTTTCTTATATG
>JXTC01000238.1:324404-381272 GCA_002914845.1 Trema orientale
CGCGGCTTGTGTATATGAGCATTTTGACGCTGTGGTTTTCTGACTAAAAATTTTGTATCTGTTTTGAGTGTGTGTACATTATGTATATTTTATGAGAGGCCCACTTTGCAAGAGTGTATATATATATATATTGGAGTATGTATAATTATGAGTGGAATTTTTTTTTTTCTCCCTAGAAGTTTAAAAAGTTTTAATTTTCCACTATTAATCAGTTCTAAGCCGAGTAGCGTCTCCCGACCTCATTAAATATTTAGACAAATTTCTTTACGTACGTGTGTGAGATCGAGGGATGTCACAAACGCTACCTAAGTTCCTCTGTAAAAAAGTGACAGTAAATATTATTAAATAATCAATTGTTTGTTTCGGGTTTATACGTAGAAAATTATCAAATATAACAAATAATAAAGTTACAAAGGTTGAAAATATATGCGTCCTTCACCCAGTAATATCAAAAGTAATAAAATAAACAAGCTTTAATCTTGCCAGAACTCATAAGCCCAGAACTCATGAAACTCAAAATTGAAGAACACAGATCTAATTTTAGTCTCAATTTTTCTTTTTCTTTCTTTTTGTGCTCAGAATTTTAGTCTCAAAATTAAAGAACACACAATCTGATTTTAGCTTTAAAATTACGACAAGAAAAGATTATGCCATCTTAATCATCTGCCACATTCATGCAATCAAATCCATCTACAAACCACTAGAAAACGTTTATGCGAGAAAGCTTGTGCCTTGTACTGATTCAAAGAAGAAACTTAAAAAATAACGAAAAGATTTGCCGGTAATTCTTTATTACGGTGGCCTTTGACCCACCGGTGAAGGTCATTGACGACATAGTTGTCGATGCCGTCGGTAGCCTCTGTCACTGTCACCGTAGAGAGGGTCAGACTAGTGAGATATCGGGATGGTGATGCTGAGAGCCGGAGTTGACTTCACCAGTAATATAAAATCCACCCCTTTCTAGGGGTATGAGATTACCCCAGTTTTTAGAAAAAAGAATCCCACATCATTCACTTTCCCGGGAATGAAAAATAACAACCATTTATGACGGACAAGTAATCTTGCAGATTCCCGTTCCCTCCTAACGTTACCTCATACCAAACGTAACAATGATACTTTTTTAATTTCTTGCTATAACACGAGAAAGCTACACCAAAACGTCTTAGCGCTTTACAAAAATCAAAGATGAGATCCACCTCGACTTCGACTTCAGGAAAAAGCAAAAACACTCGGCTTATATTTTAAGGCGTCATTGTCCATGCAATATGTATTTAATATTAACAAGTTATTGATCTATACTATTAGTGGGACATATATATATATATAAATTTTTAATTAGGAGTTTTATTATCAAGTATTATCTTATAAATTTATCAAATTTATTAATTTAGGTTGTTGTCCAAGATGGAACCGGTACAAATATTATTTTATTTCAATTATTAATTTATTGTATTATATTAACTAATTTATTCTTATATGATATTATGGTTTTGGTTTTATTTTCGCCACGTCATTATGAAAATTGTTGGTTAATAATAATTTTTAAAATTACTACCAGTTGCAAATTTTTCGAAGGCTTTTCAACAATGAATAATACTAGGGACTAATAACTTACACAAAATACTTACACTACATGAGTTAGTATCTATATTAATCACTAAATTTTAAATAGTGTGGTCTCACTCAAAGTTAAAATAGTAGTTTAAACGTGTGCCACATCATTAATTAGTGTAATTTTTTAGTGTAAATTTTTAGTATTCCAATCATTATTCTTCCAAAATAAGCTATGTGTTGTGTAGTTTATAAATAAAAATCGGTCACTTCCCAATGGTATAAGTATTTTGAAGTAAACAAAGAACTCAATTTTGTATACTTAGACTTAAAGCAGACAATCTCATTCAAAGGTGGAGAGTGGCGCCTGTGGCTCCTCAGGAGTCTTTTTTCAACCACCCCTACTTAAGAGTTAAGTGGAGAATTTCCTTCTCGACTAATTCACATATTTTCTTTATGATCACTACCTCTACTTTTCATTAAAATACTTACACTACACATAGTGGTTTAGCACTTTCAAGGAATTGTTCTATAGGTTTTCTCACAGTTGCGCACTTTGCAACACCCCTAGTATCATTAACAATAAATTATTTCAAGTTGGAACACCTTTGATTTAATTTTGCGCATGTTAGCAACCTTTAGCAAAATTTAATTTATCAGTGTGTCTCCCTCAAAAAAAAATAAAAAAACTTTATCAGTGTGTCCTGGAAAGAAAGTCGCTTACACGTAGCTCTCCAAACTTTAGTCAAGCACTGGGAATTACACGTAGCTGTCCACACTTTAGTCAAGTACTGGGAATTTTCCATATCGATTTGCTCGTCCTTTTTAAGAATTTATCTCTCGATGTATGCAAGTGTTCAACACAAAACTCGATCATTTTTCTTAAAGCAAGAAAGGACACCGTCAATCAGGTTAATAATAATCATTATTTATCGAATAAACTGTTTTTTTCTCCTCATATTTATAGCGTCCATTTCTATACTTATTTGGCTATCATAGATGCTATTCGCATGCAAAAATTTCGAAGCCATTTATAAAGAAAAGGAATATGATTGCATGGCAAAGTAGTTAATTTTTTAATATAAGATCCTACTTGATATAAGTAATTAAGTAGCTAATATATATGTCCGAGATTAGGTGGCTTGTATACTGTTCTTAACTTGGGTTTAGCATGGGATATTAGCATTTTGAAGTTTATGTTTGGACTGCGATAAAATTCTAAGAAAATTTCATGGCAAAATAGTTGGTGTTGACGGAGGTTTTGTCAACAATGAATTTTGGAAATTGTAAGATGTAGCTTATGTATGAAAAAGGTTGATAAAGCAAAGCAAAAAAGGAGACAAGAATTTTATAGTGGTTCAGCCCCAAAAAAGATGAGCCTACATCCACTGTTCTTCATTATTTTCTGGAGAATTACAATAGTTTCTCTAAGTTTCAAGGAGAGAGCAAAGAGAGAATTACAAAGAATGTGTAGTGAAGTAATTGTCAGATAATTATATCGTGATTAATAATAGACTGAGCTCCCTTTATATAGGTGAAGGTAGCTCAATATTTTTCAATTGTGAAAAAGGACAAATACAATCAGAAAATACAATTTCGGGCAATAATACCAAATTGGGTAATAACTTTAAATGGAATTGATAGCATGATATTTACTAGAAACATGCTTCCCTCTCCTCGCGGATTACCTATTTGGAGAAGATTGATCTAGTTTACTTTTCTGCTGGTCGCATATTATCAATACGGAGCAGGTCGCACCACTGGTTATTTCCAATATTCGACCCGACGCATTCTCTTCATTCGTAGATTTTTCTTTTCTAGTGTTGACCAATGTATAGATTTAAGATCATACAACAATTGCCCCCCAGCTCTATCGGTCCTTTAGGGCTAAATGGAGCTTCCTACTTTGACAAGTGCGAGCTTAAGAGTGCAACGTGATGAGATCATCTCGTTGTCCTTGAAGAGTCATAAATCTCAAATTATATCTTTTCAGGACCCCGCGTACATTTTCCTGACAGACGTAATCACGTGTCAGCTTCTTCTCAAGAAATTAGTGAAACTCGAGGAGACTCCTCCGTTTCTCGAGTAGGTATGATGATGACGATGACATCAGCCGTCGTTTCACACCAAAACTTTTTCGTATTTTGGAAATTAAATTATTTGATTTCAAAAATTAATTGTCCTGCATAAAACTCGGCCATCGGATCTATAAATTAACCCCATTGATTCACGGCCCAGATTTAAGGAATCTTGAGATATAAAAGAAGCCTATTTCCTTCTCTCTCTCATTTTTATTTTCTGGAATTTTTAAACTTTCTGAATACCCCGTTTTTCTCTCTTCTCCGGTGAACTTACCCTTTATCACAACTTTCCAGTGTACTTGGTTGTCACTGCAAATTTCAGTTCTAGTGATATTTCAGAGACATCTCCGACAATCATTTATTCTTCATCCAAGGTTGGTCCCTCTCTTTTTCACCATTTTCGTTTTTTTTTCACGAATATTTATAATTCTTGATAAGGAATATAACCCATTGATCAATCTGAATCTTGTATAAACCCCTTAGAATAGTCGAGAACCATGATGTTGTCTTTTATTTATAACGAATATTTCTCATTTGAACTGGACCATCCCGAATTTCAGAATAGATGTGAAGATACTTGGGTATCTTAGATGAACAATAGGCACTAAGAACTGTAGGACGACCTGAAGAACTGAAAATGAATGAATTGTAGACTTAAAATTTCTCTGGATCGACATGGACACGGAAAATTAGGTCGAACCATAGAATATATAGGAACTGTAGATATGTTGAAGATTCATTCTGAGGATCCCAGAAAAAGAATAAGACTAATCGAACAAGCTTTAGACAATGACGATGCAATTTGAGGATTCGCAGCCCCAAATTGATTTTACACTTCTGCTCACACATAGCGAGTATTCTTGCAATAGACAATAGACAAAATAGTACACCTATTTATAGGTCGCTCTTAGGTTAGTTTTATAAACATAAATATAGTTTACATTAAATACCTGCCGACCAGAGCTCACATAGGATTAAATATAGTTTTGTTTCTTTTTTAGATGTCTAGTAGTGCAGACGAGAATCAAAACCCTCGACGAGCTCTGAGTCTATTAATATAGATGAATACATCGAGAGAGATCCCGAACCCAAATAGCTGACCTCCCTGAGGACCAGTGCCCTCAACATGTTAGAGAGGCTCTAGAATATTCCTTCGGCTTCCTGTATGTCGAAGGTGAATGGTCCTGCGACGACATCAAGTCCAACTGCATATAGGCAAAGATCGAGAAGATCAAAAAACAGTACAACCTTGATCCAGGCCTGAAGATCCTTACTCAAACCGAGTTTAACCGTCCTAACACTCCTCCACTCAAATATGCGGCATTCATTGATGCCCTAATGCGAGCTGGAGTTCATCTCCCTCTACATCCATTTATACAATCCGTGGTCGATTACTACAGTGTTGTTCCCTTTCAATTAATACCCAGTACGTATAGATACATGATAGGACTATACATACTATACCATAAACACAACTTAGGAATCCCTACCCCAGAGGAATTCGCATGGTTCTACTACCTCAAGTCGAATCCATCTGATGTAGGCTTCTATTACGCGTGTAAATGGTCTGGCTCCGATGCGAAGACCATTTCCAGTGTTAGACATAATATGGGCAAGTGGAAGAATGGCTTTTTCCACTTCGAGTATCCCAAGAATAGTTTCTTCCAGCACGCTAGTAAGTATTCACCTTGTTATGCTCGCATGATTTTCATTATTTATTCTAACCTCTATTCTATACCTCGTCGTTAACAGAGAGGAACGATCAGTACTCAGCTCGAACCAACTCGCTCGAGTCAGCAAAATCAACGATCTCCCCGAAGAAGAATTTGATTGGAAGACTTTGGGAACTACCGAGAACTTACTCGTATTTAACCTTTTTCCCAAAAGTGCGAGTCTGCCATCCTCTGCGAATCGCCCCAGATGTGCCCCTAGCCCAAAGAAAAAACAATCGTCTTCGAGCTTGAAGAAGATAAAGGCACCTTCGTCCGCGGTAGCTGGGAGTTCGAAGAAGAAGAAAACTGTCACCTCAACGCAGGATATACCAAACCCCACTCCAACCCAACTTGAAGGTAAAGTTTCGTTATCTCTCTTCATATACTTGCTTCGCATAGTGTTCTCACTTTTCTCGTCTCTTCGCAGAAATGGTTTGCATTAGAAGCGGAATGTAGGCTCCTCCTTCAACTTTGGGCTCTAAGTCCAAAGCTCTAGCTAGCCCTTCCTCTTCTATGCCGAAAGGGAAAGAAAAAACCTCCAAAACTATGAAGAAGAGGAGAGTTATCTTCAACAAGGAGCCAGCTAACACATCACCTCCTCCTACAATACCTCAACTCGACCTCCTGAGACCTCGAATAGACAAGGGTCATCAGGTAGAAAATCAGCTTCATCGATTCCCCTCGAACCTCTCAACCCAGTAAACCACCCTCTAGAGATTGAAGCACTGCTGAGCCAACTCCCTCCAAAAATTGGTCTGATTGCCTTCTTTGTCGGCCGGTTTATAACTGACGAGGCATGGCAAAGGTTGCAGAACAGACCACCTCGGGTCGCATTCAAAGGAGTAATGAGGATGCTTGCCAATGTAAGTGTTAGTCGCATTACTTACGACTAACAACCATTACACGCAGGCCGCTTCTGCCGCAGTCCTTATGTACGATCCTGTCCTTAACTTAATGTGGGCCAGCAAAGAGAGCGAGCAGAAGTTTGAAGCCTTATCAAAGACATGCGAAGACCTGAAAAGCTCGCATGAAGTCAAAATGAACACCCTTCAGGCAGAGAAGCAGCAGCTTAAAGACGACCTGGAGAAGGAGAAGAAAAAGTTGGAGGGGCTTGAGGAGGAAGTAAAGAAATTGAATGATCAGATTGCCCTCCATGCAGACGCCCTGGATGAAGCTCGCTGTGAGGCGGTTGAAGATTTCAAGAAAACTCAGCTACCAGAGCTTGAGAACGAAGCCAATAATCTTGGAGTATTAACCATCGCCTATAACATTTATCACGAACATCGAGGCTTCGACTTCTCTTTCTTAGGTGCTGACATCGCGGCATTGGTTGAAAGTTGGAAAGAGGACGATACAAGGAAGGTTGCTAAAGAATTCGAGAAGGATGGTGCGACCTGGAGAAGGAGAAGAAAAATTCAGAAGGGCTTAAGGAGGAAGTAAAGAAATTGAATGATCGGATTGCCCTCCACGTTGATGCCCTTGATGAAGCTCGCCGTGAGGCGGTTGAAGATTTCAACAAAACTCTGCTAACAGAGCTTGAGGATAAAGCCAATAATCTTGGAGTCTCAACCATCGTCTACAACATCTATCGCGAACATCCAGGCTTCGACTTCCCTTTCTTAAGTACTGACATCGTGGCATTGGTTGAAAGCTGGAAAGAGGACGATGCGAGGAAGGCTGCTGAAGAATTCGAGGAGGATGGTGCGAAGGACGATTAGTTATTTTCCTTGTGCTTTTTATCAACTTATGAGCAACATTTTATCTTATCCGAACAATATGGGCTTGTCCTATCGTTTGGTAATATTTTTTGCTTACACATGGGGGCGAGCTTTTATTTATGAAGTTCCTCTTGTCGAATTTTTTATTCCTGCAAAACAATTAAAACACATATCGCATAATAGTATAAAGACATATAATTTAACCAAGTAGTCAATCACTAAGCGACTGATCGGTACGCTATTGCGATTCGAATCCAATTAACTTAAAACAGGTTTTAATTGTTAGGGTAGATTAGGTCACTTAAAAAAAACAACAAGTATAAGTGATGTGCACTCAATATTATTTTTCAAAAGTTCTATGGAAAAATATGATTTATAACAATATATCACATCGAACTATAGACGTTTTTGCTTAGTCACTTTTGTGTTCGACATGCTAAGGCATGAAGCCAAGAAAAAATCTTATGATTTTAAGAAATTTTAGAAATTCGGCGATCTAAAATTCTGAACCCTCTAATTGAACGTTTGCATAGTCCCTTAGGAAGCAAGTAGGAGATAACGATCTGATCCCACTGCCCCCCGAGTTTTATGGTGTTCGAAGATGGCTATAAAACTATAAAAGATGAACCAATATAAAAAAATAACAAGATGATAAAATCGAAGAAATGATATCTTTATTGATGAATTCGAATGAGGAATAACCAGATACCCTCAGGCCTTTGAAGCTACATGAAGATATACATGAAAATTTACTGATAATAATGACGAAGCTGTTCTGCATTCCAAGCATGCTCGATCTTTTATCCTCCAGTGCGAGCTAGTTTATACGTCCTAGGTCAAATGAAGGTATCAATAACATATGGTCCTTTCCAAGAAGGTCCAGATACACCAGCACTGTGCTCTTTAGTATTAGAGAGAATTTTTCGAAGAACAAGGTCACCAAATTCAAATTGTCTATTTTTCACTTTAGAATTATAATATCGAGCTAGGCCTTGTTGGTATAACGTAATCCGTAGTTGAGACTGCTCGCGCCTTTCTTCCAGAAGATCGAGCTCAATTCTCGTCAATGCATTGTTCTGATCTTGCTCATAAGTAGATCGTCATAAGAAACTCGCACTAATTTCAACTGGCACCATTGCTTCATATCCATAAGCTACAGAGAATGGACTTTCTCCAGTAATAGTTCGTTGAGCGGTGCGGTAAGCCCATAATACTTCAGAAAGTACCTTTAGCCAAGCTCCCTTATATTCTTCTAGCTTTGTCTTTAGGTTTTGTTTAAGTACTTTATTTATAGCTTCGACCTGACCATTAGCTTGTGGATGAATAACAGCAGAGAAGCTTTTTTTGATGCCTAAGTTATCACAGAAGTTGCAAAATTCATCGCAGTCTAATTACTTCCCATTATCAGAAACTATAGTGTGGGGTATACCATAACAGTAGATTATAGACTTGTAAATAAAATCTATCATCTTCTTTGCAGAAATGGTACATAAAGCTTCAGATTCTATCCACTTGGTGAAACAATCAACTGCGACCACTGCATACTTCAATGCACCTCGCGCCAATAGAAGCATTTCAATAATATCAATTCTCTATACTACGAATGGCCATGGACTAGTCATCGAAGTAAGAGGAACATGTGGCGTTTTAGGGATGATTGCAAATCGTTGACATTTGTCGCACCTTCTGGCAAATTCCATTGTATTCTTCTTCATAGTAGGCCAAAAATATCCTTGTCTGAGAGCTTTATTTATAAGTGCCTACCCCCCAGAATGATTTCTGTATATCTCTTCATGAATTTTTCTCATAATGTAGTGTGCTTTTTCTTCATCAACACATAATAATAATGGCGAGCTAAAACTCCTTCGATAAAGCTTCCCATCATAAATGATATAGTAAACTGCCTTCATTTGAAGTCGCTTTGCATTATCTTTATTCTGAGGAAGATCGCCATCTTGTAGATACTTCATTATAAGATCCATCTATGAAGGTTTCTGGTCAGCTGGCATGGTTATTAGAGATTCTACTTCAATACTTGGTTTTACGAGGAATTCGACAGAGACCACCTTTAACAATTCCGCATTTTTTGCGGAGGCTAATTTGGCCAAGGTGTCTGCCTGAGTGTTCTTGGTGCGAGGAAGCAATTGAATACTATAAGCGGTGAATGTCGAGAGTATTCTCTGCATCTCTTGTAGATAAGCTAGCATCTTTCCCCCTCTGGCCTGGTAGTCTCCGATGACTTGGTAAATAATGAACTAGGAGTCACTGTATACCTCGATTATCTCAACTTTCATTTCTTATGCGAGTTTGAGTCTAACATTCAATGCCTCATTATTCGATACTGGAAATCCGAAGCAAAGTGCACAATGAATATTATGTCCTTCTGGACTGATTAACATCAAAACCACACCTGCTCCATTCTTGTTTGACAATCTATGAGTTTCCACAATTTAGTTCAATCTATCGCAGGTTTCTCAGGTACTTCTGTAGGAAGATCAACGTCATAGGCGAACTCCGCAATAAAATCTGCAAGAGCTTGACCTTTAATTGCAGTGCGAGGTCAAAAATTGATGTCGAATTGGCTCAGCTCAACCGCCTACTTAAGTAATCATCCTGATGCCTTAGGTTTTTGTAAAACCTACTTTAATGGAAAATTTGTGAAAACTTCAACTGAATGTGCGTGGAAGTATGGTCGAAGCTTCCTAGATGCAATGACAAGTGTTAATGTCAACTTTTCCATCTCGAATCAGTACAGCACTCGTCGCATACTTGAAAACAGCGAGGTACAGGTACAACTTTTCCCCCGGCTTTGGTTTCGATAAGAGTGGAGGAGAATCTAAGTATTTTTTCAACTCTTGGAACGCATGTTCGCACTTCTCAGTCCACTCAAACTTCTTTAAACCCTTCAACACCTCAAGAATGGTTGGCATTTGTCAATTAATCTTGATATGAA
Source organism: Trema orientale (assembly GCA_002914845.1). Taxonomy (NCBI): domain Eukaryota; kingdom Viridiplantae; phylum Streptophyta; class Magnoliopsida; order Rosales; family Cannabaceae; genus Trema; species Trema orientale. Next base: position 334,420 of record JXTC01000238.1, read on the forward strand.
TCGGCTCAGTGCGGCCACTCTTCCTACCAGGCTCCACACATCTTTGGGTTTACGAGGTGATTGCATGTCAATCAGTACTTTTATCTTCTGAAGGTTAGCTTCAGTACCCCGCTGATTGACCATGAACCCCAGGAACTTCCCAGATTCTACTCCAAATGCACACTTCTGGGGGTTCAGCTTCATTTGATACTTTCGAAGAATCTTAAATAGCTCATTAAGATGGTTGACGTGATCTTCAGCTTTATTTGATTTCACTAATATGTCATCAGCGTATACCTCCATTGTCTTGCCAATCTGTTTTGCGAACATCATATTAACGAGATGTTGATAAGTTGCTCTTGTGTTGATAAGTCTGAAGGGCATCTTCTTATAGCAATATAATCCTCGATCAGTGATGAACAAGGTATGCTCCTCATCTAGCTCGTACATGGGGATTTGGTTGTATCTAGAATATGCATCCATAAAACTTAGCAATTCATGCCCCGACGTCGCATCTACAAGCTGGTCGATTCTCAAAAATGGAAAGCTATCCTTCGGGCATGCTTTGTTGAGATCGGTGAAGTTGATGTAAGTTCTCCACTTTCCGTTAGGTTTCTTTATCAAAACTGGGTTTGCAAGCCAGTTCGGGTAAAACAACTCCCTAATGAATCCAATTTCGAGCAGCTTCTCCACCTCTTCTTTCAATATGACGTAGCGTTCTGGATCCATTGCCCTTTATGTCTACCACACGGGCTTTTTCGTTGTATCAATATTGAGGCGATGGCATATAACGTTCAGATCCATTCTCACCATATCCAAATGTTGCTATGCGAAGACATCTAAGTTCAACTTCAGAAAAGTGACCAATACAGCTCGCATGGGTTCTTAAAGCTTCACTCCGACTTCTAACCCCTTTGAAGACCCGTCGATTGAAAAATCTTCTAAGTCTTCTATGGGTCCAGTCTTGACCTCTCCATAGATTTCTCGTGGGTCGAGGTCCTCGATTGACGTTTCACTTGACGATTCTCTCTGTAGCTAGACCATCATTGTGTGGGGTGTTATATCTCTTATTGTGAGCTTCAAAGAATTATCATAACATGTCCGTGCGTCATACTGGTTGCCTCGCACTTCGCCTACTCCATGTCGAGTTAAGAACTTCATAGTATGATAATAAATTGACGTGATAGCTCGAAGTTCCCTTAGAGTTGGTCTTCCCAGTACGGCATTGAATGCTGAGGGGTAATCTACCATAAAAAATTGAGTTATTACCGTTGAAACTCTAGGATAAGTTTCAACATTTACCATTAACTCAATCATACCCCTCGACATTATGATGTCACCGGTGAATCCATAGAGTGGAGTGACAGCGAGTTTTAAGTCACTATCACTCAACCCCATCTTCTTGAAGGCATTGTAGTATAGGATGTCGATAGCACTCTCATTATCGACTAATACTCGCCATAGTTGTGTGCTCCCACAGTTGATCTTAATGACAAATGCATCATTATGTGGGTAATGGACCTCCCTCGCATCCTGCTCCTCGAAGGTAATATCCATGTCCGGTACCCTTTGAAGCTGCTGTGGTCGCTGCTCAAGGTGCATTATATTAGTCAATGGTAGCTGTCGAGCTTCTCGATCATACTTATCATGTGCCTTCCTCGAATCTCCTCCTACATGCGGTCCTCCGAAGATGGTTCGTACTTCGTGTTGAATCTCGGGAGGTCGCTGTTGATTTTCTTCTCTCCTTTCATTATTCTACCTAGTATACTGCTGCAGTCACCCTTCTCTAATTAATCTTTCAATCTCATCTTTCAGGGCATAGCAGTTATTAGTGTCATGTCTAATATCACTGTGATATCGGTAGAACTTGTCGGGATCACGTCTTTCTCTATCCCGTTTTATTAGCTCCGGTTGATGATATCGCTCCTGTTGATTAGTGGCCGCATAAATATGATCTATGGGTGCACTTAGCTCAATATAATTGCTGAATATGAGGAGAGCTCCTGGAATCTCCTACTTCTTCTACTCGAACTGCTTTTCAGTTAATTGCTTATTTTTCCTCTTTTTCGACTTCTTATTACTATTACTGTTGGTCGTGGTCGCATCTTTGGCTGCATATTTTTCTCTGCTTCCTTCTTCGTCTTATAAAGATTCTTGCGTGAAGATTCCACCCTTAGATATCGACCAACTCTCCGATAGAAGTCTTCAAAAGTTTTGTATTCTCGTTCTAATAACTCTTCCCAAAGTTTAGTCTTTGGTCGCACCCCAGCCATCATTGGAGTCAGGACTCCCCCTTCAGCGGGTTGTTAACTTTCGCCAACTCTAAGGTAAAGCAATTGAGGTAAGATCACAGAGTCTCCTCTAGACCTTGTCGAATAGCAGACAGACTGATTAATAGAACAGTAAAGTTCTTCGCAACATGGAATTGTCTCAAGATTACAGTCTGAAGTTGCTACCAGGATGAGATCGAACGGGGCTTAAGTCCTCGGAACCACTTCTTTGCTGTCCCTTCGAGACTTACAGCAAAGTACCTGCAACATACAAGGTCATCGACTCGATGGAGCTCCATCAGGTCACTGAAGTGATCCATATAGTCCTGCGGATCAGTTTTCCAATCAAAAGTGTTTATGGCGGGAAGTTTGAATCTAACAAGTAAGGCAGCAGCTCGAACCTCCTCGTTGAATGGCGACTGACGATATCCAACAGGAGCTCATCGTCCCAGCAAGTAAGTGCATCTATTGCGATCCTCAAATTATGAACATCGATGTTTAGAGGAAAAGCATTATCTTGTGCTGGTGGCATTTAGTCATTGTTATCACGACGTAAGGCAGATTGATCAGGTAGGGTCTGCTGTCACCTTGTGAAGATTCTACTAAAATAGCTCGATGAGATGATGTTCAGTCGTTATGATGCGATGCGGATCGCTCGTGACTACTTCTTTGACGTCGTTGTTCTAGATGTTATCTCAGATCAACAAAATTCTGTCTCGGCTCTCTGCTTATCCTTTCAAGGATGCTCCTCGACTGACGATTTTGCTCGTTCCTCAGATGCTCACGGTTAACGGTAGCTCTCTGAGAAGATTGTCCATGATTACGATCTATGCTTGAACTCCCAGTACTAGATTCCTGGGGCAAGTCCACGACCTTACTTTTTCCCTTAGAGGTACGATCTGCATGGCGCTCCTGCTGGGTTTTGGACTAGTCGCAATTTTCTGCCTCTTGGATCTGAATTCCTCTTTCAGGTTGTCGAGCAGGACGATCACTAGGACGTTCATCCTATGATGGAGTCACCATCTATCCTTCAGCAAGTCGCCGTAGAGAATCATTAATCTGGTTGGTGATTTGCTGAAGGTTTGCGAGAGCATCCTCCATATGATCTTGTCTCTAAACAATATTCTCTGGTGCGGTTATAGCACGTTGATCCTGAGCGGGATCGACCTGTGCAACAGTAGTGCTTTGTGGTTGATTTTGGCTAAGTCTAACGTTCCTGGGGGTATTTTTGGTATTTGCCATTAATGGTTAAGAATGACAAACTTATTACTGGAATAGCCCTCCTTCTAGCACCAATTGTTGACGGAAGTTTTGTCAACAACGAATTTTGCAAATTATAAAATGTGGTTTGTGTGTGAAAATGGTTGATAAAGCAAAGCAAATAAGGAGGCAAGAATTTTATAGTGGTTCAGCCCTAAAAAAGATGAGCCTACATCCACTATTCTTCAATATTTTCCGGAGAATTACAATAGTTTTTCTAAGTCTCAAGGTGAGAGCAAAGAGAGAATTATAGAGAATGTGTAGTGAAGTAATTGTCAGATAATTGTATCATGATTAATAATAAGACTGAGCTCACTTTATATAGGTGAGGGTGGCTCAATATTTTTCAATTGTGAAAACGGGAAAATACAATCAGAAAATACAATTTCGGATAATAATACAAAATTAGGTAACAACTTTAAATGGAATTGATTGCCTGATATTTACTCTGAAGCTTATTTCCCTCTCCTTGGAGATTACTCATTTGGAGAAGATTGATCTAGTGTCTTTTTTTGCTAGTCGCATATTATCGATACGGAGCAGGTCACACTATTGGTTGTTTCCAATATTCGACCTGGTGTATTCTCCTCAGTTGTTAACTTTCTTTTTCTGGCATTGACCAATGTGTAGATTTAAAATCGCACAACAGTTGGACTTACGATAATATTGTACAACTGTGGTCATTCAATATAGTGATCGTGTTTTCTTATATATTTATGTATATGTTACAAGATATTATGCACTAATTGAATTTGTTTCCCCATTTTTTGATGCAAAGAAATTGTTTCTTCTAATTCCAAAGTGAAATAGGAAAAATAGTGTAATATATGTATATTTGTTTTTTTGAATAATTGTACAACCAAATACCATATATTATTCTTAACACAAAAGCAGTAACAAAGTTGTGCAAAAAACCCAATTTAGAAATCTACTTTCACTTACTATTTCAATTTTTTTTGGTTCTGGTTCTAGTTCACCTAAATAAAATAATTCTAATAATAATAATAATAATAATAATAATAATTTCAAGTCCCGACCAATCCAAATTATCCAATCAGCCCATTTGAGTATTTATAAACAAATGTCCCTTTTTTGACACCAAATTATTCAACCCAAGTTTTGTTTTTTTTTTTATTTTTTATTTTTTTGCGTAGCCACTTTTTAGTAGATCATGATTCTTTTGTGTATCAATTTTATTAATAAATCAGAATGTATTAGTGTATCAATTTTATATCAGCATATTAATTTTTATCGATTAGTTTATCAATTATTGTATGTTATTATATCAATTTTATATTAAATTTGACAATATAAAAATTTTCTCATTCATGAACTGATATAAATATTCAAGAACTCATATATCTTAGCCTCTTTTGATTCACTTGCCATTTGTGGAATTTTTGGATAAATTCGGTCATTTTGTAATAGCCATTTTTAAACTTGAACCTAAACTTTAGCCATTTGGCTAAGAAGCCCTAATCTAGGTCCAAAGCCTAAATAGTTGAAAAGGTTGAAGTTTTTGAAAAATCCTTGATTAATTTGGACAAATGTCTTTTTCAAAAGTTGATTTAGAAAAAATACTACTATCCAAAACTGTTTATAAAGATACTACGTAGTATCAATAGAGGTAATTAGTTGGATTACTTGTGGTAACCAACAGAATTATCTCAACCAACTTAATTGTTTACCTCAAGTATTTTACCGTTTATCTGAAGTACCTCATCATCATCGATTGGTAAAAATGGTAATTTTAGATATATTTTAGTAAATAGTATTTTTCTAAATAAAATCTTTTTCATAATTTTGAAATTCAAGATTTTTTATTTTCATTTTTTTTTGAAAATTTTACCTTATAAAATCAAATTCCCTCTATATTATTTCCATCCACTAGCTAACAAATTGAATGCAATAAGGAGAATGGTGGAGGCTGCTTCTGGTTCAATATATGGCTCACTAGGGCCCAATGCTAGTGGGCTACAATTATCAACAAACTTACCCACTGACTTAGAAAATATGGCCCATCCATATCAAACGCAAAATGAACGTGAAATACAACAGTTAAAAGAAACTGTAGATGATGAAGATAATACAATATCAGAGTTGGTGACACAACAAGACCAACACCGTTTGGATGAAATCGGTGCTTCACCTCAACGTAGGCGGTCCCCTTTGCTTCATTTACTCCAAGGTACAAGTTTGTTTGCCTAATTTTAAAGCCATGCAAATTTATATTTGTCTAATTTAAAAGTTATGCAAATTTATATTTGTCTAACTTAACAAATATGCAAATTTATAGATAAATACATTTAGCATATACAATAGAGATTTTTGTTTTTACTCCATAGATGGGTACTCTAATTTGGGCCATTGGATTTTAATCTAATGGCTAAAATAATATTCGTAGATTTACTTTAAAAAATTATTATAATTAATACATATATAAATATAGAAAATTATTTAAAACGAAAAAGATGGGTAACCTGATGAGTAGGTCAATTTTTTTTATTTTTTCTATTTTTATAAGAAAATGAAACTAGTAAAAAATAATTAATAATCTCAAATCACTCTCAACTATCTTATTTGTTGAAAAAAAAAAAACAAAACAAAAGATGTATAAATTTTAAGTTGTTTCACGCATAATTTTTTTTTTCAAACAAATTTTCTTTCAATATAGTTGTTTTATTTATTTATTTTTATTTAAGAAAATAACTTATTCATATATGAAAATTATACTACCTTGAATTTTACCTTTCGTACAGTAAAAAAAAAATATTGAAGGTACAATTACATATAGTTTTAAATTAAAAGTAATTAAAAAATAAACTTTAAATTAAATTTTCAAAAATGAAATAAATAAAAAAGAATTAGAAATTAATATAATTAATGAGATGACTTGTTATTGTAGGTTTATTTCTAAATTAGTCAAACTTACCAATCCATGGAGCAAAAACAAAAATACCTATTGAAAACTCACCCATATATATATATAAATAAATAATTATCTGTAAGTTTAGCATTAACTTACATAGTGCAAGGCATCTAATTTTTTTTTCCCTTTTCTGGAGCAAGGCATATGATTTAGTGACACGTTATTATATATACATCTTTATAGAGTTATTTGTCGAATGGTGTTAACCATTTTTCTCTAAAGTTTGAAATCGAATTTATATGTGTACTGGATTTAATTAGTTGTGTTTAGTTATTACTCATGTGACATTGAATAGATCACTTAATTTAGAAAGGTTATTTAAGATTTACCGTCTAATCTTTTTTTAATGAAATTTATCTAATCATATAGGTCCTAATTTAAAAAATATTTTGATTCTATTTCCCACTAATTACAATTCTATCTCAACTATCAGCTTGCATCACAAAATGTAAATTGCTTTCTTTTACTTCCAAGAATGTGCTCATGTTACATACTTAAATAAAATGTATGAGAATTAGAAGAGAAAAAGCTCATCAGATTACGACAAGTGTATTTCATTAAAATTATCTTACAAGAACAAAGGACCAACTATTTCAAGTATATACATGGGCAACCAATAGAGTATGGGGCAAGATTTCACCTCGTAAAACGAGGAGAAAGCAAGACAAACTTGAGCACTGGAGCGTGAGGCTAAATGGAGGGGAGGATTTAGTGTTAAGCGGACTTCTCTTTCTTCATTAGGAGCTAATCCTGCCCTTTCTGTAGCAGCTCATCCACCGTCTATTCATCTTCTTTCATAGTTTTCGTTGCAAGTAATTGTTCACTCCCATTAGCCGTAATTGCTGGAACTGGGATAACTTCGGTGTCATCCTCATTATAGATGCAACATTGGGTCACCCAGTTTATTGTGGACGGTCCATTTTAGGCAAACCTATCTCGGGTTTAGCCGGCCCAACCCATTGTTTTTGTGGACCGGGCAGGGCTAGCCTACTAAAGAAAAAGAGTAGTCCAGCTCATCCCATGAGCTCCCCTATATGTGGGCTGGCCCATTCTAACCCACCATGAGTCGATCTTTTCTAGTTCAAAAACCAGAAAAAAAAAAGGAAAAAAGAAAAATATTTTGTTTAACTTTAAAGTTATTTTTTTTTACAAATCTTAAATAATTTACATACAATTACAAATTAATTTTAAGTATTAATTAATATAAACAATACACTTTTTTTTATACTAATATTAGAAAAACTAATATAGATAGAACTAAACAATTATTTAAACCATTAATAAAAATTTTATTTATGACTGCTTTATTAAAAATCTTACAAGTCAAATTCAGTGAGACAATACAAAACCTTAGTTTAGTAAGGAAAAGATAGTATAAAATATTTAAGATTATACACAACAAAATTTTAAGAAAATAAAAGAACAAAAAAATATATGAAAAAAGGAAGAATGGGTCAAAATAGGCCGGCCCTCGATGGGCTATAATGGGCAGGCCCACCTTAACCCATCACGGATTGGCCTATGGACAATGGTATCGTGGCCCAGCCTAGTCCAGAAATAGTAAACAGGCTAGATCGGCCCATTTGCAGTATCTGAACAGCCAACCCGTCTTAACACTGTAGGACGGGTCTAGACTGGCCAACGGGCCTCGGCCTAGAGCTGCATCTCGAATCCTTATCCTCGTTATCTATTTCTTCTTCATCTCAAACTTGTTCCTCATCTTAGAGAGCTCGTGAGTAAACTCTTAACCTTCTTCTCAAATGCCAACTTTGGTGGTTGTTCGAGGGCTAATAATCTTGGAGCTTATTAAGCTCTGTAGTCATCTTAATTATGTCCAAGTTATATTTTAAATTTTATATTTTGAAAATATGTAATTACTAAAATACTCTTGGTTAAAATTAAAATACCCCTTAATAAAAGCCGGTATTTACAACCCAGCTGTGGAAATCCCTTATACTCGACAAGAACATTCTCAACAAAGAAAAGACTCTTCTTGCGTTTCACTATGTGCTTAGTAAATAATTACTATAGACAACAATTAAATTCATTGACTAAAATACTCGAATAATAATAATAATAATATATATATATATATATTTGTTACTTTGAGTGACAACATGTATTGTATTATTATTTATACAAAATGCTTCTATTACTCTTTCCAAAATATAATCAAAAAAGAAGAAAAAATATTTATCCTGATATGGCTTAAATAAATTAGTATGATTTTATTTGTCGTTTATTTTTAATGTGTAGTTCATATAATATTATAAGGGATAACTACGAAAAAAAAAAACTGAAATATAATCTTTTTGAAATTTTAATATTGTGTTTTGTCTTGTAAAAAATTATATGTCTCCTTATTTCAAATTTTTCCAAATATATATCTCCTGTGGACACATTTGTGATAATTGTTTTAAGTTATTTTCAGTAAATATTTTGTGTTTATAGGTAGAAATAAAATATACTCAATTCAGTGTATAGTGAGAAATTTATTGGTCGATTGATATATATAATGTACAAATTTATAGATATTTGAAATCTGAAGGTATAATTTTGGATAAGACGAAAAACATGGTTAAATTTACAAAAGACTATTTTTCAGTTTTTTCTTTTCTTTTTTTTTGGTTGCAGTTAACCCAAGTTTTCAGTAACTAGTTTCTCAAGGCTTATTTTGGAATTATATTTAAATTTTAGTGATGCAATCTAAAAACATTGGTACTGGACCAATATATCAATACCTTGAAATATGTTGGCCACTCCCGCACAAAAAGGCCATTGGGAAACAGCTAAAAAAATCTTGCATGCATATCCACTGGCATTATACTCTGCGATCAGTTGTGGAGAAGAAACTGTACATAGTGCAGCAGGGGCAAATCAAGTTCATTTTGTGAGAATGTTGGACCTGACCTTGCAAGACAAAAAGGGGAATACGGCCTTTTGCTTGGCTGTTGCGGCATGCTTCAGAAATAATTGACATTTTCATGTAAAGAGATAGGGATATTGCCACGATTCGCAGTGGCAAAGGACTCACTCCACTTTAGATGGGTGCTTTGTTCGGACATAGAGATGCCAAATGGGCGGAGCCGTGACATAGAGTTGCGAAATAGGCGGGACCGCTTAAGAAAGAAGTTAGATTTGTCATCTTTCAATTTAGGTATCTTTTCCCCAAAAAATCATACTCATTTATCATGTTTACATCACAGCTACAAGACCACCATTTCATAGAATACTCTAACACAAGGTTTAGGAACACATAGAAATACCAAAGAAATACTAATAGAATATGATAATCTTATAACTAATGAACATTACATTGCAAATAAATCAGAATGCATTCTATCACAAAAGCAATTCATATCTTCAGGGGTAAATGACAAAACAAATTAAGTATATACTGCAGCCATATTTCCAGCATCACCAAGGTGGAATCTTGCCTAAATGGAAGCACAAAGATAACACAATCAGAAATAGGCATTATATATTGCCAAGCCAGCTAAGCTTTTGTAGCAAAACGAGTAACTATTCCATAAAATAATAATTATAATAATATCCCCTGAAAATGTTTAACTAATAATTTGGTTTCTATTTGGCTTTCTCACTTGTTATGCAACAAAGACTTCCACTAGTATACAGAGTTAAATTCTAAGCATGGATGAAATTACATATTGAATATTAACTAATTTTATCCCTTTTTCTCTGAATGATTATATATATACTTTAATAAGTAGTACATTAGAACTCTAAAATATGTAATAGTACATACAATTTAGTAAAAAAATGACAAGAAATATAAGAAAGGATAGTGAAACAAACCATAGCACATGAATACGAATGTAAAATCTGCAACTGTAAGATTTCTTCTTGTCCTGTAAATTTTATAAAATTTATTTAGCTCAGTTATATTAAGCTCATTTTATGATCATGTAGACAACAATTTTCACTATTAGCTAAATAAATCTTGGGATTAAGTTGAAAACAATAATGAAATCTAAAATGCACCAATTTTCAGTTCAAACAAAAGGATTTTTTTTTTTGAAATATTAAAAGGGGTTTTAAGAAGGAAAAACTGAACCCATAGGGGCGTTTTATAAAACAGGTATAATCTATCAAGGGGCATAGAAACACCTGAAAAATGCGAACCCCAACTTCCATAGTACCTCTAAATTTTGAATCCTTGACAAGAGATAGAGAAAGATATAGATCAATAATCACAACGAAACTCAGATCGTGCGTGAAGTGAAGAAGAAGAAGAAGAAGAAGAAGAAGAAGAAGAAGAAGAAGATAACATGAGAAAGAAATATTACCACACAATTAAACAAAAACAGAGCAAGGAGTAATCACTGATTGTGACATCTGAGGCCAGGACTTGGGTTAGAAAATGAGAAAGAGAGAGAGCTTTCACAGGTCAAAGAAAAATAATATTTTTCTGAAAATTACCGTATGCAAAATAATCAAAACCTCGGTATCGTAGATCTCTAATTCTTTTTTAAAAGTCCGTGTACTCCTTAATTTTCTCAAAATATATAATGTTGTCTGAAAGTAGAGAAAAGTATATAAGCCTAAGTCCTCGTCCTCGGTTTCTTTATTGTCATCTTCTTGATGAGTCGGGGGAGGATGGGCGAAACGAGATGGTAGTGGTAGAAGCGGGGGCATCGTGGTAAACGATGTCGAAGTGGACCCTAGATGGATAGGAGCAGAGGTAAACATGTTGACATTTGGTATTAGCGATGACAAAATCCTCTACATATGCGCTATCTACACCACCTAAGCCTCTATTGATCGCTGTTGTTGAGTGATCATCTTCTGAGTGGCCACCTCTCGTTGCTAGGCCATCGTCATATATTGCTGACTCTCGTGTATGTATCGTTGGACATCCTCAAGTACTGATGGTGGAAAGTCTGGTGGGGCAGATCTAGTACTGGAAGCGGACTTACTCAACTTACGTTTGATACCTCTCCTAAATCTGCGACGTGTATCAAGAACCTCATCCGCAATATGAGCATCAGTGACAGAAGCAGATGAGCTCGAACCAGATTGAGAAGATGCTTGAGACTGAGTGTTATGAATCTCAAGCATCTTATTCTGCAGAAAGACTAAAATTATTATATAGAAAAAAAATTAGAGATTTAGTTTTAAAAAATTAATTAATGACATACGTAATTGGCCTCAAACTGTGCACTCGGCCATCCAATCCGCTTTGTGAAGTAGCGATCCCTAAAACTCTCAGTAACAGATTGAAGCTCGCTAGTAGTAGGATTGCGCTGTTAAAATATTTAAAGGGACATAATTTATTATTAAAAGTTAATATTTTAAAAATAAAAAGTATTATAAGAAAAAACCCAATTTTATTACGTTCTTGTATCATTTGTGAGCAATAGAAGCAGCTCCATATTTGCTGACCTCCAACTGACGCTCCCTATTTGCAGCATTTCTTTTAAATATCGCCTATAAGAAAAAAAATTATTATAATATAATATTTTATTACTTAAAAATAATTGAATAATTGATAACTACATACTAACCCTAAACTCTGAGGAGTCAAAAGTTCGCAACAACACCCCCATGTCATGGCATCCATCTCGTTAGGCACTTTGGAACATGTTGTCGCCAAGTCAAGCACATTTTTGTCGCCTTTAACGAGCCTGAAATGCTCATTAAGCTCAGTCTTCCAGTTGCTATATATATCTGCCACAGTCCTAAGGATGCCGTCCTTGACATTGGCCAAATCATCGATGTCGTCGTCAAGATCTTTGTACTTGAAAAATTCTTACAATTATAAAAATTATCATTATATTATAATTGTATACAGAATTCATAAAATTTAATAAATGCCATATACTTTTTGCCTCGACAAAAGGAATGATCTTCCCCTTCTACTCAGCAGGAACCGACTTCCAATTTTTACATTACGGATCCACATTCTGTCAGACAAGCACGCCAATCAATCGGGGGAAGTATTTTTGATAGTCATCGACAAGGCGCCAAGTGCCTCCTGCCTTGTCGAATTTGATCAGAAGAGGGTTCCTCCCCTTTTCCTCAAATAGCTGACGTAGGTTCAATGACCTACTCTTCGACCTCACCTTCCTCCTAAGAAGATCTGCAAAATAAATAAGCATATTAGCAAGCAGGCAAGGGTCCACATATCCAAAGTAATGAAAAAGTAAAATTTAATATGTAACGAATAACACGAATAATACCTGACTCGCATCGCTAAGGGACTCTGGTAGGATGCTGTAGAGGGCCAGTACCACCATCACCACCGTGATAACTAGGCTCAACAATGGCCATGACTATGTGAAAATCTTAATAGTGACAAGTATATTATAATTAAAAAATATACAGTATTATTGAAATTAAATTCTAAGAATTCAATCATTAGTAGCATAAAAGTTCTTTTACATGAGTAAGAAAAAAAATAAACAACAATACTAATCGTTATCAAACTCGCTACTAGACGGAATTTCATCTATATCATCATCATTGTCGTTGTCATCTTCCTCAAACTCAGCTTCTTCATAATCGAATATTGTATCGTCTTCAAGTTCAATATCATTTACGAAATCACTATCCCTCTGTTCAATATCATAATTAGTATTGACATTGTTTTCTTGAGCATGAGACATAAGGTTTTCTTGACGAATAGAAATGGGCTCCAGATAACCAAGGTCAACTGTTAGAATAAAATTAGAGGAGTTCGAATCCTGCAACACATTCAACTTAGTATCGGTGTCCCCAATGTCAGAAATATCCCTGCCACTTGAGTCAAGTCTCCAACTATTTTCCATTTAGGACCGTGCAACAAATCCTCTATAAAGAAAATTTGCTTGAAAACAAGAATATAAGATTCATTTTTGTACCACTCAGAATTGATTGCAATATTAGTTATATTTTTCTCTGTTCGTATCTTCTTCTTCCGAGGGTCGGTGTTGAACCATTTACACTGGAACGAGATGATAGACAATTAGTTCAAGAAAGTGAACTCTTGTATATCTTCTAGATGCCCATAAAATGTATTGCCATCAAATTCTGGAATACAAATTCCACTATTCTGAGTTTTATGTCTGGAGTCTCGATTATGTGCTACAAACCGGATACCGTTTACAACACATATTGAGTAGGACAAAATGTTAAAATTTGGTCTAGATGCCAAAGCGTATAACTCATTAGTGGCTTCAAAACTGCCATTTTGTCGTAGACGATATATCTAATATTCAACATACGACATAAAATTAACTACAATGACAATAATTTAAGTAATTCTATCAAAATGGACAAAACTAGAATGAATAGAATTTAAGTATACCTTTATATAAAACCAAGATGAAAACTCTAAGTTTTAGATTTCATCCAAGCTATTACCACCTTTTTGCTGAAGCTCTCCCATATGTTCACTGATGAAGAGTATAACATCGAGCTTAATAAATAAACTCAATTACTGATCAAATTGTATTAGTAAATCCAAATATAAATTGACAACAATTACTCCAAATAAATCTGGATTTCAGGACAATTGTTCAGTATATACTAGTGAGCCTTCTTACGTAGGTGATCATCAAGATGAGCAATATTTTTTTTGCCAATTGGACGACAACATGATTAGAAAACTGACAAACTCGGCTTCGGACTATTTTGAATGGGATCTTCGTTCCTTTCCGGCCAGTTGAACTTATTCTCAACTCCTTGTAAGTACATTGAGCAAAAAGTCAAGGTTTCATCAACAATATAACCTTCAACAATTGAACCCTCTAGTAGTGCTCGATTTCTTACATAGTTTTTTAACTTCTTTATATAGCACTCATAAGGATACATCCATTTATAATGAACAGGTCCTCCAAGTAATGCCTCTTTTGGCAAATGAATCATCAAATGCACCATGATATAAAAAAAAATAGGAGGAAAAATGCGCTCGAGCTTGCAAAGAATAAGAGCTATGTCAACCTCAGATTTCTCTAAGTCTTTTACATTTAGAGTCCTTGCACAGATGAGCTGAAAAAAGTTGCATAATTTAGTTATTATGGATGAAATGTCTTTATTCACAAAAGGACGAATTCCTGGTGCCAACAGATTGCATAATAACATGGCATTCATGCGATTTCGGTCCGATAATTTTTGTATCATTATTAGTTACATTGGCTCGAAGATTACTTGCAAACCCATCATGAAACTTGACTGATTTAATAAACTGACAAAATTTACGTCGATCACCAGCAGTGAGAGTGTACTCTGCGTAAGGTATAATTAACTTGTTCCCTTCTTCGACATGTAACTCTGATCTGATATTTAAATCTTCTAAGCCACGCCTTGCATTCACTATGTCCTTAGATTTACCTTCAATACCCAACATTATACTAAGAACACTATCGCACATATTTTTCTCAATATGCATAACATCGAGATTGTGCCTTAGTTTTAGTGATGACCAATACTCGAGCTCAAAAAATATACTCTTTTTTCTCCACTTGAGTTCTTCATTGTCTCTTTTTCGTTTCACTCCACCATATTTTGGATGTTTACCTGGCATATCAAGTCGCACATGACTGAGTTGTTGCAGAATATCTTCATTAGAAAACACTTTTTGTGGATTTTTTCTCTCTATCTTCCCATCAAATACTGAACTTTTTCAAAATGCGTGAGATTTTGGAAGGAAACATTTATGCTCCACATAACAAGTCTTTGTTCTTAAATGCATTGACGGAGTATCTTCATAACATGTGGGACATGCCTTATATCCTTGCCCACTCCATCGAGATAAACTACTACGAGCTGGAAAATCATTTACAGTCTATGTCAATGCAGCTCGCATTTTAAACATTTTGTTATCAACGTTATCTCTCATTTCAACTCCAACATGCCATAAATGCTTCAACTCGTCCACCAACGGTCTTAGAAATACATCAATGTCCTTTCCAGGGGATTGCGATTCAGGAATTAAAAGAGACATCATAAAATAACACTCTTTTATGCATAGCCACGGAGGAAGGTTATAATTAGTCAAAACCACTGGCCACATGCTATAAGACAAACTCATGTTGCTAGATGGATTAAACCCATCAGCAACCAATCCCAAATGGATATTTCGTGGTTCTGAATAAAAATCTGGAAACTTCATATCGAAATATTCTTATGCTTCACTGTCAACAGGATGTCTCAACACCCCTTCCTTGTTTAAACGACCCTTAAAATGCCACTTCATTTCTTTTGCAGTGTGTCTGGACCCATACAGATGCTTCAATCGTGGTATTAATGGAAAATACTGTAATACTTTGTAAGGTACCTTTTTTCCCTTCATATTTTGTCTACCCATCAACTCGTACCACAAATAGAACAATTCTCTATGTCACCATTCTCCTTCCAAAATAATGCACAGCCATATTGGCATACATGAATAGACTCGTATCCCAAACCTAACTTAGACATCCACTTCTTTGCATCATAATGCGATCGTGGTATCTTATTGTTAGCTGGAAATACATCCTTCAATAATTTCAATAAACTACCGAATGACTTACTGGTCCACTTATGCATTACTTTCAAATGCATAAGTTTGACCAAAAAGTTCAAAGATGAGTAACTAGTGCATTCCAGATACAACTCAGCTTCCACTTCGGAGAATAACCCATCATATTGTTGGTCAGATACAGATGGTCTCATTGCCATATCATCTCCCATATCGTATTCATTTTCACAACTATTGGCATTTTTTGGCCTAATAAAATCTTGCAATATGTCCACCATCTCATATGTCGGATCAACATTTTCTACGTGAACATCATTATGAGGAAGACGAATCTCAACAAATTCTCCATGGAAGATCCAATTAGTGTACGATAAGTCAAACCCATTGTCTTTCAAATGTGCTTCTAGCGATTCAACAGTCTGATACAACACATTCCGACATATCAGACAAGGGCATTTGACTTTGTCTTGGTCATTGACATTGTTTTGCCCTTTCAACAAATGCAATTGCACCATTCCAATATGCATCATACCAATAATCTTTCAAATGTATCCAACTCTTGTCCATAGGCATCCTCACTATTATTGTTCACAATAACTGAGTGTTCAGATAGAATAGTTTTGGATGATCATGCAAAACGTGTCCTAAATCCACCTTATCACTCCATTTCTAAAAGGTAAGGCCCTATTCCATTCAGGATTACTTTGTTATGTGGTACATTATTCACTCAAATATTGTTCCGTTCACGTCAAAATACCGGTAGCATCTCCTGCCAGCTCCCCTAAGTGTCGTACATATATGTATACACCCAGAGAACACAGGGAGATACCATCAGAATTCAACCAAAGAGCAATATTTATAAGTGAATGACAACACATAACGTATAATCCTAAACGGGACAATTCAAGAATCGATATCGAGATGTATAATCTCTCGTCAACTCCTGAACGGGTCTATGGTAATTTTTTTTGTAACTAAAATAATACATGTATGTATTAAAGTCACTATGTATATAAATAAATGTACACATTATGATTGTGACTACAACCTTTGTCATGACATATCAACTCGTTTGGAATGGTCTTGATGATCACAATTGAATAACTCTAATTGTTATGATCAATAACATACAAAACAAGTTTACGTGTTGTGGCCATTCTAGTGTTCATGATTTAATAAAGGAATTTTGGGTTTTTTAAGAGTAGATATACAAGTATTTTACTTACTATAAGAGCATTTTCGGTATTTCATTACTCTTGGGGTATTTTGGGTATTTTGTGAATTATATGGGTATTTTATTATATTTTTTACTTTTATGAGTTTTTTATCTACTCTAGGGGCATTTTGGTTATTTCATTACTTCTAGGGGCATTTTAGGTATTTTGTTAAATATACAGGTATTTTATTATGTTTTTTAATTTTATGAGTTTTTTAGTTACTACAAGGAAATTTTGGGTATTTTATTAGTCTAGGGACATTTTGGATATTTTGTGAATTATATGGGTATTTTACTATATTTATTAATTTTATGACTATTTTAGTTACTCTAAGAGCATTTCGGGTATTTTATTACTCTAGGGGCATTTTGGTTATTTTGTTAATTAAATTGTTATTTTTAGATATTTTTAATTTTATTAGTATTTTATTACTATAGGGCCATATTGGGTATTTTATTACTCTAGGGGCATTTTGGGTATTTTGAGGATTATATGGGCATTTTTTGTTATTTTATTATTTTCTGAATTAAATTGTTATCTTTCGGTATTTTTAAATTTTATGAGTGTTTTAATTAGAATAGGGGCATTTTGGGTATTTCATTACTCTGGGGGCATATTAGGTATTTTGTTAAATATGTGGGTATTTTATTATATTTTTTACTTTTATGAGTTTTTTATCTACTCTAGGGGCATTTTGGTTATTTCATTACTTTTAGGGGCATTTTAGGTATTTTGTTAAATACACGGGTATTTTATTATGTTTTTTAATTTTATGAGTTTTTTAGTTACTACAAGGGCATTTTGGGTATTTTATTAGTCTAGGGATATTTTGGATATTTTGTGAAATATATGGGTATTTTACTATATTTATTAATTTTATGAGTATTTTAGTTACTCTAAGAGCATTTCGGGTATTTTATTACTCTGGGGGCATTTTGGTTATTTTGTCAATTAAATTGTTATTTTTAGATATTTTTTAATTTTATTAGTATTTTATTACTATAGGGCCATATTGGGTATTTTATTACTCTATGGGCATTTTGGGCATATTGAGGATTATATGGGCATTTTTGGGTATTTTATTATTTTCTGAATTAAATTGTTATCTTTCGGTATTTTTAAATTTTATGAGTGTTTTAGTTACAATAGAGGCATTTTTGGTATTTCATTACTCTGGGGGCATATTAGGTATTTTGTTAAATATGTGGGTATTTTATTATATTTTTTAATTTTATGAGTTTTTTATTTACTCTAGGGGCATTTTGGGTATTTCATTACGCTAGGGGATTTTAGGTACTTCGTTAAATATATGGGTATTTTATTATTTTTTTTAATTTTATGAGTTTTTTAGTCACTACAAGGGCATTTTGAGTATTTTATTAATCTAGGGGCATTCTGGGTATTTTGTGAATTATATGGGTATTTTAATATATTTGTTAATTTTATGAGTTTTTTAGTTACTCTAAGAGCATTTTGGGTATTTATTACTCTAGGGGTATTTTGGGATTTTGCTAATTAAATTGCTATTTTTGGACATTTTTAATTTTATGAGTATTTTAATATTGTAAGGCCATATTGGGTATTTTATTACTCTGGAGGAATTTCGGGTATTTTGTAGATTATAAGGGTATTTTTGGGTATTTTATTATTTTCTGAATTAAATAGTAATCTTTGGGTATTTTTAAATTTTATGCGTGTTTTAGTTACTATAGGGGCATTTTGGGTATTTCGTTACTCTAGAGGCATATTAGGGATTTTGTTAAACATATGGATATTTTATTATTTTTTTAATTTTATGAGTTTTTTATTTTCTCTAGGGGCATTTTGGGTATTTCATTACTCTAGGGGTATTTTAGATATTTTGTTAAATATATGGGTATTTTATTATTTTTTTAATTTTATGAGTTTTTTAGTAACTACAAGGGCATTTTGAGTATTTTATTATTCTAGGGGCATTTTGGGTATTTTGTGAATTGTATGGGTATTTTATTATTATTTTTAATTGTATGAGTTTTTTAGTTACTTCATGGGTATTTTCGGTATTTCATTACTCTAGGGGCATTTTCGGTATTTTGTTAATTTAATTATTATTTTTGGATATTTTTTAACTTTATGAGTACTTTAGTTACTATAAGGGCATTTTGGGTATTTTGTAACTCTAGGAGTATTTTGGGTATTTTGTAAATTGCCACATAGTATTTCTTAATTTTATGAGTTTTTTAGTTATACTAAGGGCATTTTGGCCACTTTATTTTTCTAGGGGCATTTTGGGTATTTTGTGAATTATATGGGTATTTTATTATATTTTTTAATTTTATGAGTCTTTTAGTTACTCTAGAGGGATTTTCGATATTTCATTACTCTAGAGGCATTTTGGGTATTTTGTTAATTAAATTTTTATTTTTGGATATTTTTTAACTTTATGAGTACTTTAGTTACTATAAGGGCATTTTGGGTATTTTATTACTCTAGATGTATTTTTGTTTTTTTGTAAATTACTACATCATTTTTTTTGTATTTCTTAATTTAATGAGTTTTTTAGTTACTCTAAGGACATTTTGGCCACTTTATTATTCTGGGGGTATTTTTGGTATTTTGTAAATTAAATTGTTATTTTTGGGTTTTTTTTTTAATTTTATGACTATTTTAGTTAACAAATTAACAAATTAATTCCTTATTATTTATTTCATTTATTAATTCTAATAAAATAAAATTCTAATCTAAAAAGTTTCTAACTTATAAACTAAAATAAAAAATATTAACAAAAATCAAAATTTAACACAAAAACATATCCAACGAAACAATTCTCCATGCTCAATCCACATTCTCAAAACATAAATATCCACCAATATCCAATATGATACGAACTTCGCCAACTTGTAACGAAACCCGAAGCAAGGATGATACTTAGGACCGTTCTACAATCAGATTCGGAAAGGAAACCTCGACCCAACTCCTATAAAGAGATGTGAACCTTGGTATAAATGAAAACGCCACAATCAAGGATAGAAAGAAGTTAAGGGATGAACGCCACATAGAAATCTGATAAGTACGAATAAGTTCTTAAAGAACCAAAGAGAAATTGCTCTCAATTTTAATGAAGTCTAATCTTATCTTTTCATTAACCTAATGGCTATTTATATACATAGGGAGCACGAAATTGGCTGCTCTAAAACTCCTAAGGAGTTGGCCAAAACAAGAAAAGGAAATTAAAATATCCTAATTAGAATTCTAGAAATTGAACTCCTACACTTACCCTAAAACAAACGCCTACTTCTCAATAAAAATGGAAAGTATCTTAATTGGCATGCAAGCCTTACAACTCAACAATGAAACTAATAATAAATAAATAAGAAAGGTAATTTAACTAATTACAGCCAACCATTCTCCTTGATGAGTCAAAAACGGGTAAGTCACCAAAATCAGGAAGCTAAGCTTTAATTCATGCAGCTTTGAGCAATCCTCTTTCGAAAGTCTTTTCTAGATTATTCCAAAGCTTGAATCATGGAAATCTAACCTTGTGGACCACGTGGAACATCATCCTTGGGCCTCCAAGAATTCATCTCAGCCTTAATGCTTTGAATCAGCCCATTGAGAGACTCCTTGAACCTTTTAGCTCGAGCTCTTGTAACCGGTCCAATTGGAACTTGAAATGGCTCCTTTGTAACTGTACCTTGGTTTGCATAATTCTCCTCCTCCTGAAAAGGATTTGTCCTCAAATCATCACCTTGCTTATATTGGATGACGTATGGAAATATCTCAATGAATTCCACCTATCGTGCATACCTCTTATTCAACTTGTGTTGACCTTTAAGGTGCTTTAGGGACTCATGATCAGTATGAATCACAAACTCTTTAAGCTAAAGGTAATGTTGCCTTGTTTCCACTGCTCAAACCAATGCATACATTTCTTTTTCATAAGTAGGGTAGTTTAAAGCAGCTCCTCTTATTTTCTCGTTAAAGTATAAAATTGATCGTCTTTCTTGCATAAGAACTCCGCCAATATCTAAACCTCTCCATTTGAACCCAACATTTTTCTTGATAACTTCAGTTATTGGTGCTGCTATGGTACTAAAATTTTTCACGAACCTCTGGTAAAAACTCGCAAGTCCATGAAAACTTCGCACATTACTTATGCTTGTTGGACTTGGCCATTCTTGAATAGCATGAATTTTTTCTTCATCAACCTACCTTTGTAGTTCCTTTGTCTAATCGGGATTACTTCTATAGACTAGTTAGTTTGGAATAGTGGCACTGAGCACGAAGTCAATTTGATGCTCAATCCCTTGGATTGGTGGTAATTCACTAGGAATTTCTTCAAGAAAAACATCATCAAATTCCTACAAGAAAGAAACAACAGAACTAGGCAAAGCAAGGTCAATTCCTTAGTGTTTAAAAACACCTTCTTGTATAAGAGTACAATCATTGGCTGGTTTAAAAATAATGCTCTCTTAATTTTTTTTGCTTTTGCATAAAAATTCTCTTGTTTTCTCTCTGTTTTTCTCTCAATGGCCGAATCTATAATTGCCTTTTCTCTCTTTTTTTCTTCGGCCTCTCTCTCTTTTTCACTCTTTCTCTTTTGTTCACTCTCTTTTTGCAATCTCACTTGATCTTTATGAACTTCTTTTGGTGTCAAAGGTACAAGAGTGATTGGTCACTGATTAAGTACAAACGAGTACTTGTTGGTGAAGCCATCATGTTTAACACACCTATCAAATTGCCATGGTCGACCTAGTAACAAGTATCTAGCTTGCATCGAAACCACATCGCATAAAACTTCATCTTCATATTTTCCGATACGAAAAGAAACTAACACTTGTTTGTTTACCTTCAGTTCACCACTATCATTTAACCACTGCAACTTGTATGGTCGTGGATGCTTCATGGTTGGCAACTCTAATTTCTCCACCATGGTAGTACTAGCCACATTAGTACAACTACTACCATTAATAATCATACTACATACCTTGTTTTGAACGTGGCATCTAGTATGAAAGATGTTTTCTCGTTACACCTCTTCTTCATCTTTGGCTTGCGCACTAAGAGCTCTCCTTGTCTCCAACAAATCTCCTCGGGCAGGGTATTCCTCTTCATCGGCATCCTCTAATGGTGGCATAGAGGCGGTGTCGTCTTCATCTTCGGTTTCAATCTCACCGTCGTCTCGCAACACTATAACTCTTTTGTTCGGACATTGGCTAGCTATGTGACCGCTTCCTTGGCATTTAAAACACTTGATATCACGATTCTTAGAAATAAAAGAAGCAGATTTACCTCGACTTCCATGGCTGGTTACTTCTTACTTTTGCTCAGTTTTTGGCTTCATCATTGGTTGCTTCTCATCCTCCCTCCATTGATTCGATTTCCAAGCGGATGTACTTGGGTTTTGGCTTGGACGTGTGCTGCCCCTCCTCTTGAGTTGGTTCTCAATTTTTATTGCTATGTCTACCACATCTTCCAACTCCACATAATGCTGCAATTCCATCATATTAGCAATTTCTCGATTCAAACCAACTAAAAATCTAGACATTGTAGCCTCTCGATCCCCCTCTATATTCGCTCGAATCATAGCAACCTCCATCTCTTTATAATATTCCTCTACAATCCAGTTACCTTACCTAAGACTTTGCAACTTGTTATATAATTCCCGGTAGTAGTAGCTTGGAACAAACTTCTTTCTCATCACTATTTTCATCTCCTCCCACGTCTCTATTGGATGCTCCCTATTTCTTCTCCTATTCATCACCAACTGATCCCATCAAATAATTGCATAATCTGAAAATTCAATGGCAGCAAGCTTTACCTTCTTAATTTCGAAGTAATTGTTGTAATTAAATACTAATTCTACATTCTTCTCCCACTCAAGGTAAGCTTCTGGATTGTTCTTGCCTTGAAAGGATAGAATCTTCATCTTAATACTACCCAATGAATTATCTTCTCGATTCCTAGCTCCTCTATACTGCCCAGCATTCCTCCTATTACCCACAATAGAATCTCGATCTTCTTCATCACCAAAAGTGTCTCCATAAAATTCTTCACCTTCAACCCTCATTTCTCTAGGTTGAAATCTCTCTCTTCTATGCACATTAGGAGCAATCTGTGGTTGTCCCACATATGCATTCTCTATTCTGTCCATCTGCTCATGGACTTGCTCCATCTCCTCTCTTATCGCTCTCCTCATCTCGCTAATTAAGGCTTCCATGAGAAGCTTCAGATCACCCACTCCCAATGTATCTCTAGAATTGTTTCTGTCCTTGTTGTTTGACATGTCTGAGACTAGAATCCTGTTCTTGATACCAAATGATATGAACTCTGCCAACTTGTGACGAAACCCGAAGCAAGGATGATGCCTAGGACCGTTCTACAATCAGATTCGGATGGAAAACCTCGACCTAACACCTATAAAGAGATGTGAACCTTGGTATAAATAAAAATGCCACAATCAAGGATGGAAAGCTCGATTGATAAGTCAAAGGATAAATGCCACAGAGAAATCTGATAAGTTCAAATAAGTTCTCAAAGAACCAAAGAGAAATTGCTCTCAATTTTAGTGATTTTAGCCTGATCTTTTCATTAAGCTAATGGCTATTTATATACATAGGGAGCATGAAATTGGCTGCTCTAAAACTCCTAAGAAGCTGCCCAAAACAAGAAAAAGAAACTAAAATATCCTAATTAGAATTCTAAAAATTGAACTCCTACACTTACCCTAAAACAAATGCCTACTCCTCAATAAAAAAGGAAAGTATCTTAATTAGCATGCAAGCCTTACAACTCAACAATGAAACTAATAATAAATAAATAAGAAAGGTAATTTAACTAATTACAGCCAACCATTCTCCTTGATGAGTCAAAAATGGGTAAGTCACCAAAATCAGGAAACTAAGCTTTAATTCATGCACCTTTGGGCAATTCTCTTTGGAGAGTCTTTTCTAGATTATTCGAAAGCTTGAATCATGGAAATCTAACCTTGTAGACCACGTGGAATATCCTTGGGCCTCCAAAAATACATCTCAGCCCAAATGCTTTGAATCAGCATATTGAGAGACTCCTTGAACGTTTTAGCTCGAGCTCTTATAACCAGTTCAATTGGAATTTGAAATGGCTCCTTTGTAACCGTACATTGGTTTGCATCACAATAAAACTAATAATATAATCCTCCAATAACTCCTCAAATCCAATATCCAATTAAACTAATAATTTATTCCAATAATCCAATATCTAATAATCCAATATCCATTAAAACCTAATAATCCATTAGAAATCCATATCCAAATATATCTATCGCCCTAATAATATAATCCAATAACCAAATATCTAATAATCCATTAAAAATCCATATCCAATATATCAAAAAACACATTAAATATTGTTCGGGATTTGACCTCGTCCTCTGATTAATTTACGAGACCTGTGATTAATTAAAACAAAGCAGAGAATAATTGAGATTAGTGTTAGATTACGGAGTATACATAGGTGTAAGAGCTATTACAATACTATCTATATGTCGAAGTCCTGATGGGTGGTCAATATAGAAAACGACACTTCCCATAGTGTTCTTGCCACGTTAGCGGTTGCACGGACAACGTACTTGTAATATAATAATAATAATAATGGCGTAATAATAACGTAAACGTTATCACAACACTGACACTACATATCGAAATCCCGATAGGCGGCCGCAATAAAGAACAACACTTTCCACGGCATTCCTGTACGTAGGCAGTTGTAGAAATAACTTACTTACAGATCGACAATAATAGTATAATAATGCAATAATGATAGGATGGTCTAGTTGAGGAGTCGAATAAACTGACCATAATATCAACTAGAAGTTAGATATAGAAAATAAAGGGTTTAAAGATAATAATAATAATGATAATAACAATAACAGAAAAAGTAGAAGAAAACACAAAATCCCGAACTTGTGCCACAGGTCGAGCATAGAGTTTGAGGAGCCCACAAATCACTGAAGTGCAGGAGTTAGAAGCTGCGTGTCAAGAAGCTTGTTACACGAGTTAGTAGAAAAAGTACGTAGAAATAATAAGATAATAGAAAATGGTATGAAAATAATTAACTAATAAGAAAATGATAAAAAACTAATTATGAGGTATAAATTAATATGAAATAATTATTAGACCTAGAATTTGTGAATAAATTAATATGGGCTTAGAAAAAGGACATGCAGAAATATCTAGACTTGTATAAATATTTAGGAAAATATCAATACTAAAGAGATTTGATGACCAGGTTTTATGCACGGATATATATAAGGGTAAGTACGTGTAAATAAAATACAAACAAGAGGCATGTAAATATATATATACATATGTATAAAGCTTAGGATAAAAATATTATATTGATGCAAGAAAAAAAGGGAATGAGAACTTAGCTTATGAGTTTGGATATGAACCAAGATAATGATAGAGGTGTGACTCTTGGGCCTTGACTTTGGCAAAAGAATAAGGAGATATTGATGGAGATAATATGTAAATGAAATGGGAAGGTGAAGACCACGGATTGATCAAGGATACGAATTGGGCTTTGTGCAAAATAACAAGAATATGAATTGGACTCAAAAGAAAGGTGCTTGGGTTGATAATTTTTAAGAATGGACAAAGGCAATAAAGGTAGTAATATTTGGGCCACGGCTTGGGTAAGGGAAACAAGTGATGACGGGGTGTTTGGTGATGGTAAGGATATATATATATATATATATATATATGAGATGAAAAATGGGAGTGTCACGGATTGACAAACAAGAAAGCAAGACAATGGAGGAGATGATGATGACGTAGCCGAGAGAGGCAAGTAATGGTAGTGATGTTAATGACTACGGTAGTAACAATAAGAGAAAGAGATAGGGGGAGAGAAAGCTTGAGGGCCTCGGATAAGTATAAGAGCAAGAGAGAGAGATAGCGCATTTAAAAACAAGAGCTGGTACTATTGACAGAGTTAGGAGCTAAAAAGACATGATCCTCCAAAATGAAGGGGGTACCCTTCTATTTATTGGAAAATGATGCCTTGTAGTAAAAGTGAGTTTAAGCCTTAGCCCTTAAGCTTGATGCCTCTAGCATATTCTAGAAACCAAGAGTGGCTAGCTGTGTACTTGCTGTGTAAGTTCTTGAGCTGTAAGTTACAAATAAGCAAGTTCTAGAACACTCTAGAAACAAGAGACATGTCATGCTCAATGTTAGGTAGCTTATAGCTGAAACACTACACGTTGGAGAGGTTTCGGGCTTTAGGTGGAGAGGTTTTGGGTGACCCATGGTCTAGGCCACACTACGCGTTGCTTTCCTTGGTCCCATGTCGCCTTGCTCGTACTACGCGTAGTTTAGGGAATTTAGGTTAAGCTTGTTACTTTTTATGTTAAACTAATGCTAATTTTAAACTTAGGGTTAATCCCAAAAATTAGGAGTACCCCAAAACATTAAGTCCACTGAGCTACGGTAGATGTGATCACCGGAGCTCATCAAGCATTATAAATAAGAGGAGCCTTATAGTCATCTTGTGAGTCATGTCTTCCTCTCGGTTGCATATCAAACATATCTACTTGTTTCCCATTTTGGTCATGGCTCCCTGCTCAAACTCAGATTCGTCGGGGATTTATTCGAGAACTTCACCTTCCTCTTCATGCAGTTCATTGGATATCATAGTAGGTTCGCCATCAGCACCTCCTCCTACTCCAGTATCTTCTCGGGTTGGTCAAACTAGTGTGGATAACCTCCAAGCTCAAGTGAATGCACTGAGTGATCAACTAAACGAGATACAACTGCGTTCTCGGGCCGAACTACACTGTTATGTCTAAAGGATTTAAGAGCTTGAAATGCATGCCACATATGCTTTTGAGCATGTTTCTGAGATTTAGTTTTACGTCGCGCAGAAGATCGCTATCTTGGAAGCAAATCTCAGAATGGCGGAGACGAATCTGATGGAAGCTTACCAAGAGATCGATCGTTGGCGAGAGCTATACTGGGACCTTCGAAGCCGTGTTATTCTAGTACCAGTGTTGACGTCTCATGCAGAGTCGCAACCTCCATTTTACGGTGCTCAACCTTCCATGGGATGGCGAGGGTCTCGAAGATATCCGAACCGACGTTACCACGGACCTCGTAGTTCCTACCGTTAGGTTGAGTTCTATTATGTACTAGTAAGGAGAGTATTCTGCAAAATAAGATAGAATACCTCCTCGAGCCTTGTATGCTCATTGTGGCATAACTAAAGAAGCTTGCTTTTAATATATACGTAAATAAGAAGAGATGTATGCAAGTATAGTAGATGGATATAACAAAGCAACTAAGTATCCATGTAAGAAAATTACTGCATCTTTACATAAATAAGAGCAAGTATATTCGTTAATTTTGAGAAAAGCAACACACAATGTATTGTTGCTATGGAAAATATTAGACTCTTGATTTAAGCACAAGATAACAAAGTATAAATGACTTAATTATTTGTAAAATAAACATTAAGTAAAGAAAGTGAGTCCAGATTAATTTAGTAATGTTATAGAGAGAACTTCCATCAAATAATAAAACATATGCGTGAGAAACTTTGCATGAAAAATAATTAACTAAATAGATGAAACAGTTAATGCATGCTTTGGCAAGAAAAGAATTTTGCATGCATGCATGAAGAAGAGAGGACACGCAAAAGCAAATGAAAAATTTATATATATATACATATATGTGTCTAAAGAAGTGACCGGAACTCGAGACAAACTTCAAGTGAGTTTTGATTAAGATAGCACACTTGGATGCTGTGCCAATATAAATTATTAAAAGGATGACACAAGGACAAGATGGTGGAGCCATAATGAGTTAAAAGAATAAGGTGAATAGCTTTCTTTTGTCTCAGTTGAAACAACACATAAGGGAGAGGTGCATGAGTTTGATCAGGTGTTGTGTGAGAGATATACACCTATTCTCAGCTATATGTAGCTTGGGCGGCTACAAGAGAGAAAAGAAAGACAAAGCTTTTCAGCTTTGCATAAGAGAAAGAACATGCAGGAATAGTGACCATTTTGGTCACAAGTGAGATGAGGGACCCGAGACACTTTTCTTACACTCAAGCATGCTTACATGGCAAAATGTATATATGATTATGCAAGTGGACAAAAAGAGAGAGAAAGAAAGGGAGAGGAGAATGCATGGTGGTACCCGAGGCTTCCAAGTCTCCTTGTGTGGTCATTTCACAATAAAAGTGGCAAAGTATATCATTGCCTTTTTAGATTAATGTGCAAGTGTATTCAGGTACTTTATTGGAGTAACATGTATGATTTAAGAGTTTAAATAATTGAGAATAGAAGAGAGAGACAGAGAAGTCAAGGGGACTTCACGAGTTTGCATGTTTATTTAAGCCATGCATTGTGTCATTTTGACAACAAAATGAGGCGTAAAGAGAAGACTTGAAAAAGAAGATGGAAATCAGTGGAGGGAGACTTGAAAAATAGAGAGAGATAGAGAAAGAGAGAGAGTATGGAGAAGAACCCGAAACAAGATCAAGTATTTTCCATAAGAGCTAAAATGAAAAAGAGAGCTTTGAAGGTATTATCCTCGAGCTTGATTCGAGGAAATTACATGGAGACACTGTGGGGCATTACCATAGCTTGGAAGAGCAAGGGTGTACTGCGAGGCTCCATTGAAGAGTTAGGAGATATAGCACGGCTCAAGAGTCGCGACAAATCTCCGAACGAAGTTTGGAAACTCTTAGAATTTGCTACAAACATTGTCATTGATACATCTAAAAGGGAGGTCCCTTTAGAACCTCTGTCTAGAGGTTAGACAGAGACTATAATATTTTCTCTTCCTTTTGCTTACTGGATACTTTTTCTTTTGTCCGTTGATTACTGACAAAGGCAAAGTCTTCAGCGAGAGGGAAGAGGGAGATTAGCAAGTCATGGACAATGAGCCATGACCTAGTATGAAAAATTCTTATTTTAGATTGCGAAGCCTAAAACAAGATAGTCACGAAAGTTGGACTTCCATGACCGTTAGGAATTTTAAAAATGGAGGAGTATAATCCTCTGAGATTTTTAGGAAGGGAATTAGCACTAGAGTAGGAGAGAAAGTATGCTAATTCCATAAATTTTATATTTTATGAAAAATTTTCCTATATAATTTTATATTTTATGAAATGAAATTTTTATGAATTAGAAAAATTCTCTCTCTCTCTCTCTCTCTCTCTCTGTATTTTGTCCGAAAATGCAAGGGAATTCAAAAACTTGATCAAACATCGCGAAATGTGATTAGGGGTTAAAAAGAATTTGAAGTAGAAAAATGATGGGAAGCTATCAAAGGGTGCCGGCCCAGAGAATTTTTGTGAAAAATTTTAGACAAAAATAATGGCGTTTTCGGGTGCTACACCATTCTTTTGTTTTGAAAAATAACCATATTGGTGTATATGAATCTGATGAAAGCCCAAAGTAATGATAGGTGTGTGAATGAAGATAATCATGTTTAAGCACGTAATTTGGCATTAGGAGATCTAATTATGCATGTAGAGAAAATGCAAAAAGATAATTGACCAAGTGAGGAAATGAGTGCAAAAATCACGGCCCAACATGTAAAGGTGGTATTTTAGGACATAAGTGAGGCGCAAGGAGCCTCGGCCTAACAGCATGAAATGAGCATTACAAAAATACTACATTTAGAAGATGTGTTTGCAAAATGTTACAAAGAAATAAGAAAACATGAGAGTGAGCATGAAAACATGATACAAGGCCTAAAAAGTGGTATTTAAAGAATTAGGTGGGCCATAAGAGGCTCGGCCAAATTAAAAGAAATATAAAGAGATTTTTTTTTGAAAAATATCATTATTAGAAATCATGCGTATCACAAGATATATGGACCATTTTCTAAGCCCTTTTGCCAAAAGAGGTGAAAATATAATTAATCCTTACTAATAATATTAGTAAAAATCTAAAATAGATTTCAAACCTTGTTGAAGCCGTGATGGCCCATTGGGCCATAATATAGTAGCCTATATACCGTGCCCTGGTGAGGACTTTGTGTTGCATACATGTAATATAAACGACATCAGAGGGACTTCCTTTGTGAGTTTGAAATGCACATCCCCGAGATGGAATTGCACATTCCTGCTTTTCTAAGTAATTTTCCTGCACAACAGAGGAATTAGTCCAGATGAAAATCAAAATTAAGAAAGATAAGTATTAGGGATATTTTGGAAATAAAATAAGTCCCTAGTGTTTTAAATCAATTGCTGGGAAGAAAAATAATATTTTACAAGGAGTGCCTTCCCCAGTAATTTGAATAATTATCAGGGAGAGGTAAACTCAGTACCTAGAATTTTGTAAAATATTTTGGCAACCTCTTTGAATTTTTCAATAGGGGTGTAGAAGGAGTGATGCCAAAAATTGACTAATTATGCTTTGAAAAATATTTACCCAAAAATTAGTCGTAAAAGACAGTCATGATAATTTTCAAGAAGAATAGGAGATTTAATACTCAGAAATCATGACGTTTTAAAAGAATGTTTCAGGAGGTGGAAACATCCACAAATTATTACAAGCATCCGTGAGAAAATACGCCATTCATGGAAAAGGGAAACCACGAGTTTGTGGCAGGATACTTATCGGGAAAGAAGCGATAAAGTTTTAAAATAGCTGCATAGGAAAAGCATGAAAATCATCATGCAGGAAAACTCACAGCTAGGAGTGAGAAAACCATCTACATGCAGGAAGTTTAGAGAGTATAAAATTCAAAAGAATGTAGAAGAATACTCATCGGTTTGTCACAATGAGGTTTTCGAATAGCTGCATGAGAGAGGTGTGAAAAATCACGCAGAAAATCTCATATATAAGAGTGAGAAAATAAACTACATGCAAAGACTTAAAAAGTGAGATTTAAAAGCACATAGATAAATACTCATCGAGTTTACATAATGAGGTTTTGACCTCTGCATGAAAAAATATGTTATGCAAGAAAAGCTACATATATATAGAAAAGTACTCATCGTAAAGGAGACGATAAGGTTTTGACTTCCGCACGAATATGTGTTAAAATCACGCAGGGAGAACTATATACAAGGACTCAGAAATATGAGATTTTTAAAAGCATGTACAAAAGTACCTATCGGCTTGGCACGATAAGATTTTGACATTTGCATAGAAAAATGTGTAAATTTATGTAGAAAAGACTACATGTGAGAACAGAAGCTTAAACGTGTAGAAAAGTACTTATCGTAGAGGCGATGATAAGGTTTTGACCTCTGCATGAATATATGTTAAAATCATATAGGACGAGCTACATGCAAAGACTCAGAAATGTGAGATTTTAAAAGCATGTAGAAAAGTACTTATCGACTTTGCACGATAAGATTTTGACATCTGCATAGAAAAATATGCAAAGATATACAGGAAAGACTACATGTAAGAACAGAAGCTTGAACATATAGAAAAGTACTATTTGTAGAGGCGACGATAAAGTTTTGACATCTGCATGAATATATGTTAAAATCATATAGGGAGAACTATATGCAAGGACTCAAAAATACGAGATTTTTGAGAGCATGTAAAAAAGTACTTATTGGCTTTGCACGATAAGGTTTTGACATATGCATAGAAAAATATGTAAAGCTATGCAGGAAAGACTACATGTAAGAACAGAAGTTTGAACATGTGAAAAAGTACTTATCATAGAAGTAACGATAAGGTTTTGAGAGGTGAGCCAGAGTACGGGTGAAAATACTATCCACATACTCGGGTAATAAGTATAGCTCGGATGGCTATACTTAGGCAGAATTAAACGTTGCCCTTGTGGAGGAGACAGGCTTTTGGCAGAGACTGTGCCAATTTAGCCACTTTACAGTCAACCGGATAGGGGAGAACTTGCTATGACCCCCGAGACTGAAGCTAGCTTCGTAGCATAGGTACAGGGTCCCGCACACTCACCCGCTATTAAAAATACAAAGCATCATCCTAGGTAAGATAATGGGTGCGATTGCACAGCCATTTTTCGGCAAGATATAGCTTCTCTTGCGTTGGAAAAGAATGCAGATATAGAAGATCTGGAATATCAGCCCGCAGTATTGTGACGGGCCCACGCCTGGGGTCATACTTTGCTACCTCAATCCCTCCTTGCCATGATAATGCCTCGAAGCTTTTCCTGAAGACTACCCAAGACTTTTAGTTCTGGAGATACTTTATCCTTTTTGTCTTTTTCAGCGCTTTAATATTCAATTTTCTACCTAACTCTTTCCCATTCCCCTTTTGAAACTGATGGCTTTTGTCAGTTTATCTCTCTGGCCTTCTTCAGTGGCTTTTATCCTCACATCTCTCATGCCTTTTACGACGACTTTTACAAGTATCTCAAAACATAAAGTACCTAAAGTAGTACTCAAAAATCACTTCAGAAAAATTCGAAAATAGCTGGTTTTTAAAAATATGAGTGTACTGATTTCAGTTTTGAAAATGGAGAAGCTTGTAATGAAAAAAAATAACGGCTTCTTATTTTGACAGAGTTTTTAAAAGAATTTGTCAAAAGAAAGATAGATACTTTGATAGAAACTCTGAAATATTCAAAAAATATTACTGAGAATCGGGTATCCGAAACGACTGGTTTACAAGAAAATAGGACTGGATAGTATTTTTTTTTTCGAAAATTGGATAAAACCCCGGGAAAAATGGAGATATCAATGCACGAATATATACACGAGAAAAATGCCCATCATGAATTGAGATAAGTATAATATGATGGCAATTTTGTTTGTGCATTATGAAATGACAGTCCCCAGTATAGGGTTATCCGTAGCAGTCCTTAATTTATCAAGTATAGTATTTCCTGATAAATTTTAAATTATGGGTAGAGAGAGTTTACCAGTGTCAATCTCTTGGAGGACACAGTTCCCACTGGCCTTGACGTCAGTGATTCGATATGGGCCTTCCCAATTTGGAGTAAATTTTGTAACGTGCAATCCCTTCATGATGTGATCAGTGGTTTTTAGCACATACTCTCCCACCTGAAAAGAGCGAGATCTTATTAGTCGATTGTAAGCTTGAGCTAACTTTTTTTGATAAGATAAGACCCTTCGTTGAACTTAATCTCGTCGATCTTTTAGGACTTCGAGATCAAATTCTCGGGCGCTTTCGGTGGCATCCGAGGAGAGTGCCATTTTTGTAGAGGGCACAAAGAGTTCCACAGGCCACACAGCTTCAGCTCCATATACCATGGAAAATGGTGTTTATTTGGTAGTGGTATTTTTAGTGACTCTGTAGGCCCAGAGTGCAGGAGGTAAGCACTCGTCCCATTGAATGGGACTTGGCATCGATCTTTCGCTTGATGATGGCTGCCAAGTTTTTATTGAAGGCCTCGATTGCACCACTGCCTTGGATATAATACCGTGTAGATCGTCTATGGAAAATATGATATTTTACCATTAGGGACTGAAAGGGTTGCCCTGTGAAGGGTGTCCCATTGTCTGATATTATTTTACGGGGTATCCCAAAACGACAAATGATGTATTCCTTCACAAAGTTGCCTACAGCTTCAGAAGTGGCTTCTTTGAGGGCGATTGCCTTAGACTACTTAGTGAAATTTTTAGTAGCTGCTAGAATCCAAATTTTTCCTTTGGCAGTAGGAGATATAGGTCCAATAAGATCGATAGACCAGGTATGGAATGGCCATGGTGAATGAATGCTTCCTATTTCAACAGTGGGGGCATGGATAAGATTAGCATGCTTTTGGCAGGCCTCACATTTTCTGATAAATTCTATGGCATCTTTTTCCATAGTTCACCAATAGTAGCTAATAATGAGTAGTTGCTCAAAGAGACGACGGCCTCCTATATGCCCGCCAGAGTCCCTAGCATGGACTTCCTTGAGAGCTATGTCAATTTCAGCTGGCCCTAGCATTTTAGGGCTTTCCCCTGGAAGCGGGGTCTGAACAGGGAGCCATTACGAACAAAGAATCTCTCAGTTTTTCATTTGACTAGAATGGCTGAGGGGACGCCATCTGGCATCTGACCAGAGTTGAGAAAGTCAGCATGGATTCTTCTCCAGTCTTGTACTTCTATGTAGCAACTTTCTTTATGGTCAATTGCAAGCTTGCACTGCTAGTAATTCTTTTGTAACTTATTAGCTTGGCTTTTGAGATTAGGTTAGTAGTAGCCTAACCTTTGAACTTGACGGGCAAGTGATGGACCTTCCAGACCACAAGTCTTGTTATGAATTTCTCGGAGGATTATTTTGCCGAGTGTTGTATCAATGCACTTGGCTAAGATGCCGCTTGACAACCTCTGGCAAAGGCGGTCGTTGATCACAATATATGACTTTTCCATCTTTGAGACTTTGGGCATTGGGATTTCCATCTTTTCTTTGACAGAATAGATCCAATCACTTGGGGATGGTGTTGTTGAATGAATAGGTTCTACCTTAATTGCCAAAAGGATTTGGATAAAATCTTCTTTGGTCGAGGTGACCTTAAGTACCAAAGTGGTGAAAGCGTCGGCATACTTATTTTGTGACCAGGGAATGTACTGTAATTTATAACTAGCAAAGTTGTAGAGTTTCTTTCGAATTTCTTCTCGATATTTGAGCAGAGCAAGTTCTTTGACTGCGAATACTCCATCTAACTGCTTGATGATCAAATTAGAGTCTCCGCAGATTCTTAATTGGGAGATCTTCGTATCATTGGCCAAATCTAAGCCAATAGCCAAAGCCTCATACTCGGCTTCATTGTTGGAGCAGGGAAAGGCCAATTTGATGGCTTTCTTGAAGATTTCTTCATAATTGTTGGTGAGTTTCGTTATGAGTCGAGGCACCGTCGAAGTATAATGTCCAGTCATCTTCTCTATCTTCCATTGAGAGCACTCCTTTGTCGAGAGTGTATGTGGTATATTTGAGTAATTCAACTAGAGCTTGACTCTTGATCGCTTTTGGTTTTTCTACCGATACATCAAGCTCGCTAAGCATGAGCATCCATTTAGCATATCGCTCGTTGAGAACAGGCTTCTAGAGAAGAAACTTAATCGAGTCAGAGTTGGTGATCACCTTCACTTTATGAGTGAGCATGTAATGTCGGAGTTTTGGTATTGCATAAGCTAGTGCAACACAAAGCTTATCGTTAAAGGGATAATTTTTCTCTGGTCCCTTGAGTAGTTGGCTAGGATAATAGACTGGTTTTTCTTACCCGTCAGACTCTTGTGCTATAAGTACTCCAACTACTTTGTCAGAGACAGACAAATAGATGAGCAGTGCTTTTCCTGGGGACGGAGTGATCATGACTTGTGGGTGAGTAAAGATTTTCTTGATTTCACCGAATGCATGCTCATGCTCTGGTTCCCACTTAAATTCTATCGACTTTTTAGTGAGCTGGTGCAAAGGCTTGATGATGGTGGCTAAGGCAGGAATAAATCTTCGTAGATAAGAAACTTTTCCAATGAATTGCCTTAACTGTTTGAGATCTCAAGGCTGAGACATGTTAATTATAGCCTTGGTCTTGTCATCGTCGATTTCGATACCCTCTTTGTGTACCACAAAGCTGAGAAACTTACCATTGGAGACACTAAATGCACATTTTAGGGGATTCATTTTGAGGTTGTATCACTGACAGCATTGAAATACTCTTCTCAAGTGGTCGAGGTGCATCTCTCATTTCTGGGACTTGACTACAAGATCGTCAATATAGTCCTCGACATAATCATGAATCATGTCATGAAATACGGCAGTCATAGCCCGCTGATATGTGGCACCGACATTCTTAAGGCCGAACGGTATGACCACAGAGTAAAAATTTCTAAGAGGAGTGCGAAACACCATCTTGATTGCATCTTCTGGATCTATGTTGATTTTATTATAGCCACTAAACCCATCTATGATGGAGAATATTTCGTGATTAGCCGTGGCATCTACGAGCATGTCGAGGATCGGGAGAGGGAAATCATCCTTTGGGCATGCTTTATTCAGATCACGGAAGTCTGTGCAGATTCAGATTTACCCGTTCCTCTTTTTTACAAGGACGATATTGGCCAACCAGATAGCATGAACACTCGGTCCGATGAATCCTGAATCAGGGAGCTTTTGGGCTTCGTTCTGAATTTGGAGCTAAATGTGAGTGCTGAAATATCTGGCTGCGTGCTTAACGGGTTTAATAATGGGGTTAGTAGCAAGTTTGTAGGTGATTAACTTACTACTAAGCCCTGGCATATCTTTATAAGACCAAACGAAGATTTCGCGGTATTCTTGGAGGAGTGAAAGTAAAGCAGCTTCGAATTCAGCGTCCAAATTAGCGGAGATGAAAGTTGGCTTTTCCTCTCTGTCGATACCCAAGTTGACCTTTTTCAATCTGTCTTGCGAGTTTGAAGGCTCGTCTTGTAACTTGTCAGGCGCGAGGGGAATTGCTTCTATCCCTTCGGCATTTTCCTTTTGAGAACTCGCGAGGTCATTGCTGACCTCGCCATACCTTTAGAAACCATACACAGTTCGACCATCGGGAAAGATGTCTTTTCCGAGTAAGACCCTTTTGGGAGTGACCGGATCTACCTCCATACTCTCAGAAGATGTGTTGGTTGTATTACCTAGATTGATGCTGCGAGGTTTGTAGTGCTGACATTCTCAGCGGGATCCCCATATAAGGTGGATTCCGCCCAGAAAATTTCTTCTTTTGTGAAAGGAGTCTTAGTAGCAGGAATCAAGTTTTCCTTTTTACCTTTGATGGCTTTTATGTATTTGTGGAGGGTAGAGGGTACCGCATGATGTTGATGAAGCCAAGGTCTTCCAATCAAGATATGATAAGGGACATTCACATCAATGACATGAAATTTAGTGGATGCTTTGATGGGACCAATTTGTAAATTCATATTGATATAACCTTTAGTATTAAAGGTGTCAGAAGCAAAAGTCACCAAGGGTATCGTCTAAAGAACTAACTTGTCTTCAGGGATGCCGGTAGCTTTGAAAGTATTCCACGGTATGAGATTGACAGAAGAGCTATTTTCGATGAGGGTACGCTTAAGGAGCAACTCGTTCACTTTAGCTTCTACGTAGAGTAGTTTGTTATGGAATAGATATGGGGCTTGTGCATCTTTTGCAGAGAAAGTGATTGTGTCTTCACTCCTTTTGGCAGTTCGCTTTACTGCGTGATTGATGGTACAGCATTGCGAACCAAATTTTTGAGAAATCTGAATAAAGTAGAAGTAGCTTCTCATCACGCCTTGTCATTGAACTCGAGAGTGTCAAAAAGGTTTTTGAACACTTGAGCGTTTGTAAGGTTATATATCATGTCATTTATTTCTTGTTCTTTGGAAGAACTCTCCTGGGCTAAGTCTGACTTCGAGCATTCTTCAATGATACACATTCTCACTTGGCCACCTTCATGTCTTGAAAAGAGGTTGACTTCTGCCCTTTGTTGTTGGTTGTCATGCAGTATTTCACCTCTTTGATCTTTGATTAGATAATATCTTCTGACTTTGAAACACTCAGAAGTAGGATGGCCAATTTTACGGTAGAATAAGCAGAATCATGGGTTTGCTAATTATTCTGGCATCGGTAGCCTGGTATTGGGTGGACAAAATAAATCTCCATTTTCTATCTAGGCTTGAACAAATATGTCAATTTGCTCGTTGGTAAACAAGATCGCCGGAGGAATTTCTTGGTCCCTTCTTGGCAGTCAGCATTGGTCAACCATAGCTATCATCCTCTTTCGCTTATAAGGTGTAGCTTTGGTTGTGATTTGTGTAGGTGTGGTCTAGACAGGAGTTGGCAAATATATTTAGGACATAAAGGCTTCAGTTTTGTTGACTCAAAACATCAAGTCAATAAAATTAGTAATAACATGACTTTCCATGTGAACTCGGTATAGGGTCAACATCCCATTGATGCAGATGCAAATGAGTCCTCTTTCAGATACCATCTCTCTACAATTAAGAGCAATTTCTTTGAATCTCTATACAAAGTAAGAAAGAGACTCATTTTTCCGCTGCTTCAGAGTAGCAAGATTGGCTAACTCCAAGTCACGTTTCGCCACTAAGAATTTAGTGCAGAAGACTATCACTAATTCTTCCCAAGTGGTAATACTGCCGGCAGGTAGGTTGACGAACCACGAATAAGCTCTATCAATAAGAGACTTAGAGAATTCTCCCAAACGGAGCTCATGGTCAAAAGCATAAACCCCAAGATCATGAAGAAATCTGATGATATGTTCTTTAGCATTGCCACTTTTGCCATTAAACTTCTTGAATAAAGGGCTGACATAGTCCTTTGGATATGGCTTCGAAGTAATCCAAGCAGGGTACGGAGGTTGGAATTCTGTAGCTGCCACATTTCTGTGGACTCTTTCGGCTTTGTGCTTGAACATTTCTTGCAATTACTCCTTGGCGATAAAATTTGGTGAACAGGTGTTGCCAGTATCATTTGGTGTAGTGATGGCAGCATTAGCAGTACTTCTGCTAACCCCGGGTAAAGTAGAGCTTCAGTTCGTTGTAACAGGCGGAATGCCACTTGGGTCAACGGTCAGGGTAGAAGATCCAGATTCATTCGATCTTCTTTCTCCAGTTAGTCATTGTAGGATTTGAGCATGAGATGCTTATATATCTCCTTAGGATCATCTAAGATCGTTGAGTGAATTGGCCAGGTTGTTGACCGCATTAGCCAACTCAGTATTGGAGGGTTCTTGTTGTTGTTGTGGTTGAGGATATTGTTGTTGACTATCCATTTTGAAAAAGGGAAGATGGAACTTCAATAATAATGTTGCTGGAGTGGAATTTCAACAACAAGAAAAAGAGTATTTAGGGATGGAATTTCAACAACAAGAAAGGAAGTATTTAGGGATGGAATTTCAGCAACAAGAGAGGGAGTGTTTACGAGATGGAATGGAAAGAGTAACGGTATACCAGACAGAGTAATAGCACACCATCAAGTGTTGAAAATGAAAAAAGGTATAGTAACAGTACACCTCTGGATGCTGAGAAATGAGAGTAATGATGTACCACTGGATGTTGAGAAATAAAATTGGTAGAGTAATGGTATGCCACCGGATGTTGAGAAATGAAATGGGCAGAGTAACAGTACACCACCGGATGAAATGGATAAGGTAGCGAGATGCACTTGGGGATCTTGGGAATTCTGAAGAAACGTTAGTTTCTCTTTGGCTACTCCCAGCGGAGTCGTCTTTTAATGTTCGGGATTTGACCTCGTGCTCTGATTAATTTACGGGACCTGTGATTAATTAAAATAAAGTAGAGAATAATTGGGATTATGATTAGATTACGAAGTATATATAGGTGTAAGAGTTATCACAACACTGTCTACATGTCGAAGTCCTGATGGGTGGTCGATATAGAAAACGACACTTCCCATAGCGTCCTTGTCACGTTAGCGGTTGCAGGGATAACACACTTGTAATATAATAATAATAATAATGGCGTAATAATAACGTAAGCGTTATCACAACGCTGAAACTATATATCAAAGTCCCAATAGGAAGTCGCAATAAAGAATGACACTTCCCACTGTGTCCCTGTACGTAGACAGTTGCAGGGATAACTAAATTACGGATCGACAATAATAATATAATAATTCAATAACGATAGGATGGTCTAGTTGACGGAGGCGAATAAACTGACCATAATGTTAACTAAAAGTCAGACATAGAAAATAAAGGGTTTAGAGATAATAATAATAATGAGAATAATAATAACAGAAATATGTGGAAGGGAACACAAAATCCCGAACTTGTGCCACAGGTCGAGCATGGAGTTTGAGGAGAGTAGCTCGGGGTCCACAAATCACTGAAGTGCAGGAGTTAAAAGCTGCGTGTCAAGAAGCTGTTGCACAAGTTAGTAAAAAGAAAAAGTAAAAATAATAAGATAAAAGAAAATGGTATGAAAATAATTAACTAATAAGAAAACAATGTAAAGCTAATTATGAGGTACAAAGTGATATGAAATAATTATTTGGCCTAAGATATATGAATAAATTAATATGGGCTTAGAAAAAGGACATGCAGAAATATCTAGACTTGTATAAATATTTAGGAAAATATCAATACTAAAGAGACTTGATGACCAGGTTTTATGCATGGATATATATAAGGGTAAGTACGTGTAAATAAAATACAACAAGAGGGATGTAAATATATATATACATATATATAAAGCTTAGGGTAAAAATATTATATAGATGCAAATAAAAAAAGGGAATGAGAACTTAGCTTGTGAGTTTGGATATGAATCAAGATAATGACAGAGGTGTGACTCTTGGGCCTTGACTTAGGCAAAAGAATAAGGAGATATTGATGGAGATAATATGTAAATGGAATGGGAAGGTGAAGACCATGGATTAATCAAGGATACAAATTGGGCTTTGTGCAAAATAACAAGAATATGAATTGGACTCAAAAGAAAGGTGCTTGGGTTGATAATGTTTCAAGAATGGACAAAGGTAATAAAGGTTGTAATATATAGGCAACGGCTTAGGTAAGGAAAACAAGAGATGATGGGGTGTTTTGTGATGATAAAGGATATATATATGAGATGAAAAATAGGAGAGTCATAGATTGACAAGTAAGAAATCAAGACAATGGAGGTGATGATGATGATGTAGCCGAGAGAGGCAAGTAATGGTAGTGATGTTGATGACTATGGTAGTAACAATAAGAGA
This sequence comes from Trema orientale, assembly GCA_002914845.1. Classification (NCBI taxonomy): domain Eukaryota; kingdom Viridiplantae; phylum Streptophyta; class Magnoliopsida; order Rosales; family Cannabaceae; genus Trema; species Trema orientale. The sequence continues at coordinate 375,146 of JXTC01000238.1, forward strand.
AAGAGATAGGGGGAGAGAAAGCTTGAGGGCCTCAGATAAGTATAAGAGCAAGAGAGAGAGATAGACCATTTAAAAACAAAGAGCTGGTATTATTGATGGAGTTAGGAGCTAAAAAAACATGATCCTCCAAAAATGAAGGGGGTACCCTTCTATTTATAGGCAAATGATGCCTTATAGTACAAGAGGGTTTAAGCCTTAGTCTTTAAGCTAGATGCCACTAGCATATTCTAGAAACTAGGAGTGGCTGGCCGTGTACTTGTTGTGCAAGTTCTTGAGCTGTAAGTTACAAATAAGCAAGTTCTAGAACACTCTAGAAACAAGGGACATGTCATGCTCAATGTTGGGTAGCTTGTAGCCGAAACAAATGGTCCAAAACATCTCGTAGCACAGCCAAAACGACATGTAGTTTCGGGCTTTGGGTGGAGAGGTCTCGGGTAAACCGTGGTCTAGGCCACTCCACACGTTGCTTTTCTTGGTCCCGTGTCGCCTTGCTCATTCTACACGTAGTTTAGGAAATTTAGCTTAAGCTTGTTAATTTTTATGTTTAACTAATGCTAATTTTCAACATAAGATTAATCCCAAAAATTGGGAATACCCCAAAACAAATATTCATAATCCTAATATTTTAATATCAAAATAAAACTAAAACTATAACTTAAAAAAAAAAATTATTTCAATTTCTGATTTTTCCGAATATTACAACATTTATTTTAATTAACACTAAAACAAAACTAAAATTACAACATATAATCATATAATCATAATCATATCTAATATCAAAAATTAACTAATATTATAATATATATTTTTAATTATTTAAATAAAAAACAAAACTAAAAATTAATAAAAAACTAACCTATTAAGCTTGAAGGGCGGCAGAGGCATGGGAGCGGCAGGGACGAGGCGGCGGCGGCATGGTGGCGGGCTGGAACGGGCGGCGGGCTGGAGCGGGCGGTGATAAAAAATGAAAAAGTATTGAAAAAGAGAAAAATAGGCAAAAAAAAAACTTACTAGTAAGGAGGAGGTGATTTCTGGGTTGAGAGAGAGAGAGAGAGACGAGAGAGAAACAGAGAGAGAGAGGATAGAGAGAGATATGAAAAATAGAGAGGAAGACGATCGGTTTCTGGGTATAAAAATCGATCAGCTAAAGCGGCGACGAGATATTATGTCGTTGCTTTAAATGAAATGCACTGTTTCATTTAAAGCTCAAAAAATTTATGGCGGTCAAACTTATTTGTGAAAAATTTAAAGCAGCGATAATTGTCGTTACTTTAAACATAAATCTAAAGCGGGGATAATTGTCGCCACTTTAAATATTCTAATCTAAAGCAGGGACGTTTGTCGTCACTTTAAATCTGATTTTTATTTTTAATTTCACATATTTTACAATAATAATAATTATTCTAATTTATTAATATTAGATTAATATAAAGTGACGACTATTGTCGCCGCTTTAGAGAAAATACTTTTGCACTTGGTGCCAATTGGCGCTCTCATTCTAAAGTGGCAACAATTGTTGCCGCTTTATGAATTTTTAGAGGGAAATTTTGGCGCGGTCCTCTAAAGCGATTACTGTTGGAATAATGTCCTATAAAGCAGTTTATTATTTAGACATTATAAATAATATTTATTGGATTATTTAGTATCTATTTATTATTAATAAATTCTATGTTATTAATTTCTATTTCATTTATGTCCCATTGATATACATATGATGTGTATATTTATTTTATGCAAATATCTAAAAGATTCCAAGACATGAAATGAGTAATAAAGAATTATTCGTATGATGCGTTCATATGTGAGAGGCATCATATTCTTTATTTCATTATGTCTAAATTAAATTGTTCGCATTCTGCATATTGAAGATGGAATATTTTACTATAGCCATACAATGTAGTGTTATCTATTTAATTAATGAAGTCTCTAATTATCGAAGTGAGTCTTCGGATAGAAACACTAGTGTATTATAAGAAAGTTATAACAGCATTGAATAGGACCTAGTGAATTAGAATTTGAAGTTAAGTGCCGTAACTCAAATTTCTAATTTCACTAATCTAGCACTATTATAGAAGACTTTAATCCTAGTGATTAATGAACTTGCTTTTATGTGTTTTGTCTTCTTGAGTTACTAAAGGACTAGTTCCAATTTATGGTTCAAACTCTGGTATCTTGGAAGATAAGGTATAGGAAATGTGTAGAACGTTTCTCATAATGGACAACATGCATATAATGTCACTTTGAGTTTTTTCAAGTACTTGGATAATATAAACCAGAGCCCCGGTATTCACTATGTGAATTTGACTGTGTTAGTATGAGAAAATACAAACACCGTAGTCAACTATTATCCATTAGATGAAAAATGGCAACTCAAATGTAAATATGTACTAGAGGGGTAATACGGTAATTTTATCCTACTAATACGGCACTGCATCGGGGGTATATCTGCAGGTATAATATATGCTAAATAGATCAAGCTAATTAATTGTTAATAAGCTTCATATAAAAATAAATGACATTTAGTCCAAGAGTTCAATATTGGGCCTATAGTGGTGTGCCCCAATATTAATGGACAAGACCCAATCATAATTAAGAATTAATTATGATAGTGGTTATATGGTCCATTAGAGCTTGGGCTTTATGGATCCATCTGGTCCCCTGTCTAGCTCAAATTAAGGCCTAATAGTTATTTGATGATTAATTGAGCACAACAAGCCTAGTAAGCCTATTAGGGTTTACTAATCTCTCTATAGTTAAGAGAAAAGTTCTCTAACTACACACAATATGAACTGCATATGAAACATCCTCTTGAGAAGAGAGTGTCACACACATAGTAAAGAAAAAAAAGAGAGCAGAAATCGGCCAGCACTAGGGTTCACCATCCTTGGTATTTTTCGGCCATCCCGGAGAAATCAGTTCACAATGATTGTCTTCTTGTTCGTCTGCGGATGTCTTTATCGGGAATCAAGAAGGTGACCACCCACCGGATCAATCAAACGGCTTTCGAGAATAGACGGGAAGATGAGAAGATTGTGGAGCGAATCCGGATATTGTTCTTGTCTAGATCAAGAGTTAATTTATGTTAGATCACGATCCGAAATATTTTGTAAGAAGAAAAATTTTAAACGACCAATTCCGCTGTGTTTCTTGGTTTTACAAAACTATGCTGTTCTTAAAAATGATTTAATGAAAATATTTTCTAGAAATTTATTCCAGTAAATACCAGCAATTACACGTGCCCCCGCTGCAGACTTTTTCATATATCCAGTAAATATAAATACTCTAAAGCAGCGACTCTTGAATTTGACACTGCTTTAGTTAAAATCTAAGCGGCGACATTTATCACCGCTTTAGAGTCGTCGTTCTATTACTTGCTTGTTATAGTGTACTAACTTAACTTTGAAAGTCTCAACTTTTGCATTTGACTCCTTTCTTTTTGTATTACAAATCCATTTACACCCCATGAATTCCACCTTTTTAGGTAAATCTACAAGTTGCCAAACTGAACTAGAGTACTTGGACTCTATTTCGAGATCCATAGTTTTTTTAGCTTTAGCTCAAAATTGTTTGAACTATTGAGAAATTTCCGAATTCTTCTATTTTAGATAGACAAATTCATACCTAGTATAATTATCAATGAATGTGATAAAATACTGATAACCACTATGAGTTTGCATATTCCATGGATTCCAAACATCTGAATGTGCTAACTCTAGTTGTTCATTGGCTTTAACTCATTTGGCAAAGAATTATTTGATATCTTGAGAAATTAGATAAGTTTTGGGCAACGAATTCCTTATTTTGAATTGCCTTCCAGAAAAATAACCAAAATTGGCCGAAAGTTGCCAACTGGAAAATTTAGGTACTAAATAAAAGGAATTGAATTCTAAACTAACACTTTTTATTTGATACCTTGAGTTATTAGCTAAGTCTCGAGCAATATTTTTGTCATTTTATCTTCTAGACAAAATTTACAAATTGGTAATGAACCATCTTGTAACTGACTTAAAGGTCTGTTGTTAACTAGTCTTTGAATCTTATTTAGGTTAATATATCCTAATTTAGATGCTATAGGTATTTATCATCGCTTTGAGAAATCCTGTGTTTCCTCGGTTCTGGTTGTTCTAATTTAAACTTTTCGTAGCATTAATGATTTTGTTATTGTTGGACATGAAAACTGGATTATTATTAGATGAAATAGAAAATAATTGTTCTAAAAATTTTGAAATAGAAGTCAAATTTCTCTTACAAGTAGGAATGTGATAAACGTCTTTAAGTAACAAAAACTATCTCTTAAAAGAAGTCGTATTTCTCCCATTACTTTAACTGAAGTCAATCTACATTGCCTACTCATAGTATTATCTCCCTGTCCTCAAGTTCTCCAAGAATTACTCCTCCGTAAAGAATAACAAATATGGTTAGTAGTTACTGAATCAACTTTCCAAGGAAGCAGGTTGTCTTTCACTAAACGTGCCCTTAAAATTGTTGATATTAATTAACATGCAATATATACGTTTACATTGGAACAAACTTTATAATAACCTTTTTAGATAAAAAATAAAGTTAAGAAAAGTTTGTACCAAACAGAATTCAGTAGCAGTTTGGAATTACTAGTTACCGTCGAGGCCTGTGTAGATCACAGTGTCCTTAAAACTGATTCGCTCCCTCCACTAGAATGCTTGAGGACTTTTTAGCAAGCGTCAGTTTTCCAGGATACAACGACGAAGAGCAGCAGGTGAAGTACCAACACCTCCACTCTACGAACTGGATTACGATGAACTCTAACACTCTATAAGATCTAGCTACGAAATTTCTGAATTCTCTAAGAACTATAGCTAGAAAAACTGAAGAACTCAGGAACACTCAAAGAATAGAGAAATTGAGAGAGAGAGCGCTAGAGAGAAAACTAGAGAGAAGCTTCTCGGTTTTGGTGTGAAGAATGAGGAGGGGAAGCTCTCCTTTTATAGTCTCCAAGGGAGGACTTGTTAGCAGAACAGAAACTTTTTCCATTAAACCCAAAACGTTTTTTTTTTAGCCTTTAATAAGGCTGTTACAAATGTTTTTGGTCATTATCATGGCTGTTACTTCTTGGCAGCCTTAAACAAAATGTTAAAAATATTTAACAGTTTAATGGCTTGGTAGTTTCATATATCAGGAAGCAGAATGGTCAAAAAAGAAAGAAAAATTGTGCTGGGCCGCAACAAAAAGTTGGGCTTACTATGGTCCAAGTTCTGGCCCGGCATTCGTGTCCGCAGGTGCAGGCACACACGAGCCCATACAAATTCAGGCCCAAGCCCGAAGATTTGCATCCCCCCTGCGCGCACCTGAGAGAGTATCTGTGGTAGTTATTCTTACCACCATCACAAAACAAGGTTCTTTATAAACCACTTGAACTAAGCATTTCCCACCAATGTAGGACTCTCACATTTCCCTTTCATTTTTCCATTTCAATGGTGCACTTTTGAGCAACTATTTCTCATTCATCCGTGCATCATTTTGAGCGTGTGAATATACAAAATCGATGTACTCGCGGAGGAGAACAAGAATTCACCAAGACCATTCATTAATAAGATGTGGGTCCCACTTAACTTTTAGCTTCAAAATGACTCATGAAAATGGGTTTTTTAACACAAATTTGGACTTTACAAAATACATAGGCTTCCAAGCCCAAGATAAGCCCAAAATCTTAACCTAATTTTTAGCCCATTTTCTAACAATCCCTCACATGAATAGAAATTATAAAAGGAGAAACTATATACTCTAGACAAGGTTATAGAGTTCAACGAATGAAACCTACATAGGATAGGTAGGTGTAATCCTTTGAACCTTCCCTTGTGAGAGTATATTTACTTTACTAACTGATCAGTAGATACGATATCTTTGAACTGTCCTGTCGTTCATGTAAATGATAATATACTTCACACAGGAGTCTTTCTTAACATATCCAGTTCTTACGGTTATGTTGATTTTGGCCTTGAACATCTCTGCCTGGTTCTGCAAGAGTTTCTAAGGAATTAAGCCCTCATAATTCTCATTTGAAGCGGCCCCACTTCTCTCTCACATAGGTGATTTCTTAGTTAAGAGTAACCCGCATTACTCCGCTCGGTTTTCCGACGCATAAGAATCA
>JXTC01000238.1:381869-398707 GCA_002914845.1 Trema orientale
TTTCTCCAAAATTTTGTCCACATAGTGTGACTGATTAAGTATGAGTCCATCAGTCGTTCTTGTAATTTTAATTCCCAAAATTACATCAGCTAGACACATATCTTTCATGTCAAATTTGGAGTTCAACATATTCTTAGTAGTTTTGACCATCTTGTCATTACTACCAGCAATGAGCATGTCATCAACATAAAGACACAAAATGATGTAGCCATTTTTAGTGTTTTTGACATAAACACATTTGTCACACTCATCGATTTTAAAACCAATAGCAAGCATTACTTTGTCAAACTTTTCATGCCATTGCTTTGGTGCTTGCTTCAAGCCATACACAGACTTGACCAGTTTACAGACTTTCTTTTCTTGTCCAAGAGCAACAAAACCTTCAGGTTGTTCCATATAGATTTCCTCATCTAGATCTCCATTAAGAAAGGTTGTTTTTACATCCATTTGGTGTACTTTAAGATTCTGCAGAGTGGCAATCGCAAGTATCATTCTTATGGAATTTATTCTCGTCACAGGAGAATAAGTATCAAAGTAATCTGGGCCTTCTTTTTGCCTATAACCTTTGATAACCAATCTAGCCTTATATTTGTCAATTGTTCCATCTGCTTTCATTTTCCTTTTGAAAATCCATTTCGAACCAAGTGGCTTGCATCTTGGAGGAAGATCCATTAGTTCCCACGTATGGTTTTGCAAGATGGAATCAATTTCACTCTTAATGGCCTCTTTCCACAAAGGTCCCTCAACAGAGCTCACAGCTTCTTGGAAGCTTTGAGGTTCACTTTCCAATATGTAGAACAAAAAATCTGGACCAAAAGTTCTTTCAGTCCTCGCTCTTTTACTTCGTCTAAGCTCATCTTCAACGACTTGTTCTTGGTCCTGACTATCCTCAGTGATAGACTCATAAGTTCGTTTAGATGTACTAGGTTCTCCCTTGGATTTATACAGAAATTCATGTTCAAAGAACGATGTATTTCTCGATTCCATTATTGTATTCTTGTGTATGTCTGAGATTTGTGACTCATACACAAGAAACCGATAAGCACTACTAAATACACGTATTGGTTATTTTTACGTTAGATGACAGAAACCAGGATAAAAGTGGATTTTAGGTGTAGGTACCAATACCTTAGCAAGACATCCCCAAACTCGCAAGTATTTGTAGGAAGGCTTTTTACCTTTCCACAATTCATAAGGTGTCTTTTCTTCTTTCTTGCGGGGTATCTTATTTAAAAGGTAATTAGCTGTTAAAACAGCTTCCCCCCACATGTTCTGAGGCAACCCAGAACTTAACAGCAATGCATTCATCATCTCTTTCAAGGTATGATTTTTCCTCTCAGCAACACCATTTGACTGAGGCGAATAAGGTGGAGTGACCTCGTGTATTATTCCGTGTTGTGTACAGAATTCACTAAAAGGAGATTCATACTCTCCACCAAGGTCACTTCTAATCATCTTAATCTTCTTAGTAAGTTGATTTTCAACCTCATTCTTATAGAGAATAAACTTCTATATTGCTTCGTCCTTGGATTTAAGCAAATACACATAACAATATTTTGTGCTATCATCGACAAAAGTAATAAAATACTTATTGCCTCCCCTTGTTTGTACAAATTTTAAGTCACAAATGTCACTGTGAATTAAATCAAGGGGTTCAGTATTTCTTTCAATAGTTTAAAAAGATGACCTTGTCAATTTTGCTTCAACACAAGTTTGACACTTATGTTTTATATCAATTTGGAAATCAGGAATATGATTTAAGTTAATTAATCTATGTATATTATCATAATTAACATGTCCTAGTCTACCATGCCATAAAGTAGAGGACTCAATCAAATAAACAGAAGAACTAGCTTTATTGATATTAGGCTTTACAGTCATTACATTAAGTTTAAACATACCCCCACATTCATATCCCTTTCCCACAAAAAGACCATTTTTGGTCAATACAAATTTATCTGACTCAAACACCGTGCGGAATCTGTGCTCATTCAGAAGTGAACCAGACACAAGGTTCTTACGGATATCCGGTACATACATTACATTGTTCAGAGTCAGTTCTTTCCCAGAGGTCATCTTTAGCACCACTTTGCCAAAACCCTATACTTCAGACGTAGCTGAATTACCAATGAAGAGCTTTTCCCCATTCTCTACTGGTTCAAAGGTTGTGAACATGCCCTTGTCAGAACAAACATGCCTTGAAGCACCTGTGTCAATCCACCATTTTCTTGGATTGGACCCAACAAGGTTGACTTCAGAAACGGCTGAAGACAGACTTATGTCTTCTACATCTTTTGTGATGTCATCCACCAGGTTGGCTTCATTTTTCTTCTTCTTTGGAAGTCGGCAATCTGAAGCCCTGTGACCCATCTTGCCACAGTTAAATCATTTTCCTTGGAATTTTTGCTTTTTGCCAACTCCGCCTTTAGGTCCTAGCTTGGACCTTTTCTTTGACTTGTTCTTTTTAGCCTTGGAGCTTTGATCATGCTCCACAACATTTGCCTTTGCCCCAGATATACTAGATGAGGCTCCTGCCTTTTCAGCACGTCTGTTGTCTTCTTCAATGCGAAGCCTAATAACAAGGTCTTCAAGGCTCATGGCCTTTTGCTTGTGCTTTAGATAGCTCTTGAAATCCTTCCATGAAGGGGGTAGCTTCTCAATAATAGTAGCTACTTGGAAGGGTTCACAAAGTGCCATTCCCTCTGCCTGAATCTCATGGAGAATCAACTGAAACTCCTGAACTTGACTGATTACAGTTTTAGAGTCGACCATTTTATAATCGAGGAAGCGTCCCACCACAAATTTCTTGGAACCAGCATCCTCAGTTGTATATTTATGATCTAGCGACTCCCACAGTTCCNACGATATACACTATATAATGAATCGGTCAAACAATTCATTACATAGTTCCGACATAGGTAGTCAGATTGTTTCCAAGCATCCACCGCAGCAAGTACTTGGAAATCTTGCTCATCTTCTCTGACTTTAGGAGCCTCCTCAGTCAAGAACCTCACAAGGTTCAGTGTGGTCAGATAAAACAACATTTTTTGCTGCCACATTTTGAAGTTTAACCCATTGAACTTCTCAGGCTTCTCTCTATGGTGCGCTGCTGGTACTATTAGAGTCACGAGAGGATTTGGCACTCGAGCCACAGCAGGGACTGATACTGCCACTTCAGATGCCACAGCAGGCTGTTGAGAACTAGCCATGTTCTCGGCATTGACAACATCACCATTATTGTTCGCCATCTCTGAAATTAATCAATCAAAGATTATTAATTTCAGTACAAAATAGTTCCTAGGAAAGGCCGGATGGTTCACAAACAGGTCCCACTTAAAATCCCACCTCCTAGACAGAATTTCAAAGAAACTCCCAGGAAAGACGTGGAGGGGTCACAGTTGCTTCCTCTTCAAACCCGGTCTCCTTAGACAGAACACAAATTCTCCTCCACTAAAATTCCACACCAAGAATAATTGTAATAACAAAGTAGCAGAGCAATATATATACTCAAACAACTAGAATTATATATATTGCAAATAAGAGCATAAAGAATTTAATAGATAAATTCTAACATGCAACCTAGCATAAAGAATTTAATAAAATAAATTCTAATATACAACCTAGCATAAAGAATTTAATAAAAATGAATTCTAACATGCAAGCTAATATAAACCTTATATAAAGCAAGTTGTCAGTTTTAAGATTATTGATATTAATTAACCTGCAATATATAAGTTTACAAACGAATAAACTTTATAATAACCTTTTTAGACAAAAAATAAAGTTAAGAAAAGTTTGTACCAAACATAATTCAGTAGTAGTTTGGAATCACTGGTTACCGTCGAGGCTTGTGTAGATTACAGTATCCTTAAAACTGATTCGCTCTCTCCACTAGAATGCTTGAGGACTTTTTAGCCAGCATCAGTTTCCCAAGATATAACGACGAAAAGCAGCAGGTGAAGCACCAACACCTCCACTCTACGAACTGAATTGCGATGAACTCTAACACTCTATAAGATCTAGCTACGAAATTTCTGAATTCTCTAAGAACTATAGCTAGAAAAGCTGAAGAACTCAGGAACACTCAAAGAATAGAGAAGTTGAGAGAGAGAGTGCTAGAGAGAAAACTAGAGAGAAGCTTCTCGGTTTTTGTGTGAAGAATGAGGAGGGGAAGCTCTCCTTTTATAGTCTCCAAGGGAGGATTTGTTAGCAAAACAGAAACTTTTTCCATTAAACCCTAAACGTTTTTTTTTTTAGCCTTTAATAAGGCTGTTACAAATGTTTTTGGTCATTATCATGGCTGTTACTTCTTGGCAGCCTTAAACAGAATGTTAAAAATGTTTAACAGTTTAATGGCTTGGCAGTTTCATGTATCAGGAAGCAGAATGGTCAAAAAAGAAAGAAAAATTGTGCTGGGCCGCAACAAAAAGTTGGGCTTACTATGGTCCAAGTTCCGGCCCAGCATTCGTGTCCGCAGGTGCAGGCACACACGAGCCCATGCAAATTCAGGCCCAAGCCCGAAGATTTGCACCCTCCCCCCCTGCGCGTGCCTGACAGAGTATTTGTGGTAGTTATTCTTACCACCATCACAAAACAAGATTCTTTATAAACCACTTGAACTAAGAATTTCCCACCAATGTGGGACTCTCACATTTCCCTTTCATTTTTCTATTTCAGTGGTGCACTTTTGAGCAACTATTTCTCATTCATCTGTGCATCATTTTGAGCGTGTGAATATACAAAATTGATGTACTCGCGGAGAAGAACAAGAATTCACTAAGACCTTTCATCAATAAGATGTGGGTCTCACTCAACTTTTAGCTTCAAAATAGCTCATGAAAATGGGCTTTTTAACACAAATTTGGACTTTACAAAATACATAGGCTTCCAAGCCCAAGATAAGCCCAAAATCTTAACCCAATTTTTAGCCCATTTTCTAACAAAAATGTGGAAATCAAAATTACCTTTCTTTTTAATCCTGAGCTTGTCGAGATACGGTTTACAGTTTCTCTTTTTATACCCATCTAAACTAGAGTGGAAACAATTTCTTTTAGGCTTGTCTTATTGCTCTCTTTGCCTTTATTGTTGTTTTCTAACTTAATTTTATTATTGGGTTTGCCTGAACTGCCTGCCTTTTCTTTTTCTCCAATTTTCCTTTTCTTATTACTCTTAGAAGAAGAAACCTCATATTCAGCAACATTTACCTCAATTTGTTTTACTTTTGAAATTTTTATAAAAGTTTGAAGCTTATTGAGCAATTCAGTCAAGATATAGGTCAACTTGTTCATGAAGTCGTTGCTCTTAAACTGTAGAAAACTTGCGGGTATGTTTCTAAAATTATTCCCACTTGAGTTGTCTAATCAATGGTCGCACCATTAATCTCAGCATTAGGAAAGTGGGCTATCATCTCAAGCACATGTTGTCAAACTGACCACTTCATCATAGTATCAATAAAAGCCTTGAACACTTCATGTCGAGTATGTATAGATTGATAACCAAACATGCCTTCAAGAGAGTCCATAATGTCAGTGCCATTTTTCATCTCTGTATGCTCACCTCTAAGCACATTAGACATGGCTACTAATAGGTAGCATTTGGCTATCACTAGATTAGATCCGATGATCATATGCTTCTTGTGCACTAAACATGTATTTTGCCTATAAATAATTATCATACATTCGGCACAATAATGAGAAAAATAAACATTTTTGCATAAATGTTAGGACTTCAGAGTTTTTTTCCTTTTGTTTTTTTATATATGTGTACTTACAAAAATTATGGATAACTTATGGTATTTATAATAACTAATGCATAATTAAAAATGAATATTATAGAAACAGTAAGTTTAACTTAGTATTTTCATTGTAACTAAAGTAAATTTTTACCTAAAAATTAAAAAACGAAAGTTAGTTTAATTACGATAATTTGTGATTTATGTGTTATTCATTTCATTAGTAAATTTCTATGATGTTATTTGCGTTATACCTTCATCATAAATGACTCTTCCATCATATTTATCAATGTTCTTCTCAGCCAATTTATCCAGGCAACAAAATGAAGTACTTAAACTAGTAAAGGAAGTTTGGAAGCACGTTCTAAAGGTGCATAGTACTTTGGAAGTCAAAAATCTCATTAATAGGCCATCTTCACTATTATTAGATGCAGCTGAAGTAGAGAACTAAGATTTGTTAGTTATGCTTATTTGCTCATATAATGATTTAGTTTGGGATAATGATCGTGAAGGACGAACAATATTTCACATTGCTTCTTTGAACCGGTATGCAAACATCTTTAAATTGATATATGAGTTTGGCTCAATAAAAGAAATTATAACAACTAATGAGGATTCTAATGGAAATAACATACTACATCTTGTTGCCAGATTACCATCTCCATATAAATTAAATATTATATCTGGGCAGCTCTACAAATGCAACAAGAACTTTTATCGTTTAAGGTAATCATTTTCCATTTCTATTTTGAAATCATATTTTTCTGTTCCGTAACAATACTATTTTAAGAGTAAATTGTGGCATTACTTAATTATTTTCCTAGAGTATTTTATAAAAAATTGTAACATACATTATAAGATTGACTTTTCTAATCTTGTAGTTGCTCTATCTAATCTTGTATTGCTCTATCTATAGACTATCTTGTAGGTTATGTTGATATAAAGTGTAAACTCATCTATAATATCTATTTTTAGTTTGCTTGTTTACATGGTCATGTATGATATAGCTTAGTTATTAAAAGCATACTATCATTTTCTTTTATTTGAACTAATTTTTGAAGCTTAATACAATGAAACTTTTATCATAACAAGACAATTGTATATATAACATTTTGCATTCTTCATGTATCAGGAGATAGAAAAGATTGTGCAACCTTCTTTAAGAGAGTAAACGAATTTGAACAATGAAACACCATATGATATATTTACTAAATAAGATGCACATAAGTTTGTCGAAAGAAGGAGAATTATGGATGAAACAACCTGCAAAATCATGTACAATTGTTGCAACACTAATTGCCACAGTAGTATTTGCTTTCGGCTTTCGTATCCCCGGAGGAAACAATGAACTCACTGGAATTCCTATTCATTTGAAAGAGAAAATAAATAAGACATTTTCAATATCAAATGCAATAGCAATGTCATCCTCTTCAACCTCAATAGTAACGTTCTTATCTATCCTCACCTCCTGTTATGCAAAATATGATTTCTTTATTATCTTACCATTCAGATTGATAGTTGGACTTGCTACACTTTTCATATCCGTAGCAACAATGGTAATAGTTTTTGTATGACTTCTTTCATAGCTTATGATCACAGATCAAGGTGGTATCCTACCCTAATTTTGACTCTACAACTCTTTCCTGTCACTTTATTTGTGTATCTACAATATCCTCTTCCCCGTAACATATTTTTCTGAACATTCTATTGTTGGTGTTTTTACTCTAAGAGCAAAATGTAAACAATGACTTGCTAATAAATAAATATATTTGATTTTTATTTGCTTTTATATATTATTTATGATAATATATAAATATCATGAAAATTCCGTGATTATAAAATGTGACCTTAAACTTAGTATGCATAAAAGTTATACATACAAGAGGATTAAGTTTAAGGGATATAATCTAAAATTAGTCCGTAATTAATTATTAAAGTTGGGATCTTTAATATTAAATATTACTAGTACGGTCCATTACCATTGAGAATGGAACAGTCTGATCCGGACTGTTTATGTAGTGACATCAAATGGAGGTACTATATATAATTGAGATTATATAGGACTGGACCAGATAAATTTGAATATTCGATAACATCCGTTATAGAACAGAATACTCAAATTTATCAACTAATGATCATATATGGAATGATCTTAGTCCTGAGTAATTAATAGACTCCTGTTTATATTTTTATGTCTCTTGATGTATTCGGTAACGTCTCAATTTATACTGGACCAAATCCTTATATGTTGGAGGCATGAGACTATAGATAGCTGGGAATATTAATTAACAATATGGAATCCATTCCTTCCTAACGGAAGTTAGAGAAATGATTCCCTTGAGTAATGATTTGGTACTTGAACGATAGAGCGCTCAATTTATGATTCGATCATGAATTTGTTGTTCATTAGAAAATCATGGGAACTTAAGGATAAAGAAGTAAATAGAGAGGATAACAGATGACAAGCCAAACTCTATTCACGAATCATTTATGGAGGATTGATCTATATGTAATGATCAAATAGACAAACTTTATGATTACTTTGAGTAAATTTATACTGTAACTTTTAAGAGTGCAGTTCCAGTTTTTTTGGTGGAATAACACTGGAACTAATAAATTCGATAATTTAGTTAAAGAGTTTAATTAATTATCAAATTTATTGGAGCTTGAAATTACAAGTCCAAGGTCCCCGAACCACCTCTATTAACACTGTATTGAACATGATACATAGTCACTTTCTTATATTAATAATTAATTTAGAATTATTGAATTCTAATTAATTATGTCACACTAAAGTTAATGTCACACATTTAATTGTTTTATGTGTCACATTATTTTAAATAATAAATGTTATTATTTTTGTCTATTTAATTTTATTGCTATTTTTAAATAATAGGATTATTTAAAAGGGATAATATACAGTGTATTTGACTACACTGTACTAGGCGTGTACCACAGAGATTTTTTCTCTGTGTTACACGCATACAAACATAAAAATAATGAGATTATTTTATGTCTAATTTTATTTGAGAAATTATGATTTACCAATTATGTTAATTCCATTATTTAATAATTTGATTATTAGGATATTTGGATAAGACAAAATAGGAAATGTTTTTGAAACATTAGCTTGTATGAATACCAAGCTTTACACATTACTATGGAAATTTAATTAAGGAATTTTTTTTCTCAAAAACGTGTAAGAGATATTTAAATTATTTTGTTTTTATTTCCAAATTAAAAATATATGGAATTGATTATATGATTAAATAGATAATTGGAGAGATTTTTCACTTTAATAGGAAACTAAATTACACATTAAAATCCTTGTATTATGCGTGTAAACCCTTTCATGGGGAGGAGATTTTTATTTCCTATTTAAGTATTATATGTTATAATTCACATGGTTTTAAATAGTTTAAAACCTAAATGGAAATTCTATTCTTCTACACGTTAAATTTTTCTACAAAGAAAATTCTCTCCACCCCTTGCCGTGTTTTTGAGATTCCTTTTAAGAAAAAATTGTTTTTTCTATTTGAAAATATATGGCAATTAATATTGAATTAATTGGCCAAATTTTATCTATTAGAAAAAGATTTTATGCGTGTAAATCAAAAGAAAAGAAGGAAATTTTTTTAAGAGGATACTACACGTTAAATGCATGGTAGGCCGATTGGGAGAAAAATTTTTAACGCAAAAATTATAATCTCAGGCAAGGAGAATAAGTTTTAACGTGTAGAGTGTTTTTCCTTCCTCTCTCATCTCCTTACTCTTGCTATCTCATGAGTTGAGACCTATAGCAAGATTTCCCAAGAAAATTGTGTGATAGAAACAATAAGATTGTGACTATAAGGAGCCCACTCTCCTGTTCATTAGTGTTGAGGCTAGGTGAGGAAGATCGTGGTTTCATAGCCTTTGAAAGAGACACAACCTCATCGTAAGGAAAAGAAGAATCTAAGAGAAAGGTTTACTCTTACTATTCTTTGTAAATAGTTTTTCTATTCAATGTATTAAAATAACAAAACTATATCGATTCCTAAACTCTGATATGGGTGTAAAATTTTGACTATTACACCCACCACCTTCCGCTGCACCATATGATGGTTTCCAACATCTATTATTTGGTTTTTTTCCATCCAAGAAAGAGAAGACTTAACTGGGAAAGGTTTAAGTAAAATTCAATTAGATAGTTTTTACTCGAGTTCTGTATAATTTATAATGTACTTTCACTTATTCTTGTGATATATATAGTTTTGTATATTACTGATACTAATTTGAAAAAGTGTTAAAGATATAAATGTATGTACACAAACCAAGATATATATTTTTTAAGTTTATCAAAAATATTTTAGATTATGTATCTTGTGATTACCTTGTTTTATGTAATTTCAAGTTTCAATTTTAATTATAAGAAGTCAAAATTTTCGAATCATGTAGGAACACTAAACTTATGTATGTTATTAGTATTAAGATGTCTCATATTAGGTTGATATTCATGATACAAATTATTTACCCTTTTTTTGTAACTCATGAACATGTTTATACTTTTACAACAAATTAAGTACAAATTAGTATGATAATTAGAGAATCTAATTATAATGAATTAAATTTGCTTCATTTCTACTATTTATGCCCTTATATCATATTAAGTAATTTATATTTTTTTAATACATAATAAATAATCATTTATGACAAGAGATGAGGAATAAATATTTGAGTTGTAAATTTCGTTTACGTTTCATTGAGTATATGGGTAAGAAGCAATAAGAACCCACTCGTGACTTTTAATTTGTAATATAATATAAAATTTTGTCTCAAATGAAGTTTATTTTGATTAATTACCATGGACAAGAGTGTTATAGAAAATTTTCAAGAAACATAATAAGTATAACATACAAAATTAAATGTTACATAAAACCTTTGAACATAATTATACTCTACATTATGCTTGAATGCAATACATATATATATGTAGATATCCAAGAATTACACTTTATATTCATTGGTAATCATACACCATAGATATAATTCATAGGGATATAACAGTATCATTTGTCAAACTGGTTAGGAAGGTGCTCTTAAAGTATATACTTTGCACTGACAATGTACTTTAAATAAAGATATTTTGGTTAAATTTATATTGTGCTTGTATGGTTTTTTTTATATTTTCCAAACGGTCATTGATTATTGAAGTACAGACAATTAGTCATATGTTAGATCTTATATCTAGAGACAAAAAATTACTTGTCAATTTAAAAATACGATTTACAAACAAGGAATATGAGCTTGATACTATATTTGTCATGACCTAAGCCCAGGGTCAGTGGCAGATTGGGTTTTCATAAGTTAGAAATTTATAAATTTATTTTACTAAAATTAGTGGCAAAGTTGTTGTTTGGTAAACCATTGAAAAACAAGAACTAGTATAATAAAATGGCCTCCTCGTGGAAATCAGGAAATCACCCATAAATTACTCTTTAATGCTTGAATTCACTCATTTAACATAAAAGTTTGTAAATTATATACTAAGAGTTCAGGAACGTCCATTTACAGTTTCCAATAAGTCCTGTTATATACATAGCTTCCATTCAAATAAAAACTCCCTCATACATTTATTTGAAAGTTTTATAGAATATGACTAAGTAATTGTTAAGGGAGATGGAAGGGGACTATAAGGTAACATGAACCTAGAAAGGGAAACAAGACTGCAAGAATACTAAAAATCTCAACAAGACAAAAGAGCTTCTATCAGCGTCGAGATAACACCTGAAAGTAGGAGAAAAAATAGTGGAGTGAGTATGTGTATGCGTAATAGAGATTTGATTACAAATTTTTAATCATCAACAAATAGTTACTTCGAAATCATGCATGGTTAGTAATGTAATCAAATAGTTTGGTAGAAATTCACTTATAATACAATTGTCCAAAGTTCTACAAAATTCCAACCTTTATGAAAATATTTTCAAAATAAGTACATATCCATTCAAGTAAAGCATACAACTGTGCATGCAATCATGTTATATTTCTGAGAGAATACTATGTCCAAGCCACCTAAATGGGTGATTAAGTCTAAGAATCCTATATGGGGTACCGTAAGTCCGTCAATGGCATAAATAATATGAATGCACCAAATGCTACATGAATGACAAAATCAGAGTTATGCACTATTTTCCACAAAATCACAAAATAGGTCATGTAGTAATATTAGTCAAACCAAATATTTTTCCACAAATTCACTTTCCAAACTCATCAAATTTTCGACAATTTCGGCAGCATAACGATCATTTTTATCAAAATCCATAAAATCCATTTTATGCCTTAAAACAGTATAAAACAATATATTCACATACTAATTAGTGTGATGTGTCTCCCACATAGTTCAATTGCAATTGTATGATCAAAATTTTATAAACATATTATACAAATCGATTCACAAGTTTCACACTCAATAATTGAACCCTTACCTCTATCGAGTAACTAAAATTCGTTACTAAGGCTCGTCGTAGCTCCCATGGGTTGTTTGGTAGTCCAAAGGGTGAATTAAGATCCAAAATCGCTTACTTTATGTGAAGGCTTTCAAATGAGCGCCTAGATGCTCAAACCAATACCATTGTAAAAGAGGCAAAACTCGAGCTCCCGTGCCTTGGTTTCCATATCCGACCAAAACATACAAGTATTATATTCGTTTCTCAAGCCTTATAATCACGAAATTGACCTTAAAAATCTATTTTCGTGCCTCTAACTCAAATTGACAACTTATACCAAACTTTCTAAAGTCTTATTTATGAAAGTACCAATTTTTTTGAATTAAATTAAAAGAAATACCAACTTTGTATATGAAAATGGCTTGAATCAAAATTCCATATTCAAATATGTCAATCTCTTTCTTTCATAATTTATTCACACCAATTTGATTTTAGAAATTTCAGTAATACCAACTCTCAAGAATGCCAACTATTCATTAGGAAAATGCCAGAAACTTGAATATCAGTTACTAAAGCTATTACTCATCAAAAAACAGTCAAAAATGGTGGTTGGGGTCATGGGGCATCGTCCCTCACCCATGATGGGGTGTGGGTTGGCTGGAATCGGCTGGGATCCTCACAAATCAGTGGTTGGGCCTTCTCCTTCACGCGTTTCTCTTCCTCGTGCCACGTGGCTTGAGGCTCTGGAGCTTGGCAACTTCGGTCTCAGTAAGAAGAGGGTGCGGTGACCTGAGGCTGGTAGTGCTTTGTTATGGGAACCAAGAGGGAGGTGAGAGAGATGCGGGAGCTGGGGAGTGGGTGTCATCGTGAATGAGAAGAAGAAGGAGGATTTCTTAGGGATTTTTCAAACTTTTGGGGATTTTATGCCACTTTGCAGATTTTAATTGTGTCTTTGATTTTTCAAACTCATATAATGGCTAAATTTCTTTAACATTTCGATCAATTTAATCCTCAAAATTCGCAATTTGATCCCAAGTTTCATCATTCTCTTTCACTTCTACCCTTAATTCAAAATTGGTTTCCCTTCCATCCATTTTTAATTAAAAAAAATAGGTGGCTCTGCTACACCCTTGTTCCTTTTCTCCACGCCCTCTTTTTATTTAATACCTAATTTGTTTTAGAGTTTTTTCAATTTTTGGGATTAATCTTAAGACATAGTTTAGTGCTAGTTAAGCACAATATTATATTATATATAAAAAAAAAACATTTCTTTTTTTTTTAATATGAAAATTGTAAGAACCAATATAATATATATTTCATACACATTTTCTTCCAAGATACCGGAGTTCGAACCATAAATCGGAACTAGTTTTTTTGTAACTCAGAAAGACAAAACACATGAAACTAAGTTCGTTAATTACTAGGATTAAGGTTTTCTAAAATAGTGCTAGATTAGTGAAATTAGAAATTTAAGTTACGGCACTTAACCTTAAATTCTAATTCACTCGGTCCTATTCGATGCTGTTATGACTTTCTTATAATACACTAGTGTTTCTAACTGAAGACTCACTTCGATAATTTGAGACTTCATTAAGAAATTAGACAACACTACATTCTATAGTATAGTAAAGTATTCTATCTTCGATATTCAGAATGTGAACAATTTAATTTAGACATAATGAAATAAAGAATATAAAATTTCCCACATATGAACTCATCATTCCAATAATTCTTTATTACTCATTACATATCTTGGAATCTTTAGATGTTTGCATAAGATAAACATATACATCATATGTGTATCAATGGGACATAAATGAAGTAATAATTCATAATATGAAATTTATTAACAATAAATAGATAACAAATAATCCGATAATAAATTGTTTATAATGTCAAAATAATAAACTGCTTTATAGGATATTATTCCAACACTTACTATGTCGAGTTGTCAAGTTATTCTGATTTGGTATAGTGATCTCATAATTATATCGTTTAACAACTGTTGTTCGTTGTGGTCTGATCTGATCAAAAAATAATTCCTCTAGTACAAATTTACTTTGAGGTTTGAAATTTGTCATATAGTCATGTTTAAGAAAAGTGGCATTTGTCGATATAAATACCTTTTTCTCTTGGGGACTATATACAAACCTCCTCTTGTACTTTTAGATAACCTACAAATAAACAAACCTCTGTTTAGGGTTCTAGTTTCCCAGTCTTTCCTTTCAGTACATGTGTTGGGGGCACCTATATGCAGATGTGACGTAAACTAGGTTTGCACCCATTCCACAACTCTAAAGGTGTCTTTTGTATAGACTCAGAAGGTACTATATTCACAATATAAACAGCGGTTTATAATGCATAACCTTAGAATGAGAGTGGTAGGGAGAGTAGCTCATTATTGATCTAACTATATCAAGCAACTTTCTATTTCTCCTTTCTGCAACACTATTTTGTTGTGGTGTTCTAAGTACTATGAGTTGGTATAGGATGTCATTCTCTAGTAAGTGATCCTTCAATTCATTATCAAAGTATTCACCTCCTCGATCTGATTAAAGAGTTTTTAGTGACTTATTTAATTGCTTTTTAGCTTCTGCTGTGAATTCTTTGAACTTTTCAAATATTTCAGATTTTTCTTGCATTAGGTACACGTATCCATATCGTAAATAATCATCAATAAATGTGACAAAGTATTCATAGCCACCTCTAGCTTGTACATTTAGTGGACTACATACATCGCTATGCACAAGTTTAAGGAGTTCTTTGGCCCTTTCGCCCTTTCATGAGAAAGGTCTCTTAGTCATTTTTTCTTCTAGACAAGATTCACAAACTGATAGAGTGCTAACTTTTAGCTCTCTTAAAGGACCATTCTTTATAAGTCTGTTTATCCTATCTAGATTGATATGCTCTAACCTAAGGTGCCAAAGATATGTATCGTCGTCATGAGAAACTTTTTACTTTTTAGGTTTGAGATGTTCTACTTTAAACATTTTGGTATTAAGCAGTGATTATTCGTCCAACCTTAACATGTAAAGTCCATTCTCTATTTTTGCAGAACAAATATTTAAAGTATTTCTAGAAATAATAATCTCATTATTAAGAAAAGAAACACCAAATATTTGTTCAAATAGTCTTGAAATATAAATCAAATTCTTATGAAAACCTAAAATAAAATAAATATTGTTCAATAACAAAAATCTATTCTTAAAATAAAGATGAATGACTCCCACCACTTTTATCGAAACTTTGGCTCCATTACCCACTCTCATCGTGAATTCCCGGTTGGCAAGCTCCCTTGAAGAAATAAGTATCTGAAAAGAAGAACAAATATGATTAATGGCTCCTGAATCAACTATCCAGGATATATCAAGTAAATCTGCTTCCCCTAAACAAGCTTCTAAAACAAGTAAATCATATTTACTTTTTTTCTTATCTTTCAATTCGGAGAGATGCTTGTTACAGTTTCTCTTCCAATGTCCTTCAATTCCACAGTGAAATTACTTTCCCTTAGACTTTTTGTCCTTGGAGTTGTTTTTCTTGGTGTTTGCGTTGTCCTTCTTACTCTTTTTAGGCTTAGACCTAGAGGCACCTTTGCTCTTTCTCTTCTTATTTTTGTTGGAGGTAGAGGAATTTTCTTCTGCAATATTTGCTTCAGCAATAATTGCTGAGCCATCTTTACCTTTTTCTTTCGATATCGATCTGAAGGTTTGCAGTTTGTTGAGCAGTTGAGTCATCGTATAATTTAACTTGCTCATAACATAATTGCTCTTGAGCTGAAGAAAATCCGGGGAGAGTGATTCCAAAATCATATTCACTTGGGTGCAGTCATTGATTGTGCGGTAATGAACTTCAGCCTCTCCAAAGTAATTGATCATATTCAAAACATGATCTCTCAATGAAGTTCCTCTCTTCATCTTCGCATTCAAAGCCTTTTTAATGGTATCATGACGAGATTGATCAGATCGTTGCCAAACATGAGCTTGAGAGAATCCATTATCTCATAACCAGTCTCGATGTTTTCGTGCTTAGCTCTAAGCACATTGGTCATGCCTACTAATATGTTGTAACGCCCTCCCTATCCACATACTGCTAGTAGAAATTATTAACTCTCTGTTTTGAAGAGGCGTTACTTGTAGAAAATAATCCTATATTAGTTTTTCCAAAAATACGGGTTAATTTGAACTTTTTGTTTTCTTTAAAACTCTATGGATAGATAACATTATTTACAAACATAACGTGGATCGGTACATACGTATATTACAAAATAAAAGGTTGTAAATAAGTATCGAGAAATCAAACTAAAAATAACTCTACTGAGAGACTACAAAGCATTCCAAAATACACAAACTAGGCCCCCACATGTGGTCAAAATATCCATATGTGCAATACCAAGGTTGGGCCTCTACTCCAGCACACAAGCTCATCTAATCATGTCAATCATTACCTGCAACACAAGACTTTAATGAGCTACAGCTCAGTAAGTAAAGTAATGGATGAAATGGTGCTTAAAGACATATATTAAATGCATAATCATGCTTGCTTAAGCCTACTGGTATAATAATTTTCCTTCGGTCCCCCTGTCTTGTGTACACTGTTCGGTTCGGCATTGCGCCTGCAGGGCTTTCTGAACTGATACTATCCCATGGGCTCTCCTCCGGCCGGCTCTCACCACAGTGGGGCTC
>JXTC01000238.1:400778-421471 GCA_002914845.1 Trema orientale
GAGCTCTCTCTCTCTGAGGGTATTGAACCTTTACACTGCATCGGGACACTTCGACAATCGTTAGTGTAATAA
This sequence comes from Trema orientale, assembly GCA_002914845.1. NCBI lineage: Eukaryota > Viridiplantae > Streptophyta > Magnoliopsida > Rosales > Cannabaceae > Trema > Trema orientale. Next base: position 400,851 of record JXTC01000238.1, read on the forward strand.
CATGCATGTAATGCACATAATATAAAGAATGAGCATGTTTTCATGAAACTGGTATTAATGACTTCTAGATGCCTAATATGCAATTAGAACATATTTATTATTGGCTTTCTTAATTATGTGAGGAGCTGGATGTTACATATGTAGCATCGAGCTGTATTATTGGCATGAATCCATTTTTCATAGCTTTCTCGTGCAGCACGAGTAGCATTAGCGACAGATTATGGAGAACATTCCTCCGTAAGTACAAACTTGTTGTCTTCACTAACAAGAACGATATTCGTATTACTTTTCCACTTGATAAAATTATCTCTAGTTAATTTTTCATTTGCGAGTAAAACAATAATGGGATTTGAGGTTGACATGTTTGCTGAAATTAAATAAATAAAGCAATATTCAACATATTTGAAAATAAATATCATAAAGAATTCGGAATAGTAAACATGATGCATAATGCAAGTAAGTAAACACATAAATTTAATTACTAATTCCACGGTAATTCAATTTTCTCTAATTAAGTGTCGTCGTGAGATAGGTCACATAATTATTAATTGAATTGAGACTCTTTTAATTAATAAATAAAATATCAAAATATCTCATATTTTCTTTTATTTATTAACTACTATTTTATAGTCAGGATACTATTAACAATTTAATTATATCCTCATGAGCGTAACACATTATTTCAAATTCTAACAACTTAACTCAAAATTACTACTGTAGGGTAGGTCAATTTTGAAATACATTCTAAAATCCTATCTTTTAGAAATTAAGCCTTGCTATTAATTTAAATGGAAATCCTCCATACAGAGGACGAAATCTATACGTCTCTAGGCTCCAATTAAATCTCATAGTGCATAATTAATAATGGAGACGGTGGGATATATTGTCATATACTCCTCTCCCAGTCATTTTTTTAAAATCTTATATGTTTTTACTAATAAACATCTAATGTTTTATTTAATCTAGTTGGTATATCTAATGTAATTTTTTAGGTTAAACTATTTGTCCAATCTTATTAGTCCTAAATAAATTACTAGATTTTCTAAAATTCTAAATTTATTATTATAAGACTTTGGCTAATCTAATTAATAAGGACAGGTAAATTAAATAAGTGTGATATTACTAAAATTTAACTATTAAACTTAAATCACAATATTCAATATTTATTCCTATCTAGTAATTTAATCCAATTAAATTCGTCATATTTTGCCTAAACTATTTTAGCATGAATATGACATGTGTGTACAAGATTCATAAATGACTATGTGTGGGTATAATGAATGATATGTTATAATGCATGATCATGTTATGCATATCACATATAGTATAATAATAAAAAATAAAAATGATATTTGGCCGGGTCTTTTAGGAATTACAACTAATAAAATAATAAAATTACAAAGAGTCAAAGACACACAGGCTCGAAAACTATCTACTAGTCTTCTTGGGCCTCCTTTCTTCTTTTGGTATTTTTACAAATCATATTTGTAAATAGTGATATTTCTGCAAATACTTTAAAAAACTAGCCTAGCCCATATGATTATCTGAATAATCATTTGGGCCTGGGCATGGGCCAATTTTTTTCCTAAATTATATATATAATATATTAAGTTATATATATATATCACATATATTAATATAACTATGGAACATACATATATCATATACAGGATCATGTATAACATAAATTAAATCTAGATACATAAACCCTGGAGTTGAGATTAGGGTTTACCTTTTGTAGCATGCTCCTACTTGATCTCCTTGTTAATAGTAATTAAATCTCCAACCCTAGATCTTCTTGTCTATACTCTAACTCTTGGTTGATAAGGCGAGTGAGCACCAAGTTGTATCCTACGTTGGAAAATGATCAAGAACACCTTCTTGATCTTTTGGAACACTAGAACGTGAGATGAGACTGTGAGATTGCAAGAAACTTTTTCTCCCTCACTTTTACTAAGCTATGCGTGTAAAAATCTCTCTCTCTCTCCTTTATGCATGTGGCACTGTATGTGTTATTGTGCAGTTTATTCTCTCTTATATCTTATATATATAGGGTCCAAAACTGCTAACCCAGTCCAACTCGGATTGGGCTTATTCTCCAATTTGGACTTTGGTTATATTTTTATAAATATGTCCAACTCATAAAATTTATTTATAAAAATACCGACTTCTGTGTAAAATCATTATTTTACACAGTTTTATAAAACTAATTTCACAAATACCACCAATCAATTAATGAGCTTTGTTGAGCTAGATAAGAGACTTAATGGATCCAAATAATCTAAGTTCTTATTATGGTATTTATATAAATACTATTAGTAAAGGGGACACTCTACTAAAGGCCCAATACTGCACTCTTAGATTAAATGTCATGCCTTTTACAGAGATTTAATTAACTAGCCTTGATTAACTGATTCATCTAGCATATTCTTTGCCACATATAGAATCCCTATACAATGCCATAGTTGGATAGGTGAAATTACCGTAATACTCCTCCAAGACATATTTACCTTTAAGTTATCGTCTTTCTATCAAGGAATAATGTTGTCGATAATTTTGTTCTCAATAGCTATTTAGACAAAATTATCAACTAATTCACAAAGTGAATACTAAGATCTTAGATTTAATTATTCCATGAATCTTGAAAGACCTTAAAGTGACATTAATGTATAGTATCCTTAACTATTTGGTACTCTCATCAATTTATAAATCATAACCTCTAATATGGCAGAGTTCACCTCTAATTTCACAAATGCTAGTCTTTTAACAAATTAAAAGGTGACAACCTATGAAACCAAGTCCAGTCAAATATCAAGGATTAAGATCTACATGCTAAGAGCTAGTTTGTGGTAATATAAGAATTAAGTTACGGCACTCCAATTCTTTATATTACCTGGTCCAGTTATATGTCTAGTTCAATATACATAACTTATTTATGTTGTACTAATATTTCAATCAGAAGTTAGACACTTCAATGATTTGAGATACATTCCCGTTAAGAGAGACAAACACTATAATCTTTAGTAAATAAAGTATTCCGTCTTTATTTACAGATTGTGAACTAATTAATTTAGACTTAGATAAAGAAATAAATCTCTTTATGATTAACACTTAATCAAGTTTGTTTCTTTATATACAAATAAAGTCAAGGAATTTTTTCAGATAAATAAACTATTCAACTGAGACAGTTTAATCTAGCAAATATCATAATTGTATATAAGAGAAAGTTGTTTACACTAAAAAAGTGAAATTAGAAATCTACTTTTTAGGGCAAATATCCCAACAACATTTGAGGACCATTTTGAGAAATCAAATATTTTTGAAGTGCGAATTCTGGTTGGAGAAAATTATCTTCCTTGGTCATGTGGTTTCCAAAAATGGTATATCTGTGGATCCAATGAAAGATGAAGCTGTGAGTAATTGGCCAAGACCTACAAATATTTCAGAGATTCGTAGTCTCTTGAGATTGGCCGGTTATTATAGACATTTTGTTGAAGGGTTCTCGAAGATAGCTTCTCCATTGACTCATTTAACAAGGAAGAATGTGAAGTTTCAATGGAATGATAATTGTGAAAAGAGTTTTGAGGAATTGAGGCATCGTTTGGTAACAGCGCCTATACTTTCAATACCGCCGGGATCAGGAGGATTTGTTGTTTACAGTGTTGCTTCGAAGAATGGTTTAGGATGTGTTCTAATGCAAAATGGCAAAGTAATTACTTATGCCTCTAAGCAATTGAAGAAATATGAAAAGAAGTATCCCACTCATGATTTAGAGCTAGCAGCAGTTATTTTTGCATTGAAAATATACTATCTTTATGAGGAGAAATGTGAGATCTACACAGATCACAAGAGTATCAAGTAATTCTTTACCCAAAAGGAACTGAATATAAGACAAAGAAGATGGCTTGAATTGGTGAAAGATTATGACTGTGAGATTAACTATCATCCAGGAAAAGCCAATATAGTTGCTGATGCTCTAAGTAGGAAATCATTGGCTGCAATGACTGTTAAATATATTGATATGAAGCATCTTTTAATGGATTTACATAAGTTAGAGTTAGAAATTGTGCCTATAAGTTTAATAAAAAGATTGGCAGCTCTTATTTTGCAACCAAAAATTTTAGAGAGTATCAAACAAGGTCAGAATATGGATTCCTATTTGATGAATTTAAAGAGTAAGATAGAATCTGAAAAGGAGGTGGTCTTTCAGATTTCTAGTGATGGTATAATCAGATATAGAAATAGATTATATTTGCCTGTGTGAAATTATTAGAAAAGAGATATTGACGGAAGCTCATACCACTCTCTACTCTGTGCATCCTAGTACTACAAAGATGTATAGAGACTTAAAGATGCATTACTGGTGGCTTGGTATGAAGAAAGATGTGGTTGAGTTTATAGAGCATTGTCTCATGTGCCAGCAAGTTAAAACTAAATATCAAAGACCCACTGGAAAATTAAAGCCTTTGAACATACTCCAATGGAAATGGGAAGAGATTGTTGTGGATCTTGTTGTTGAACTTCTTGCGACAACTAAGGGATATGATGCTATTTAGGTGATTGTGGATAGATATACCAAATCAGCTCATTTCCTTTCGATTAGAATAACCTATAACTTGGACTAGTTTACTCAGTTATATGTTTAGGAGATTATGAGACTACATAGTATTCCAAAAGTTATCATTTCTGACTGAGATTTTAGACTTAATTCAAAATTTTAGAGGAATGTTCGAGGGGCAATGGGTACAAAATTGGTATTTAGTACAGCTTTTCATCCTTAAACTGATGGGCAATCAGAGAAAACCATACAGACCCTTGAAGACATACTCAGAGCTTGTGTGTTGGATTTCCATAGATCTTGGAGCAGATACTTGCCACTTACAGAATTTGCTTACAATAACAGTCACCAAGCATCTATTGAAATACCTCCAGATGAAGTATTGTATAGAAGAAAATGCAGATCTCCTATCCATTAGGATGAGATGGGGGAGAGAAAGTTTCTTGGTCCAGAATTGATAAGAGAGATAAAGGAGGCAGTAGAAAAGATTCGAAAAACGATACTAGCTGCTCAGAGTAGATAGAAACGTTATTCAGATCCTCAAAGAAGAAAACTAAAATTTAACGTTAGAGATAAAGTATTTCTAAAGGATGCTCCCATAAAAAGAATAATGAGATTTGGAAAGAAAGGAAAACTAAGTTCCAGATATGTTGGTCTTTTTGAGATACTCGACAAAGTTGGAGATATTGCTTATAGACTCGCTTTGCCACTTTCATTGTCGAATGTACACAATCTATCTCATGTCTCTATGTTAAGAAGGTATATTTCAAATCTTTCACATGTTTTGAATTATGAATAATTTGAGCTAAGTCAAGACGTGAGTTACAAAGAACATCCCGTGAAGATTTTGGATACAAAAGAAAAGGAACTTAGAAACAAGAAAATCCCTTTGGTCAAAGTACTGTAGAAGAACCATGAAGTAGAAGAGGCCACATGGGAAAGAGAAGAAGAGATGAAAACTAAGTATCCACACTTATTTAGGTAAGCAATTTCGGCGACGAAATTTTATAAGGATGAGAGAATTGTGGTACCCGAGATTCTGACATGCATACTAAGCTAATAATAAATATATTCCAATTACGTATTAGGTATCTAGGAGTTATTAATACCACATTCATAGTAATATGCTCATTCCTAATGTTATATGCATTTATATACATGTTATTACACTAATGATTGTCGAAGTGTTCCGATATAGTGTAAAGGTTTAATACCCTCAGAGAGATAGCTCGGTGTGCTAAAAGAACAAAGAATATATTTATGAAAGCAATACTATGTGCACATACATTAATATCATATTTGTTAATAATTTGGCCAAATTGTAGTTTTTCGGTAAAATATAATTTTTACGCTTTCGGAGCCAATTTCATTGTGTGCACGTCAAATAGTTTTAATTCAATGTCTAGGACTCATTTATAGCATTTTATTTGTCGGCTCCAGGTAAGCACGAGGTGGCATTCACGACACTGATTTGTGTTTTATTGCACTAAGCAAGCTTAGATTCAGTTTAATCGCGTAATATCATTTTTGTGCATTCTAGTTATTAAGCGCTAATACTATATTTACATTATTAATTGGAGTCTAACTGACTTATTTTTATATTTAACGATTGGTTATGGGGGCTAAGTTTCACCTAATTATAATAAGACCTGTCACATGAGAATATAGATCAAAGTATGATTAGTTTTCACTTTCTAAGCTAGGATTCACCAACTTTGTCTACACTTGGGTGTATGGGAATGATCAGCAATGTCATGACTATGCTAAGGATATTTTAGAGCTGGACACATGGAAAGTAATGTTCAAAATATCTAAAATACCCCTCAGATTTTAAGTTATGCCATTTCTTAACTGTTAAGTATCACTTTTAGACCAAATCTGGTCATTTTCTACTCTTTTCTCTCCAGCCATAACTTGAACCTCTTTAGCACCTTTCTACACTTCTCTCAACCCATCTTAGCCATATCTAAGAGTTTCTAAGTGGTAGAACTCAAGTTGGAGCTCTAGAAAGCAAGATAGACCAAAACTAGTAAAGGTAATTCTATTAGTTCTTCTTTCTAGATCTTATCCTTTAATTTCAATTCTCTACTTATTTCCACCTAAATAATGGTTCCTTCAAGTCATATTAAGTCAAAAAATCTATTTCTAAGCTTTGGAAATCAGTTTGATAGAGATAGAAAGCAAGAAGTCTAGCAAAGTCTCAAATTAGTCAATGTAAGGTTTAGGTGGGATTTTGAATTTGTAGTGAATTTCTTTTGGTTCAGCTCTTAAACCAAAGCTATTACGTGATGAATAATGGTCCTAGAAACCCTTACATATTGCTGGAAATATAAAATTTAAGTGAAGAATTAAAGTTAGACCTAAAGCCCCAAAGTTTGCCTATTTATGGAGTTAAGTGTTATCATATATAGTAGATTAAGTTTTCTATATTTGTAATTTGATTTCTTAAACTTAAAGTGTATATTTTATTGATCCTATTATCTATTACACTCAATTGGTGGCTGTTTGCGATGACACAAAAGTATAAAAGTAGTTTTAAACTTTGTTTGAACTGAGAAAGAATTCAAGTGTGCTTATGTCATTCTAGGTGATCCTCTTCGACGTGTATATGTGAGAATTAGCTTGTTTATTTTTATTGCAGGTCTTGAACCATGATTTAAAAGATGTGGGAATGTCCTAGAAATAGGGGAGGTGCTGTCTAAATATTTTTAAAATGAAATGGCACCATTTAGAGGCAATTGGACTAGTTTTCACAAAATTATATGCCATTTTAGATCATTTTTGTATTAATGAACTAGTATTCATATTTCAATACTTTTGAACCAATTTTCTATGCTATTTATTGACTACTAACTACCTTAAGTAATTTGTATGCTTCTGAATCATTTTATGATCAGGTTTCCTAATTTGGTGAAAGTTATGATTTCAGTCTTGTTCAAGTATCTTAATGCATTCTTTTGGCAAAATGTGCATCTTCGAGAACAGTAATTTATGACAGGTGATTAGCATACCAGTCTCTAGAGAATATTGACCCTTTCTACTATTAATTTCTATTCAAGACACGAGGTAAGAAAAGACTTACAACTGTGTCACAAGAATTACATGGAAGATGTCGTAATGTGAAACTTACTCATTCTTGAAAGTTATAAAATGGCATGTGTATGGCACAGCGTGCATGTAAATTGAGAATTTCATTACAGAGTATTTAAAAGTGAGTACTATTATACTAATTTTATAAGATATATTTTAATGCCAATTGCTAGTCTGTTAGAGCTGGGTAGGTAAGTCTATTGATACAGACTCTCCCGTTGAAGTGGGACTTGCGGATCTTATGATGTGTCTCGTTGAAACAGGATAATATTAGTACAGTGTGGGATGCCTCTTTGATGAGAGAAGGAGTTTTCAAAAACCTCACATGATAGTCGCACCTTATTTTTACTCTTGGCCAGAGTTTCCGGCCAATGTTATCACGGCCTATCGACTTACGGGACTAGCAATGTACTAAGGTTCCCAACTATGAGTATTTTTAAAGGAAATGTATGGAGTCAAATGTTTAAGAAAGAAAAGTGTACAATAGGAACTTGATGAGATTTTAAAGCATACATGAATATGCATAGTTTTTACTTACTGAGCTTTAGCTCATTTTAGTCTTGTGATGCAAATGAGGGGGCATACTTCAGTGTTGAGTAGCTGGTTGCCTGGCCTGCATTTTGTCACCATGATCATACAGATATGGATGAGCTTGACCTGTGAGCGACATTTGTGTTTTGAGATATTTTGGTTTAATGTAAATACTACTGCTGATAGCAAAATAGACTGTTAGAATCCTCTTTTGATTGTACATTTTGTAAAGACACTTTTAACAAAAAATACCGTGCAGTTACTTTTATTTAAAGGTTTTGAAAGGTTCAAATTTGCCCACCTTTTCATAAAACTAAAGATATAGTTTAAGAAAGAATAATACTTCATAGTTTGATTGTATATGACAATATAGTTAAATTAGGGGGTGTTACAGGTATAATGCTAATATTAAATGTCGAAGTTGAAAGATGACATTCAAACCTCCAGGGGAAGAAAAGTTCACTTATAATGGAGATTCTAAGAAGCAATCTCGAGTGATGATCTTAGCAGTGCAAGCAAGGAGAATGTTGAGTACGGATGTCTGGGATATCTAGCTAATATTCTAGATGAGAGTAAAGAAGAAAAGAAGAGACCAAAGGATGTAATCATTGTCAAGGGATACATTGACGTGTTTTCCGATGATCTGCCAAGACTACTGCCAGAGCGAGAAATTTCCTTCGAGATTGAATTATTGCCCAGTACTGCCCGTATTTCTAAAGCACCCAACAAGATGGCACCTGCTGAGCTTAAGAAGCTACAAACTCAATTACAAGAGTTGTTAGACAAGGGTTGCATCAGACCAAGCCACTCACTATGGGGCACACCAGTGCTATTTGTGAAGAAGAAGGACGAAACGTTCAGAATGTGCATCGACTATAAAGAATTTAATAAGGTGACCATAAAGAGCAAATATCCTTTACCGAGGATAGATGACTTGTTCGATCAATTGAAAAGAGCTGAAGTTTTCTCAAAGATTGATCTGCTATCGGGCTATCATCAATTAAGAATTAAAGAGAGTAATATTCTGAAATCTGCCTTTCGAACGCGATATGGGCATTATGAGTTCTTAGTGATGTCTTTTGGGCTAACCAATACTTCTGCAGCATTCATGGACCTGATGAATCGAGTGTTCAATGACTACTTGGACAAGTTTGTCATAGTATTCATCGATGACATCTTGATTTACTCAAGGTCTCAGGAGGAACACGAACAACACCTCAGACTCGCATTGCAGAAGTTAAGGGAACACTGTCTCTATGCTAAATTCTCCCAGTGCAAATTCTGGCTAGACCAAGTCCATTTCTTAGGACATGTGGTCGCAAAGCAAGGGATTGCCGTAGATCCTTCCAAGATAAAGGCAGTGAACAATTGGCCAACACTAAAAACTTTGACTGAAGTGAGGAGCTTTTTGGGATTAGCTGGCTATTATCGAAGATTTGTAGAAGGATTTTTAAAGCTCGCTACACCCTTCACGACTCTTGCTAAAAAAGGAGCCGTAGATCCTTCCAAGATAAAGGCAGTGAACAATTGGCCAGCACCCAAAACTTTGACTGAAGTGAGGAGCTTTTTGGGATTAGCTGGCTATTATTGAAGATTTGTAGAAGAATTATAAAGCTCGCTGCACCCTTCACGACCCTTACTAAAAAAAGAAAGAAATACGAATGGATAGAGAAGTGTGAGGAAAGCTTCCAAGAGTTGAAGAATAGGCTTACCAGTGCACCTATCCTCACCATCCCATCAAACAAATGACAGTTCGACATTTATAGTGATGCATCGAAGTTGGGGCTAAGAGCATTACTAATGCAAACTAGAAATATCGTGGAATACGGTTCTCGAAAACTTAAGGAGCATGAGAAGAACTACCCAACTCATGATCTAGAACTTGCTGCTGTAGTTTTCGCTCTTAAACTTTTGCGATACTACTTATACGGGGCACAGTGTTGAATTTACACTGACCATATAAAAGCTTAAAGTACATATTCACTCAGAAAGAGTTGAACATGGTGTAGCATAGATGGTTAGAGTTGGTGAAGGATTATGATTGTGAAATCTTGTATAACCTGGACAAGGCAAATAAGGTTGCAGATGCGGTAAGTAGAAAAATGACTACAACTCTTATGTCAATAAAAGCCTTACCCAAGCCCTTACAAGAAGATATAAATAGTGTCAGTTTAGAGTTAATAATAGGTAAATTGTTTGCGCTAACTCTTAAACCAAACATTTTTGAGAACATGAAGGAAGTCCAAGAGCTCGATCCTATCTTAGTAGAAATTAAAGAAGACATTGTAGAAGGAAAACAGACGAAGTTCAGTCTCTCTTGTGACGGAATTCTCAAAATAAATGGTAGATTATGCATACCAAATGATGCCAAGATGAGGAATCAGATCCTTTCCGAGACACAACCCCTTATTCTATCCATCCTAGTGCGATAAAGATATATAAAGATCTAAAGGAACACTTTTGGTAGAATGGAATGAAAACCAATGTTGCTAAGTACATAAAAAGGTGCTTGACTGGTTAAAAAGTCAAAGGTAAACATAAGCGACCTGCTGGAGAATTGTAACCAGTTGAAATTCTAGAGTGGAAATAGGAGAAAATTGTTATGGATTTTGTGATTAGATTACCAAGAATGCCAGAAGGATACGATGCAATATGGGTAATTGTGGACTGACTAACTCAATCAGCACACTTTCTACCAGTGACAATCACTTACTCATTGGAAAAGTTAGCTGAATTATAAGTGGCTGAGATAGTCAAACTACATGGAATACCACGGAATATCATTTCTAATCACGACAATCGATTCACCTCCATTTTTCGGAGAAAAGTTCAACAAGCCTTAGGTCAAAGCTAAATTTTAGCACGTCTTTCCACCCTCAAACTGACGGGCAGTCAGAACAAACCATCCAAACTTTGGAGGATATGCTTAGGACGTTCGTCATGGACTTTAAAGGAGCGTGGAATAAGAAGCTTCCATTGATAGAGTTCTCCTATGATAACAGTTACCAAGCCTCTATCAAGGCAGCACCTTACGAATCACTTTATGAGAGAAGATGCAGATCCCCAATCCATTGGTCTGAACCTGGCGAGAAACATTTAGAAACCACTAATTTCATGAAGGAAACTACTGAAGCTGTATGAAAAATCAGGAAAAGGATAGAAATAGCTCAGAGTAGACAGAAAAGCTATGTAGACAAGTGGAGAACTCCATTAGAATTCCAAATGGGAGACATAGTTTTTCTCAAAACAGCACCGATGAAGGGAGTAATGAGCTTCGGAAAGAGAGGAAAACTGAGTCTAAGATACATAGGAAAATTCGAAATTTAAGAACGAATTGACAAAGTAGACTATAAGTTGGCTTTATCACCTGAACTAGCATCAGTGCATAACGTGTTCCACGTGTCCATACTGAAGAAATACATCTCAGACCTGTCACATGCATTGAAACATAAACTTGTTGAAGTCTACGAGGACTTGACATACGAGAAGAAACCGGTGAAGATTTTGGCTTGTGAAGAAAAGACTCTTAGAAAGAAGACCATACCTTTAGTTAAGGTGTTGTGGCAAAACCACAAGATCGAAGAGGCTACTTGGGAATGAGAAGATGAGATGAGGGAAAAGTACTCAAGATTATTCTAATTTTTTAGGACGAAAATTTTATAAGTAGGGGAGATTGTAACCCCCTATGAATCCCTAGGCTTACAGCCTTAGAAGATTATTATTAGACTTAATGTCAAATTTTATTAAGCTTATTTTCACAATGCTTAGAAATTTGTGTGTAGTATGATTATAACGTTAAATTTTATTATGTGAGAAAACTATAATTATTCGTTGTTTTAACTTGGAAATTTTAAGTTGGTTTTCCTTAATAATAAGTTAATTCTACAAAAAAAATATTATGTACATCTATATGACTTAGGTCACCTAAATAAGAATGTGACATATTTATGTCACATTAGAAATTATTACATCTTATAACCCAAAGTTAAATGTTGTACCAAAATAGTACTATGATACAATTTGAATGGCTAGGATTTAAGTATACAAAGAATTAAGGAGACAAATCTATCCAAGGGTGGAAAATAAGTTGTAGAAAAAGATGAAGACTAGTGAGGTTTTATCTTAGAAATATGATAACTTTAAATTAGTGGAATAGAAAAGATGAAAAAAAAAAGAATAAAGTTAGTAGGTAATTCTAAAAAATAGAAATATAGACAAAACTAATTGATAAATTTTATCTCTAAAATAATTCAAAAGGTAGGAAAAGAAAAATGATAGTGGAGATTTTCTTTGAACATTAGTAGCCATAATTCAAAGAGGAAGATATAGACAAAACTAATTGGTAGCTTGTGCAGTAAGATAATAAACGCCTCAACAAGGGTGTTAATTATCTTGTGATGGATAATAAATACCTCAACAAGGGTATAAATTATCAGGAATGAACTTTGACAAAATCATCAACTCTTGTGATTTACTAATCAAAGTAACTGATTTGAAATCAGCAGACAATTCGTGCAAGTTATTGTAGTACACTTATAGTAAAATAAGAAACATAAATGTAATGACATATAATCAAGCAAGAAGATTATCTGTTATGCTTTTATTAGTCATTTGGAAACTAAGAATAAACTATGGACAAGTATACAAATTATGATCCTCTTAGTACTCAACTAAGTTTGCTAGTATATCTGAATATAAAAGAATTTTAGAATACTTAACATTAAATCTATCAAGATTAAATGCTTGTGTAAGAATCCCTAAGAAAGTCACAAATATTCATGGTATTTTAACCTACCATAGATCACAAGTTACCTACGGATAATCATATGAATCTACAAGTTAAATGTGAACAATTCACTTTAGACAAAAAGACAAATATCTCATATTCCAGTTTGCTAATTACCCTTTTTATCGGTCCACAGAATTACTAAAATAGCTCCTACGGGAGGTTAATAGCATTCTATGTTGAGTGTGTAACCATCATTTTAATTTAGAAGTTTTCTTATATACGGCCTCCTACGGGAGATCAGTACGCAAAGTCCACTTGCAAATTTATCCTAAGAGATTTAATACCAGTAATACCCAGATGAAAACCTTCCTACGGGAGCTCAGCAAGATTCTGAGGCGAGGCATATCTTTAGAACTATTGAACCAATGATGGAGACCATGGATATCTCATACCCGCTCCCACTCAATCTTTTTAAATTTAGGGATCCTGATTTTACCCAGTTATCTAACTTACTTAGTAACTACAAAATCAATTATGTATATCCAATTATGCGACTTAAAGAGAATGAGCTACTTTAAGACATTATGACATACTATTCTAGAGATGGTACTATGATCAAATAATTATTGTCTAAAGCCAAAGTGCTAACACTTATAATTTTATACATCTTATGTATATATAAAAATAGATAATAATAGCATACAGGATATAACGACCAAGTAAGAAGGTCTGTGGATTGTAAATCATTCAAGCAAAATTTTTCCAGAAGAAAATTCAATTATTTAGTCAATAATCTTTCATCCAAAGATAAATAATTGAAAACGGTATTTAAACCTAGTCCTGTATAAAACATTAGTTTTGAAAAATTAAACTAAGAAACTTTAACCGCTAAATTATTCAACCAATAATTTTAAAGATTCTTAGTAATAGAATTTAATTTAAATTCTATTTGCATTTATAAAAATAAGTAAACAATTATAAAAACATTTTTGTATAAAAGTTTTACAAATAATTATAAATGCAAATAATAAATATAAACAACTTTATAAACATTCATTAATTTTCTCAAAAGCTCTACAAAATCCTCCTTGGGGAAGTGTGCCTATTTTTTTTTACCTATTCTACTAGGTCAAACTCTAACATACTTAAATATAAGTAAGTCTCCACAATTGGATGATCAAAATGGAGTAAATCTGGATCATTCAAGCTCATAAACATGTTCAGAAGTCATTAGGGGAGTAGCTGTGCCCCTTTTGGTGGTGCAGGGGCGCCTTTGTGACAGGAGTTATGGTGCAACTGCACCTGTCTCATTGATTTGGTGGCGCAAGATGCGCTTTCTTGCTGGTAACTTCCTTCTTTGAGTCTTTTTGACTCAATTTTTTCTCTATTTTTCACCATTTGTCACCAACTTCCATCTTCCTTAACCATCTACAATAAAACACAAATTAAACATAAAAATATCATAGAATTCTTTAGGATTTCAGAAATAAACAAGCTCACACTAGAATTATATGCATAAAATGCTCATTAACAGTATTCTATGGGGTCGGGAATTGGTAACGAAAGATATTCAATAGCATGTTGGTAGTGGAGAGAAGATTTGGATTTGTGAAGATCCTTAGCTCCCAAGACAAGTAACTTTTGGACTTATTAATTCTCCTATGGAGCCAAATGCCAGATTGAAAACTCTTATTCATCCTTTTTGCATATCATGTGATATGGAAATTAAGATCAGGAAATCTCTTCCAATAGACAGGTAAGTGATCAAGTCCATCTCTGAGTTTGGAGGACTAAGAAGGCAATCTGTGTTGATACTCTAAGGTGATCGGTATTATGCATAATAATTGGATATCCTGGATAGTATCGTGTTGCAAAAGGGTATAAATCATATGTTCTTGATATTGTGTGATATCTTTTAAGGATTGATGTATGATGATTCATATGTGATTAAAGGATTCTTGATTTGATTATCTATCTCATACCACTATAAAAGTTGAGTCAGACGAAGCTGTCAATTTTATTGATATTTTTGGTTTAGAATTATATTCCCTCTTATTGAATCTCTCATGATAACTACCATAGTCAGACTTGATCACTTTAATCCATTTTCCATGAGTTAGACTTTTAGAGTAATAAGCTCAATGCGATCATAATCGGAGTAGCTATCTATGAAGACCCATAGTCATCTATATCTCTTATAACCTGAGAAAACAATGGTCAAAAAATCTCGGTATAGATTAATTCCAGAGAAACTGCACAAGTGTCAATCATACTCTTATACACATGACAGTTTACTAATTATTGAAGTAACAAGCATGTGCACAACAATCTTGGATGAGAAACTTGTAATACACCACATGAAACTTTCCACTAATCTTTCTATTTAAAAATCTAGAGTAGTAATCTAATTCTTATACAACAAATATGAAGATTTTCGTCTTTCAGACATTTAGGATCATTAATGGTGTAATTAATTTTTCAATACCCAAAAAAATGGTATATCCCATCACCCAAAATTAGAAATCAATGCTCTAGATCGGAAAGAATGTAAACAAGTGCATAAAACCCTAAAAGAGTATCAAAAGCCTAGTTATAATCTGACTATCTCAAAAATTGTCAACTTTAAGATTATATTTTCTATTAAGTACACATGTTATTCCAAGACTAGTTGGAAACTTAATCTCCATCAATGACATGTTTTATATCATCCTCTTCTTCAACAAGCATTGTTATCAACTCCTCTAAGTTGATTACTCCTCACAACAGCCAAGTCTTGTCTCCAATCAATTACCCATTCTGAACATCATGACTTGATATAATCAAGACAATCTAAAAGTAGAAGAGAGATCCAATAATCTATGCTAATTCCTATGAGCTTTAATAACCAGAAAGCACATTATCAATGTGATCTTCAATTCCACTAATACCATTACAAAATATGGAATTATAAAATACTTAAAAGTCTATACTCATCATTGTAAGGAAATACACCTAAATTTCTCAACAATGACTTCAAGAAATTCCTTAGCAATCATATCCTCAAAAAGTTGTCACAAATTGATTATTCCATAAATACTTCATTGACCTTAAAGAACACCTCTTTAGATACTCACACTCATCATGATGTTTTAAGGCATCAACTTACTATGAATAGTGGATTTAGGAGTCATACAAACTCATAATGCCTAGTCCATTTACTTTATCACACTCGGTGCGAGATCTATGTCATCAAACATAATAGTCCCATTCAGCATCAAAATCGCAGAGATACAAGGATTGCTTAAAGCTAGAGGAAATAACCAAGAGCAATATTACTAATATGCATGTAAAACTAAGATCATGCTACTTGCTCTTCCTCTCAGCTTTCTCAATGATCCAATCAATAACGCGATCATTGCGTGCTAGAGTCCCTTAAGCAAAAAAGGACTCACACGCAAATAAAGACAATACACCAAATGCCACAACCAAATGCATCAATTTACTATTGACAGGATAGAAAAGATTGTGCGGTTCATGATATTCAATGTATTTCCTTCACCAATCTAAGCATCCTACCAAACAATAAAATTATCGAGGGGATAATTTAATTGTTCGTATGGATCTTAGTATTAATTGTGATCAATCAAGGAAGAATAAACAATAATAATCACAATTTTCCATCAATAATCTGATATGCTCAACTTATGACAGGTAAATACAAAAGTATTCAGAATTGGTCAAAATCTCACAAAATTCAAGCAAGGCCAATTATGTAGTTATATTATAAAATAATAATTACCACAAAAATGCATACAGAAAAGAGCAATAAATCAGAAATTATCCATGTAATATGCAAAAAATTATTTATCATTAATACTTAAATTTTCTAAGAATAAACGTGGCATATAACAATAAGATATGGCATAAAAAATGCTCAAAATTAGCCCAAAAAAAATAAGAATATAATAATTGATGCAACGATGTTTGATAATTTGACAAGTTTAGACTCACGATAGGCGAGTACATAAACTCTTATGATTGTCACAATCTCATAATTAATTATGCATAAAATATAAAAAAAATTCAAAAAATAAAGTTCAATGCATAAAATCATCCAAAAATATGCGTATAATCAAAAGTAAATAATTATCAAAATATGTATATAACCATATGTAATATTAACTTACAAATATTAAGATACTAGTAAACATGGTAAAAGGTCAAAATATGCATGCAATTATACCCAAGAATTAATTTAACTCAAAATTGTGAGATTTATAATTTAAAATAATATTCAAAATAAGGGAAATAATTTAATAAAACATTTTGTAATAACTAAAACCAATAAATAATCACACAAATAATAAAGAAATAAAAAATAGAGCAAAATGTCGAAAACCGCGGACGAAAACGACCTTACATGTGCCCCTACGCACCACTAGGAGGCGAGATTTTTTTTAAATAAAAAAAAAAAAGAAAAATGGGGTGTAAAAACGACATGTCATTTTAGGCAAAGCCAAAATGACACGTTGTTTCATGAAACAATAGACAATACTGCCAAGAAACGACGTATCATTTTTCTTTAAAGAAAAACAATTTCACTGATAAAAACAACAGTTTCATGTGGGAAAATTACGTCATTTTTTCCCTGACAGAAGCAAAACGTCATGTCGTTTGTATCGTCCCTGACCTCCAGTCGGGTCTGTCCGACTCGATTCGGACCAGTGTGACCTGATCCGACAATTTCCCGGCCTGCGGTGCTCCATCTTCGATGATTCTTTTTGGGTTTTGTTCCAAATTTAATAGTTTAAGAAAACTGAAAACAAGGTGGCCAAAAATAAGCACAAACACCACGAATATGATGCCCACAACACATATTTGCCGTTAATAATAAAAAATACGATTATTTGTGCTAAAAAATAATTATCAGAAAAATGGGTGTATATTCACGAAAAAAACTCGGAAAATTTCGAAAAAATTAAAAAACAAACTAACAGAATAGCTTTAAGTTAAATGGTTTAGCTCCTGATACCAAGTGTTGACTTAATATGTATAAACCATCTAACAATAATCTATTTAAGCTTAAAACATGTAAACAAGGATGGACATTACCTCATCGGTGGGCTGAGGTCTTGACCGGTTAGTGTCCTTACTCCAGCAGCTTGTAGATGCGAAAAATAGGTGAGCAAAATGCAGAGGAGCTATGGTGTTCAACACTCTTTGAATGCTTTTGAGATCTCTGCATCCCAAAACCGAATGAACCCCCTTCTAGCAACAAACTAGTCAACGACTAGTTTCACAAGGAATGGGCTGGTGGGCTTTGTCACATGTGTGGCAGATCACACCCTTGGCCCAATAGGCTGGCCAAGGTATCCAAAGAGTGTGAAATCATGAGCCTTATACATATTAAGATATGTGGTCCATCTTTTTACAGCTCAATTAGCAATACTACGCAAAGTACATACAAATATAGTTGCCCTTAATATACTTTAATTAAGACATAGTGAGTTACTAGTGATTATACTAGTCCACATAAAATATTCCAACAGATGGATAATTCACAATGAAGAGTAAATATAATGTTGGTCTCAAAGAGTAAGATCTCAGTATTGGGTTCTTCTACCTCTCTTCCAATGTTTAAGAAAATGATCAAGAAACTTACGATCCTTTGAATAGTCCGGTTATTTATATGGAGTATTTTATGTTGCACTTGCCAGGTGCTTGAACTTAATTTGGTATTAGATTCATATTGAACCCTGGTGCTGTAGGTGTTTTCCATGAGTTTTTATCCATAGCCCATGCATTAAATTTATCTGATAAAATTGAGGAGGTCCCGAAATTAGCAAAATATTTGGAAAAGCTCTTGAACCTTGTTTATAGAGAAATTATTGTGCTTTTTCTAGGGAGATCTCAGGATCTATTTGAGAGGTTTTGTGTTATCCTTTTAAGTATCTAGACCAAGAACAATAAAGTTGCTCATAGGCAGAGACCGTGTGATATTCCAATCCCTATGGAGTTTGCCAACATTTTCCTAGATGTGTATCATAACGTACCCGGACTGTTAGGGGGGAAATTGTCTGTTTCTAGCTTGAAGGCTGTGTTTTGGTTAGCTCCTCTAGTTGATTATATAAAGCTCAATTATGATGCCTTAGTCCGTCTTAGTAGTACTGGTGGTATTGGAATTGAAGCTCTGGTTATGGATCATGATGGCTCAATCGTTACTTGTGGTATTAAGTACCGCTTGAATGATTCTTTCCCTCCAAAAATAACTGCTTGAATGATTCTTTCCCTCCAAAAACAACTAAACTTTTGGGGATTCAAGAAGGCCTTTTTTTTGCATGGAGCTATGGTCTGAAAATCGCACTAGTCAAATGTTTGATGGCGCCTTGCATGTCATTAATGGTTTGAATTCTTTTCTCCCTATGGCGGATAATGCTTATATTTTCATGATTTTAAGGTTCTTTTAAGTAGTTGTTAAGTCAGGCTACTCGTTTGTCATGACAGAATGCTCAATTTGCAGAACTTTGAATAAACAGTTGGAAAACGTAAAGAAGAGACACATAGCTTTTTATCGTAGTTCAATACAACCAAGTTGTGTCTACATCCACGAGACCTGGTCCAGCAAGCAAACTGTCACGCCCCAAGACCAAGGACATAGCAATCGCTACATAACCATAAGGATAAACCTCATAGACATGAAAGGCTTCGAATCAGTTCGTTATTAAAAATCCAAATAAATCCATTATCAACCAAAATATCTCATCATAATAAAACTCCAAACAATCCAAATCATCAGTAATAATTTAGTAAATCCATAATAACAAAGAAACTAAAACCATAACAATAATCCAATATACCTCAAATAACCAACAATGTCTCAAAATAGAAACCAAACAATACAATAACTCTAATTAGTAAAATTTGAGTCCTCAACGATCTCCCTCCTTCAAATATGAGTTCTACTTATTGACTATTCTCCGAATCTGAAAAAGATTAAAGAATAAAAAGGTGAGCTCGACAGCCCAGTAAGTAACCAATAACCTCTACTAGTTGGATCAAGCATATGTAATTTGAAATATCTAGTAAGTATTTTACAAAATAACACTAACTTCGAAATAAATACTTTTAAAAATAAGGCAATGAAACTAATTAAAAACCAATTTAATAAAATAGAGAGTTTCAAAATTCATTTTATCAAACTTGTTCAATAATCGATATCACTTTCAAATTCTACTCTACAGTTTTGGTGACTATGGCCACACTTAACTCCTGTGACTAGGTCCGAATCTGCCACAAATAACCCCTGTAGCCGGGTCCGAATCTACTACAGATAACCCCTGTAGCTGGGTACGAATCACGAATCTACTACATATAACCCTGTAGCTAGGTCAGTACTGTCCACATATAACCCCTATGGATTGGGTCCACATGCATAGTCACTGAAGAGCGTTTCAACACACATTTAATTATAAAGTAAATCACTAATAATTTCCACATTTGTTAAAGGGTAACAATTTTCAAATAATTTAACAATAACAATAATCATAAGCTTGATCCATATTTTTACTCGAAAGATAATTATCTCTTGTCAAAATAATTTTCATTTATCAACAAATTGCTTGAAAATAAGTTTAAAATTTACAAACATAATTTTCTTTAAAAGAAAGCAAAAGAGACATTAACTTAAGTAAACCAAAAGTCACTAGCAAAGATGAAAGGTTACTTACCTGTTCG
>JXTC01000238.1:421554-447446 GCA_002914845.1 Trema orientale
TAACTTTTAATCTAGACATCCAAATCCCGTAATTTTGGTCTTATTTTAAACCTTACAACGAGAGTAATTAATCAAAATATAAATGAACCCTAGAAACACGACTGAAACAAAAAGATGCTTCAAGAATTCTAAACCCTAGATGACAGATTAGTCCCAAGAATCCCAAATAACCAATTGATAATTGACAGGGAGGAATTTTTTTTTTTTACCTTAGAGAATTGACAATCAACCTTTTGCAATCCTTCTCCTTCTTCCAAGCCTTCAGCCTCTCTTTTCTCCCTCTGCAAAGCGTTAAATTTTTTTTTTCTTCTGTCAGAGACTCTGAAAAATTATGCGTATAGAGTTTCCTAATTCTTTAAAATTACTGAATTGTACCTACCTAATTAAATAAACCCTTGGCCTTTTTGTCTTTTGTCCTTTCATTTATTTATTTATTTCTTTATTTTCCTTTTTCATTTCTATTGGTATCTGGATTATTACATTAAACAATCCACTAAAAATATGAATAAAGTACAAATATAGGTCTTATACAAGAATCTAGAACTCATTTCTAGTTTGTCACTGATTTGGACTCTGATTTCCTCCATGAAATTTGGTTCTTCAACCTTGTGTTAAACTCCCTTCAGCTGCCGCTAATGAGCTTCCCAGCTCCGGCAAGAACAAGCTGTCTTCTTGAAATCAGGTAGCCATGGAGCTCCACCTTCTCACCGGAATCAATGGTGGACTTTATGGACAAATGACACACTCAGAGCTAAACACTCAAAAGCTCTAAGATAAAGAAACTTGCTCAAAAAGCAAGAACGCCTCACCAAAATATCTATCAGGAAGCTATACTCAAAAGACCTTACAACAATATGAAAAGAAGCTTCCTATTTATATAGGAAAGTACATCATGATTCAGCTGTAATGACAGTTGTCATCGCAATGTCTAAACATGCAGTAACACAGATATATTATACAAACTCAGATCTAAAGGTGTCACCTTGATGAAACAATCAGGCACGCTGATTTGACACACAGATACTAAACGAACTCAGATCTAAAGGTGTCATCTTGATTAAGCAGTCACTCACACAGTTAAGACACACAAAGTCAAACATCACTTGAAAAGGTCAAACTTAAAGGTGTCATCTTGATGACATAGGCTGAGACACAGTTTTGACAAATAAGAGCTCAATTCCCAACTACTGACTATGGACATGTTAAGCTAATTGTCTAGATAGGTAGGCCACCAAAATTAACACCTAACCATTGAGACCAATTTGAAGAAGAGCTTCAGAACTTTAGGTACTTCAGTTGAATGCTTTGTCAAAATAGTCTTGGAGCACTATTACACAGAATAACAAATACATACACAAAACTGAAAAGACAACTGAAATATAACTTGGAAATATTATCTATTACATTGTTATAAGATCATAAGGTGCCAAATTAAATCTTGCACTAACAATCTCCCCTTTTTGGCATCCTTATGATCAAAACCCCTAACGAACAAGAAATTAAAAACCTAAAACAACTACAAGTCGTCCACCTGTAGAAAACAGAAATATACCATAAGAACCACTAAGAGAGAAACACATAGCATAGTTCAAGAAAATCTAAAATCAAACCAGAACAAGAAAAATACGAAAAACACAAATAACCACTACTCCCCCTTTTTGAACATAAAGGAGGCCAAAAACAGACATACGAAGAAAAAGAAGGGCTAAGAAGATGCAAGTCTAGATGACTTTCGGGTTGGCAGAGGAGGCTTAGCTACATCGGATTTGATCTTCTTCTTTGTAGGCTTCTTGGAACTAGAACTAGTACTTGTTGCACTCTGCAAAGGTGGTAGATTTTCCAGAAGAGTGTCCAAAAATGCATCAGAAATTGGACCAGATGTATCAGATTCACCAGTAGCAATGGATGCATTATTGGTTCTTTCTATTCAGGTTGGAGTGGCTGTGCTACCTTCAGGTTGCTCTCCCTGAGTGATGGGAGACACAGGCTCCCCCTGAGTAGGTGCTAGCTTACCCAGAGCAGAGACATTAGGAACTGATAGTGGTGTTTCTGGTGCTGTTGGGTCAGGTTGAACAAGCTCCCCATGAGTTGTACCTAGAGTCGAAGTTGGAGCTATGGTATCATCTAGCACAATAGTAGGAGATGTATTGCAAGGAATCTGAAGATGAGTGATCACAGTCTAAAGAAGACTCTCGATGCCAGCCATTTTGGCGGCCGTCATTCGCTCAAATTAGGCAATCTTGTGTTTCACACTCTGTCTTTGAGTAGCCTCAGTTTGAGTAGCTTGAATGGCTTCCTTATATTTTGCAAACAGCTTGTACTAACAAGAATTTGGCTTGAGACTCAAACTTTTCAATTCTTCGGAGACTGGAGGAGCAGTGGCCACAACAATGCTTCGAGCACTTTCACAGAGGCTCTGAAAGGTCTTCATTATCAGCTGAGTGGGTAGATTCATGTGTGCCTCATTCATAAATTCATCTGGAGAGTAGCTGTCGATGAGGGCTTGAATAAAACAGGGATAAGGTAGAATGCGAGTAGTTGCTTCACTCTAGCCACTAGCAATGATTGCAACAAACATCTACTTGGCCAAATCTACTAGTTTGTCAACACCCAAAGCATAGATAAACTTGGCATGTGCCTTACCCATAGAGGATGTGTGTTTCCTGGGAAACCAATTGGTGTGTACTATTTTGTAGAGCATTCTACACTTTAGTGTAAGACATGGAACCGGGATAGAATTAGATCATGGCTATTTAGAATCTTTGCCATTCAACTTTGTGGCTACTATGTCTAGATCAAACTCTCCAGTGTATGTTCCATCAGTGGGTTCAAGACTAAAAAATTCTTCAATTATAGCAGGTGAAAAATCAACAATGTGACGTCAGAAATATACCTTCAAGAATATTGGATGATCACGATCGTTGATTGATTTCCCAATATTGGCATAAAACTCCTGGACAACTGTTGGGCATGGAGGAGTTAAGTGCTGCACTGTGTGGACCCATCCTCTTGCAGCAATCAATGTTGGTAGTCCCCATTCTTTGAAGTCAGAGATTTTCATCTCCTTCTCGGGATAAACAGGACGTTTGCTCACAAACTTCTTATAATGAGATTCTAGATTCTCAGTATAAAAGGAGAAGTTGTACGCTTTCTTCAACAGTGTCTTGATCTCGAGTGATGAAGGAGTTGTAGTCCGTGGTGTTTTCACTTTGGCTTTCCCTTTCTCTTTTGTTGAGGCTTTTTTCTTAGGGCTTGGCTTGGGAGAAGAAAAGGACTTCTATGTAGCACCACCTGCTTGTGATTTCTTTGTCTTTGCTAGAGTAGAAATGGGTACTGGTTGAGCAGGTGTGTCTGAGCCGACGACTGGTTTAACAGAGCCAGTAATATGATTAGTATCCCCTGCATTCACTACCACTTTTTCATTTGCTGGGATGGAAAGGGGATTGTCAGAACCAGCAATTGGCTTGTTAGAATCCAGAGCTTATGCCGATTGCGAGGTTGGTTCCACCTGAGAAATAGAACCAGCTTCTTCAGTGTTAGCACTAGCGATGACTACTAGAACACTTGTGTCAGGAGGGTTGTCAGAACCCTCTGTTATGTTGTCAGTTGTAGGGTTTGAGTCCATCGTTTTCTTTGAAACTTTCTTAGATGATTTCTTCTTGATTATGGCTGCCTTCCTCTTTTTCGACAGAACATTTGCTGCCACTGATGAAAGTCCAGCTGAAGTAGTAGTAGATGCCTCCAAAGGGATTTTAACCTCTTCAATTTTGTCAGTCATTGAGTCGGCTGAAAAGAGAATAAAGAAAAGCACTAGCCACAAGCAGAGCATGAGCAATGGTTAGGGAAATAGAAGAATAAAGATGGAGAGAGAAGAAAGAGAGGAGGAAGTAGATGAACAGTAAGGATGAGAGAGATATGAGAGGAGCTAAATAATCGGAACAAACAAAAATTGATAATAAGCTCTAAAACAAAAATAAAAGTGGAAAAAATGGAAAATTCAAAATTCAAAATTCCTTTCTCACAAAATCAAGCAGATGAATTGTTAAAATAGGCACAATCAAATTTTGTGAAACAAAAACAAACAGAGCATTTAGGCAACGGAAAAAAAATTCCATGAGCATGATATGACAAATTTGTGAGTCGAACATGAATTTTAGCAATTTTTTGAGATAATTATTTTTAGGTAACTCATTCCATTTTTTAAAACAAGAGAGAATTCATTTTGTATTGGATTTAGCCAGATATATTGAGTAAAACTAAAGAACATTTAGGGTGTGTGTTTTTTGCAGTTCAAGAACTTTCAATCAACTCATGATATGGAGGATGAAAATATAAATGAGTGTTTAAATACGGATCAAGTATGTGGCATGAGTCAACAACTGATTATCCTTTCTAATTGAGGTCAGTCACATGAGACTTGATGATTATCTTGAAGAGAATTAGAAGATATCACTGACCTTATTAACTCAACTTGATCACACATAGACAAGAGACTTATGTACGTTGTGTGTGCATGTGGAACAGCCAGACTTGATTCTTGCTGCAGGCCACGCTTAGTGGTATAGTTTGTCTCTTTTTAATGACCACTCTTTGTGGGTAGACTTTTTCTTTATGCGTATTGGCATATGCACATTGGCTTTCCTGCACTAGGTCACTCTTTTCTTTCACCCCATTTTTACTTTTCTTATTTATTTTTTAATATGAGGTAACTTACACTCTAAAGTAACCTAAATCAGTTGCTGCACATATCCCAGAGGGTAGCCCTCTTCCTTGGTAGATCATCTAAGATATAGGGGTCACTACAAATTAAATGATTACTCAAGGCTAGCTTTCACACCTGATGAGAGGTAGCCCTTTCTGATCTAGGTGCACACATGTCTCAAGTCTATGACAAATCTGCTTAGTCACAAGAGCATAATATCTACTAAGTCTAGACAAGCTAAACATACTAGTCACAGTAACTGTAAACAATAAGTAAGGAGAATCACAAGTTAAATTTTAGCCAACAAGCAAAATCATAAGTGTTAGATCAGGGATATGACAGTTCAGTCATCATTGGTTAATAATCACTTGAACTACACAACACACACACTAAGTGTTCCCTACTTTTACAAAATATACAAGACTAAATCACTCAATACAGGATGACAAACTCTCTAGGAAATAGAGCACACTTCAATAGCCTTGCGCAATGATTCAAATCTTGAGGCATCCAAGGCTTTTGTATATAAGTCACCTAATTGTTTTTTTGTTTCAATATGTTCTATTCTCACCAATTTATGCTCAACTAGATCACGAATGAAATGATGTCTGATGTCTATATGCTTTGTCCTAGAGTGCTGAACAGGATTTTTTGAAATGTTTATAATACTTATATTGTCACAAAAGATAGTCACAGTGTCAAGCTTGATTCCATAATCACTAAGCATTTGCTTCATCTAAAGGAGTTGAGTACAACAACTACCTGCTACAATGTATTCGGCTTCGGCTGTAGAGAGTGATATAGAATTTTGCTTCTTATTGTGCCATGCAACAAGATTGTTTCCTAGGTAGAAGCATCCACCTAAAGTACTCTTCTGGTTATCAAGGCTCCTTGCCCAATCAGTATCACAAAACTCTACAAGAAAAGGGTTAGTGTCTTTGGTCATCCAAATGCCAAAATCTGATGTGCCATTTACATATTTGAGAATCCACTTCACTGCTACAAGATGTGACTCCTTAGGATATGCCTAACATCGAGCACAAGCACCAACACTAAAACAAATGTCAAGTCTACTTGCTGTCAGATATGACAGGCTACCTATTGTGCTTCTAAACAGTATATGATCAATGCTGATTCCTTTTTCATCTTTGCTCAACTTGATACTTGTGCTCATTGGAGTTGTCATTGTCTTTGAGGTATCTAAACTAAACTTTTTGATAATGGACTTGGCATATTTTTCTTGTGAGATAAAAATGCCATTGTCATATTGTTTGATTTGAAGACCTAAAAAAACATTTAGTTCTCCCACCATACTCATCTCAAATTCAGATTGCATTAGTTTAACAAAACCATCAATATGCTTCTCACATGTTGAGCCAAAGATGATATCATCCGCATAAATTTGAGCACAAAGTATACCTGTTTCAAGTCTTTTGACGAATAAAGTTTTATCTGACTCACCTCTATGATATCCTTTGTCAAGCAAATAGGTGGTCAACCTCTCATACCAAGCTCTTGGAGCCTGTTTTAGACCATACAAAGCCTTTTTGAGCTTGTATACATGGTCTGAATGATGTGGATTCTCAAAATCTGTAGGTTACTCTATATAGACATCTTCAATTAAAAATCAATTTAGAAAAGCACTTTTGACATCCATTTGATAGACTTTGAAATTTAACATACAAGCAACAGTTAGAAACAATCTAATAGATTCTAATCTAGCGACTAGTGCAAAAGTCTCATCAAAATCAATGCCTTCAACCTGCGTGTATCCTTGAGCAACAAGCCTAGCTTTATTTCTAACTACATTTTCGAACTCATCAGTTTTATTCTTAAAGATCCATTTTGTTCCTATGATGTTACTATCAACTGGCCTAGGAACTAATGTCCACACATCATTCCTAATGAATTGCTCAAGTTCTTCCTGCATAGCTAAGATCCAATGTTCATCAACAAGAGCCTCTTTCACATTTTTTGGCTCAAGCTGTGACAGATAACAGATATGACTTACCTCACTCATGTGTCTTCTTCTAGTAACAAGAACGTTACTAGGATCACCAATGACTTTGTCCAGTGGATGAGCCTTTTGGATCCATGAAGGTGGTCCTCTCCTAGGCTCCTTTTGTTGAGCATGTACCTGTTCATAACTCGTGTCACCTGAATCTGGAGTTCCAGCTGATGTATCAACTGTCTGAACACTTCTATCACCTATTCTGTCAGCATGATTATCTTGTTCTTCCTGTGACAGATTAGTGATAGATTCCACCAAATCTTCTTAAGAAAATTCAGAGAAATCATCTTCATCATCAAAAACAACATGTATTGACTCTATAACTATTTGAGTATGAATGTTGTAGACTCTGCAAGCTATACTATTCAGAACACATCCTACAAATACACCTTCATCACTTTTTGGATCAAATTTGCCTAAGTGCTCTCTATCATTAAGTACATAGCACTTTGATCCAAACACATGTAAGTAGTGAAGATTAGGTTTTTTACTCTTCCAAATCTCATAGGGTGTTTGTCTTGTACCTGGTCTCAAATGCACATGGTTGCTGAGATAGCAAGCTATATTTATAGCTTCAGCCCAAAGCTTTTTGGGAAGCTTCTTGCTATTCAACATAACTCTTGCCATCTCTTGAATGGTTCTGTTTTTTCTCTCAACCACCCCATTTTGCTCAGGTGTCTTAGGAGCTGAAAACTCATGTGAAATACCCAACTCATTGCAAAAGTTAGAATACAGGACATTTTCGAATTCTTTCTCATGATCACTCTTAATTCTAACAACCTTTTTAATTTTGCATTGTTTTTCATTTTATAATCTTATGACAAGATTTTTTGAACAACTGAAAAGTGTCTGATTTTTCTCTAACAAAATCAACCCATGTAAAATGAGAATAATCATCAATACACACATAAATGTACATCTTTCCAGCTATGTTCTCAGTTTGAACTGGACCCATGAGATCCATGTGCATGAGTTCCAAGCATCTACTTGTTACAAGATGTTGAATTGATTTGTGTTGACTTCTTGTCTGCTTCCCTATTTGGCATGGTCCGCAGATGGGATTTTTGGGAAGTTGGAGCACTGGAACACCTCTTATAGCTTGGTGTTTGGTGATTTTGATCATGTCTCTAAAATTGAGATGACCAAGCTTTTGATGCCACAGTTCAGTTTCTGTCAGATCAGCTCTAAGACATGTTTTGACATTGCTGAGATTGTAGTAATTGTCACTTGATTTGTGACCATTCAATATGCATTCACTATGGCTGTTCATCACTTGGCAAGTCTTTTGATTGAACTGTACAGAGAGGTGGTCATCACATATTTGGCTGATATTGATCAGATTCGCCACTAGACCTTCCACCAGCAAGACTTTTTTAAGATTTGGAAGTCCCTGCATACACAAGTTTCCAACACCAAGAACTTGGCCCTTTTTGCCATCACCAAAAGTAACAGATCCATTAGTATTCTCATGAAAATCAGATAAAAATGATCTGTTCCCAGTCATATGTCATGAGCATCTACTATCAAAATATTCTGAATTATATAAAACTAGTGAAGTGTATGCTACATGATATTTTATTTGCTTAGGAATCCAAACTTGCTTAACCTTTTTCTCACATATTTCATTATTTCTCATGGTTAACTTAGCTATTTTTCTCAACAAATTCAACAATTTATAACACTTTGGTCGAGTGTGACCTGTTTTTCCACAGAAATAACAAATGGGTATAAACTTTCTCACCTGAGGATGAGGCTTAGAACACTAACCAATGTCCAGCTTCAGTTTCCTTTGGAACTTGAAAGGATTATGCAGCAGTATTCCTTTTTGAGAGATTGAGCTCTCACCTGTATACCCCAGACTTGATTTATCTGTTGGAGTTTGTCCAACTCCAAGCATTCGACTCAATTTTCCTGATCCGTTCGTCCGGTACAGCATCTTTTTGTTGGATTCATCAAGCTCCTTCTGAGTTTTGACAAGCTAGTCCTGAGAATTCTGCAGTCTTGCTCTCAATTCAGTAAGCGTTTCTTCATATGCTCTCTTTTCTTCCTTGAGGCTACATATCAGAGCTTCTTGAGCCCTGAATTTGTGAGCTATTCTCAACCACTGATCATACATATTTTGATAAGCATCTTTTTGATCAGGTTCTGAAAACTAGACTTTGTTCTCATCATTAGATAGGTCACTGTCAGAACACTAGAGATGACTGTCTAGACATTGATCTCCCTTTTTGGATTTTCTAACAAATGCTACAAAATTGCTTGTTACATCGGAGTCCTTTTCTTGCTCCTCTATTTCTTCTTCACTCTCACTCCAAGTAACATTCATTACATTTGCCTTTTTCTTGAGAGTATTTGCACATTCCACCTGAATGTGTCCGAAACCACCACACTCTCTGCATTGTACTCCTTTTCTCCTGTTACTGGAATCCCTGTCAAATCTGGTTCCAGTGCTGTTGACTCTAGGCTGAGCTGCGTTTTTCCCTGAACTTTGTTGACTAGAAACTACTCTCTTCATATTTTTCTTAAGAAACTTTGAGTAATTTCTGATAACATAGCTAAGGTTTCATCATCTAAATCTCTATCCCTTTCGATTGTCAGATCCTCTATCTCATCAGCTATCTTCAATGCTAAACTAGAGCTTTTCTTCTTTTTATCCCAGACTTTGAAGTTCATCTCATAAGTTATTAAGGAACCAATGAGCTTATCAAAGTCAATATCCTCCAGCTTCCTGCACTCTTCGATAGCTGCAACTTTTGATCTGATTCTTTTAGGTAAAGATCTAAGAACTTTCTCAACTAACATGGCATTAGAGTAAACCTTTCTCAAGGCAAATGACTCATTAGATATATCACAGATCTTAGAATGAAAATCTGAAATAGTCTCATATTCAAGCATATGGAGATTTTCAAATTGACTTGTAAGCATCCTAAGTCTAGATTGTTTCACTGACTCAGTTCCTTGATTTTTCTTTTCAAGTTTTTCCCAAGCATCCTTAGCTACAGTACAATTTGAAATCACCTTGAATTGATGAACATTAACAGATGCCATAATTGTATTAATTCCTTTAGAGTTCCAATTAGCAGAATTATATTCAGCAGTTGACCATTTGTTTTCGGGTTTAAGAATTTCCTTACCCTAGTCATCGGTTTCAACATGAGGTGACCATTCGTACACAGTAGAGGTCCAAACTCTTTCATTAATAGACTTTAAGAAAGCTCTCATTCTAGCTTTCCAATATAGGTAATTTGACCTATCAAGCAAGGGTAGTCTAGAAATAGATCCACCTTCTCTTAGCTAATCCATCTCTGCAGTAAGACATAAAAACAGTCATAATTTTCAAATAAAACAGAGTAACACAACTTAGAAACCCAGAAATCTCACTGAATATAGCAAGCAATGCCCGCTCTGATACCAAATGTTCAGTCAGGCTACTGTTTGTCATGACAGAATGCTCAACTTGCATAACTTTGAACAAACAATTGGAAAACGTAAAGAAAATATAAAGAAGAGAGATATAGCTTTTTATCATGGTTCAACACAATCAAGTCGTATCTACATCTACGGGACCTGGTCCAGTAAGCAAATAATCCACTAGAAAAATGAATAGAGTACAAATACAGGTCTTATACAAGAATCTAGAACTCCCTTCTAGTTTGTCGCCGATTTGGACTCCGATTTCCTCTGTGGACTTTGCTTCTTCAACCTTGTGCTGAACTCCCTTTAGCTGCCGTTGATGAGCTTCCCAGCTCCGGCAAGAACAAGCTGTGTCTTCTTGAAATCAGGTAGCCATGGAGCTCTACCTTCTCACCGGAATCAATGGTGGACTCTATGGACAAAGAACATACTTCGAGCTAAACACTCAACAGCTCTAAGATAAAGAAACTTGCTCATAAAGTAAGAAGGCCTCACCAAAATATTTTTCAGGAAGCTATACTCAAAAGACCTTACAACAATCTGAAAAGAAGTTTCCTATTTTTATAGAAAAGTACGTCGTGACTCAGCTGTAATGATAGTGGTCATCGCAATGTCTAAATATACAGTAACACAAATATATCACACAAATTCAGATCTAAAGGTGTCATCTTGATGAAACAATTAGGCACGCTGATTTGACACACAGATACTAAATGAACTCAGATCTAAGGTGTCATCTTGATTAAATAGTCACTCACATAGTTAAGACACACAAAGTTTTGCTTCACTTGAAAAGGTCAAAATTAAAGGTGTCATCTTGATGACACAGGCTGAGACACAGTTTTGACAAACAGGAGCTCAATTCTCAACTACCGACTATGGACATGTTAAGCTAATTGGCTAGACAGGCAGACCACCAGACTTAACACCTAACCATTGAGACCAGTTTGAAGAAGAGTTTTAGAACTTCAGGTGCTTTAGTAGAATGCTTTTTCGAAACAGTCTTGGAGCACAATTACACAGAATAACAAATACATACATAAGACTGAAAATAGAACTGAAATATAACTTGGAAATATTGTCCATTACATTGCAATAAGATCATAAGGTGCCAAATTAAATCTTGCACTAACAGTAGTGTTGATTGTGGTTCCTGCTATCATATTTCTCTACTTGGGAATGGTGTACCCTGCAAATTAGCAGGCTTGGCTTGAAGTCTTTCTATTGACATATATGTTGGAATGACTCGTACCCTTTTTTATTATATTCCTCTTCTGTTTTAGTAGATTCGTCTTGATTGATAAATTTAAAGGACACTCATTCTTCCTATAAATTAAAAACGAAAAGGTATATATAACTCAGTTTAGAAAAGAAACATAGAACTCTTCAAACTACTGTCTAAGGAAGTAACCAAAATCAGACTAAAGATAATCATAACATCCTACACTATTTCTATTATAAATGAGAAAACTAAAAGGTCTCCTAAAAAAACATATATTTTAAAAAATAGACTTTAGTAACGAAATTTTGTAATGTACATTTTTCCGTACTATTATGTATGCACTGATAAGAATATATCTATGCCCTTTTTTATCCTTGATCTTATTTTTTCAGTTATTTTCATTTATTATTATTAACTAATTTATTCATTTTTCTTTAATAAGAAAATTATTGCAATCTTGTGGATAAATTGTAAACTTGAAGCATTTAGATGATATTGAAGGTTTAACCCATAGCAACCCAGATTTATTACTCATGACCAGCTCATGTGATTTCATGTCAAGCAAATGATAAATCTATAAAACAAGAGTTATTTTAACGCATATCTTTTGTTACGTTCTTGTAAAACTAAATTACTTATCATTGCCATTTATTTCGTTTTTTTATTTTAATCAAAAACCTTTTTTTACATTTTTTTCATTTTCGTTTCTTATTTTTCACCGTTATTATTAGCTTAATTTCAAGCCTTAATTTTTTCCCATAATATCAAAAATCATTTAGCTGAACTAAGAAACTTAATTTCTAATCACAGTAGTAAAAGAAGGCTTCTGTATGGAGAGCTTCTTTCTAGATATTTTTGGTAGGATATTCACCAGTCCAGCATTCCTTCTCCTCTACTAGCAGGTTTGTTCCTACTGGGGAGGGGACTCTTCTCTCTCCTTGGTATGGACTTTTTCTTCTTTAGTTTTTCCTTTAATTTGTGTTTTTTCTATATTTTCATTATGAAGGTAATTTCCACTTAGATCTAGATCTATAGTGTTCTTTGTATACCCAGATATAGATCTGTGGTATTTTGGATGTTTTTACTTTTTTTTCTATTTCTAGTGTACACCTGGTTTTTTTGTTGTATATTCTTTTGTTATTGCTCCTCTAGATCTGGAGTTTTCGAAAGCTAGATTTGGAAGATTTTTTACAGTGTTCACTGATAGATACCGAAAAGAAGGTAGCGTTTACTGGTGGACCTCGTGACGAGAGTAACTTCTACTGATGGACACCTAAGGAGATTGGCCCTATATACGGAAAAAGAAAATACTATTAGATTACGGCCCATACATATATATATATATATATGGACATAATCCAATAGGTATTTTTTTTTTATCTATCTATAGATATTTTTTTGAGGCGTTAGATCATCATATAATAGTTACCATAATTTTAGTAGTTGACAAAAAAAAAATAAAAATACACAGTATTTAATGTTTTTCTTTCTCTACACTTACCATGAAAAGACGTACGTGATGAATTTTAATTAGGTAAAATTATCACAACCAAAAATTCAAAGCTATGACTTTTAGTAATTTTGTGTGGAAATATAATAAAATATTAATTTTACAAAATTTGAGAGAAATCAGGCATTAGATAATTTCATTTTGTTCCTTAAATCGTTATAAATTTCATAATTATTAAAACTCTTATTAGTTTTAATCACTTAAGGAGATACCCATCAAAGTTCAAGAAAATTTCCAGCTATCTCAATTAAACTAGTTGAGAAATTAGAAATTTTGATAAATTGAGTTTAATTAAAGTCTTTAGTTTAATGTCCAAAACATGTTACATAAAATCATTTACAATTTCTAGTTTTCAAATTAACAACAAAATCATCCTCATACGATCACTTACTAATCTTGGCTAAATAATTGAACAAGGAAAGAAAGACAACATATTATGAACACCTACTAGGGTTTAAAAGTAGAACCTTAAGTACAAACTACGCTGCTTGTCTGACTACCAGGATTACTACCTCAATTAAACAAACACCTAAAAATGGGAGAAATAAGGGGGTAAGCATTCACATGCTCAGTAGTAATTCAATTACCTTTCTGAGTAGATGCAATTTTATTAAATCTGCATGGTTAATACATTTTCCAAAATCTATTTATAAACTAAGTTTATAAAAGATTTGGTATCTAGAATAATCACATATTCAAAATCAAAGCTGAAAACACATTATTGTATAAATCATAAATCAACCAGGTATATAAGTGAGCTCTCAACCTCCCATCGCGGCCCTGTAATACCTCTGTAGTAGAGGTACCCAGCATCCTAATATTACGCGTAGGTGTATCAGCCAAAAACCTACACAGAGGCCTAGGTCTTTCACCTAGCACTACAGTAACTCGCCAACAATCTAAACTACCATGATGCAATAATGGAACTCAAGTATGTGATCCTAAAGTACATATAATATGTAACCATTCATAATAACCATGCATTCAAGAATCAAATCATACTTTAAAATTCAACTTCACATTATTCTGGGATTTACTGTGACATGGGCAGCACATCGCCATATTACCCCATAATTACAATATAAAAATATATATAATAATTCACACAGTCCAATCCCAGTATAATCCAATAATTTTAAACAATTCGTCAAACCATCATTAAATCACGA
The DNA here is from genome assembly GCA_002914845.1 of Trema orientale. Lineage (NCBI taxonomy): Eukaryota > Viridiplantae > Streptophyta > Magnoliopsida > Rosales > Cannabaceae > Trema > Trema orientale. Next base: position 435,583 of record JXTC01000238.1, read on the forward strand.
TTTTTCATAAGTAAATTTTAATACAATTATAAATCAAAACAGATATAAAACCAGGTAATTGAACCCCTATCTCAAAATGGTAGCTATACCAAGCTAACGTTGCTCGAAGAAACTCCCGTTGGTTATTTGGGTGTTCAAACAGCCGTTTCGAGATCCTAGTAAGTCTATTTGGGAAAGTAACTTTTCTACCAGAGCTTCGGATGGAGAAACAGAGGTCACCATTGAATCCAAAGCACCCAAAAATGATAGGTTAGACATTTAATTTATCAAAAATGGGTCCCAGTGCGGGACTAGCCATATAGCACGCAAAATGATACTATTCACGAGTCTTGGAATTTGTGTCATTTCGAAACATAATGATATTATGTATTAAAATTCGTTTTTCGACCTCACTAAATCTAAATTTGAAATCAGAATTCAATTTCAATATCCTGAACCTTAAATAGGATTTAAAATCCGAGAATTACGAAAATGTCTCTTTTTGGAATTAATTTGAAAAATGACCACTTTTTCCAAAATATTTAGAAAAAACCATTTTTGCTGATTATTTACAAAAATATCACTTTTTTGAAATATTTCAGAAAGTATCATTATTACAAAATTACTTAGTAAAATATCACTTTCGAAAATATTTGAAAAAGTGTCAATTTCAATGATTATTTATAAAAAATGCCATTTTTGCCATAATATTTTGGAAAGTAACAGTTTTCTAATCTTAGCCCAAAGCCCAAATCTGAATAACAACAGACTCTAGTCCAACACTATTTAGTTTGGCAAACATATCACTTTTCGTTCTAAATTAGAAAACACCACATTTTTTAATTCAAAAAATTATCATGCTTCCGGATATCATTTTAACTTCTACCAACCGTAATTAATTATGATTTTTACCTTCTTTCACCTCATAAATTTACCTCGTGTAAAATAATTACTTAAGGAAAAATTTTACGAAAATATCACTTTTTTACAAAGTTTGTAAAAACGGTAAAAGTGGTGAAAAATCTTACTAGAGGCAAATTTTGGCGTGCAACCACTTGGAGGAGGTCGACGACGACGAGATGAATCTAACAGTACTGGAGTCGAGTTAAACGGAGTCTGACGGAGCTCCAGCGAGTGGAAAACGGAGCGGTGGCCGGAATCTTCAAAGACTCTGTTTTCTGGCGACCGTCGGCAAAATCGGGCAGTGACGGCCGATGGAGCTTCGTCGGTGCCTAGCGGTGGACGTGAGTCAGCGCATTGGCATCGGAGACGGGTGGTGCGGCTTCTCTCATCGGCATATTTCTCTCTCTCTCTCTCTCAAGCCCTTGTGTGAAGAAGAAAAAGATTTCTGGGGGATTTTATGCAATTTTCATAAAAGTAGCTCTGATTTAAATGTTCATGATATTTTTATTAAATATTCTATAAATTTAAATTTACTAAAATGCCATTGAGTTAGAAAATGACCCTTTTGCCCTTAAAAGTTTCAGGTTTTTATATCTTTCCTCTTTAAAAGAATTTTGTTCCGAAATTCAATTATAACATAAGGGATATAAGAGGAACATTGAGGAATAATGGTCAGAAGGATAATGAACAATCAAAGATAGGGTGTAGGAGGATCGAATCAAACACTAGTTATATAAGGAGCGTGAAACATACGCCCTCCACTGGATGTTAGAATCTCGTCAACATCTTGATGCTACACAAGGCATGAGATAAATAAGTAAATAAAGTTATAGGATGATCCATCAACAGATATAAGAACATAAATACATGAGATTGATGTCCTTAAGTCGATACATAAAATAGGAGTAGTAACAATAATCAAGACTAAGAGGTAATAATACAAGACTCGTATGACCTGAGTACTGATTATTAGGCACCAAACTAGAGTAGCAGACCAAATGTTGAATATATATGATACCGTCCCCTGATCATACCAGATCAATATCACACCAGGATAATCCTATTTATCTGTATCTAGAACTCGGTCCTGAACAATCACTGAGTTTAAAGACTCTAACAAGATTCTGAATGGAAATCAATACCCTTGTGTTATACCACTCAAGATAGACAAATTCAAAGGTTGGATACCACAATAAAAGTATAATGATATATGTCACTTATCATTCCACATAACTGATGAGAAACAATTGAATATACCTAACATCTCTAGTCAAGGACAAGACTAGAATCACAACAAAATGGAAATCTCCAGCAGAGGAGTTCATAGCACAAGTAATAATCCAAGCATATAAAATGCAAGTATCCATATAATATATATAGCCCGAAGATTTCCATAGTTTTTTTTTTTTTTTTTAAATCTTTGATACAATAAGAAGTCATATAGAAATGACTCAATATCCAATATGTATATAAAAAAATTTAAAAATACCATAATACCCCATAAATGAGGTTTCAATAGAATAGGTCGTTTCTACAGCAACGCCTGTCTCTCATCAAACCTCATTTCATTTTTAAATCGAAAACAGTTTGAATATATTTTTAGAAAACATGCAATACAAAAATCAAGGGCGTACAAGAATACTATACTAGTTCACAATAAGGTCTCACCTTGGCTATAGGCAAACCAAATCTGAACTCTAAGTATTCTTTCTAAAAATGTAATAACAAGAGTTCAACAACCCTCTATGTAGACCTATGAGTAAATTAATCTTAAATACCATCAATTATGTAACCATAATGTTGCTTGTATTTAACTCTAATCCAGTAATGAGTCACAGGCTCAACTCAATACCACAACTCAATTAGGGTTTGAACTCCTAACAGATTACGACAGAGTATCCAATAATTCTTTAAAACTAAAACAAAGTTCGTTAAATGACACTCTATATAAATAAGAAAAGTTCCACATTTTATATATATAAAGTTTGCTCAATAAATTTTTAAGCATTTACAGCATGTAGATTCTCTTCAAAACATAATTAAATGTAGTAGAAGGCTTTTTTAAATTCCTAAAAATTTTTCAAAAGTTCGGACATTTCTCTCCAAGAAATTCAAAAGTACATCTTTAATTGGCATATAACAAATATAAATATGTTCCCACAATTCTTTATTTATGAAAAACTCTAGGTATTACTTACTTTAGTTTTGCGTTTTATAACTTTGAAGTCACCACACTCTAAGAATTTCATTAAAAAAGAAAAAGAAAGTTTTGGAAGACAATTTTAAAATAGAGATTTTTATAAAGCGTTTCGGAAAGATAGTAGAGCGTGTCATAGTTAAACCTTCGGATCTAAGTAGATAAACAATATATATATATATTTATTATATATATACATGTACTTTGAAAGCCTTATCCAACTTATTCAGTATGCTTCTAGAAAATAACCTTTTTGTATAACCAACCAAGTTAAAATATATTCAATCCTAAGAATTTAAAAATTGCAGTTCATATTTCATAGGAAATTCCACATATCAATTTGCATATCTCTAATTCTATTAAGTACCAAACCAGGCATAATAAGTCATAGTTTGCATTCACTTGAAAACCTAATTTCATGAATTAAAAAGTTCTAATAAAAATGTCATGCATTAGTATGGATCACCTAAGTAGAGACTACTTAGATATTCAAAATCAATTTATTTCTATTTGAAACTTAAATGAGATATCATCCCAAGTCTCTAATACTAGGAGTTCTCAACACTCAAGATACTAAATTAAATTAATCACAAAAGTGCTCCACTATCCAATAGAGACCACCAGGGTAAGGTCGACCCAACTTAACTTAACCAGTGAAAATCATTCATTACTCAAGAATTTAACAATCCTAGGCCCACCAACATCATATATGCATTAATTAAATAAGTCACTCATATAATTGAAAGCTTAGAAGCATACACATGTCTAATTAACAAGGCATATTAAACCATACTGATACGGTTTCACAAAATTTCCAAACTAGGATTTAAATTCTATTGTTCTTTTTATTCACCAAAGATTCCAAACTGGATTTCACTACCAAGTTTTACTTAGCAAAATTTATGCAATCGAGATATTATATAACATCTCAAATACACACATAAGATTTCCAAAAATTTATACTTATACCGCATTAATTTATATCAAAAGTTTTCCAAGAAATCAAACTTTTTCTCAAGTTGTCACATAGATTTCCAAAAATATTCTATATTTAATTCCAAGCTAACATATATATAAACATGTGAAAATACATTTCAGCTTATAAGTCAAGCACCAAGAATATCAACTACATTCGAATCTAGAAAGATACTTAAAACTTTAAGTTTGTAAAAATTTATTGGTATAAAGAATTATCTGACTAACATTATCAAAAGTAGGAATAATTCAGTACCATAGCTAAATTTTACATTTACCAAGGTTTAATTTTACAATAGTGCAGTCATACACAATCCAATTTAAAAGTTTCACTTTGAAAAGATAAGTAAATAAGGTATGCCACTATCAAGAAGGCGAAATAAATTATCACAAGTAAACGACTTACTAGAAAACATAATCATAAACTATTATTTCAAATATAACCAAATAACCCAAGAATTTCCTTTCAGATTAAATCTATTATTCAATCAATGCACTATGAGGGTCAAGCCAATCTCGGTGAAATTATTACAATACCACGCTTTATACAATGTACCAATTTGTCAATTTATAAGTAATATATCATGAAAAATATCACCAATTTAGTCATTTTAACACAAGTACTATCATTATTTACTCAAACCAAATAATTTAAAAGTATACCAAAATCAAGGGATTAATATCACAATCCCATGCACACAAATGAAGTCAATCCATGACAATCAAGATACAAGACACTAAATTACTATTTCAGAACCTATGAGGTTCATATGGGTTATCACGATAATGGACATAGGAGTATAAGAATGAATGTCCATTCGAATTAGAGAATTTCGATAGGAGTAGAATTCACCAGTCTTGTGTCAATCCCAACACCTCTAGGACTTGAATTTCCAGGATATAACTATCCCAAGTATACTAGAGCTTCACTCTAGGGATGAATGAAAGATTCAGGACGAATCAGAGTAAAGACAGCATATTTAGCCAATTCCTAAGTGATGTATGAGGTATTTGTTAAATGCTTTCCAAAATTCGTTTTAAACAACAAAATTTCACAGGCAAGATCCCAGACAGATCTGAAGCCTGCAGCTCTGATACTATTTCTGTTACGACTGAAAATCCAAAGCTATGACTTTTAGTAATTTTGTGTAGAAGTATAATAAAATATTAATTCTACAAAATTTAAGAGAAATCATGTATTTGATAATTTCATTTTGATCCTTAAATCGTTATAAATTTCATAATCATTAAGACTCTTATTAGTTTTAATTACTTAAGGAGATATCCATCAAAGTTTAAGAAAATTTCCATCCATCTCATTTGGAAAACTTGTTGAGAAATTAGAAACATCGATAAATTGAGTTTAACTGAAGTTTTTAGTTTAATGTCCAAAATATGTTAAATAAAATCGTTTACAATTTCTAATTCTCAAATTAACAACAAAATCATCCTCATACGATCACTTACTAATTTTGGCTAAATAATTAAATAAAGAAAGAAAGATAACATAGTATGAACACCCACCAGGGTTTAAGAGTAGAATCGCAAGTATAAGCTACGCTGCTTGTCTGACTACCGGGATTACTATCTCAATTAGAGAAACACCTGAAAGTGGGAGAAGTAGGGGGGTGAGTATTCACATGTACAGTAGTAATTCAATTACCTTTTTGAGTGGATATAATTTTACTATACCTATATAGTTAATACCTTTTCTAAACTTCATTTATAAACCAAGTTTATAAAACAACTAGTATCTAGAATAATCACATATTCAAAATTAAAGCTAAAAACACATTATTATACATATCATAAATCAACCAAGTATATAAGTGAGCTCTCATCCTCCCATCACGATCCTGTAATACTTCTGTAACGGAGGTACCCAGCATCCCGATACTACTCGTAGGTGTACCAGCCAAAAACCTGCACAAGAGCCTAGGTCTTTCACCTAGAGCTTTAGCAACTCACCAGCGATCTAAACTACCATGATGCAATAATGAAACTCAAGTGTATGATACTATGGTATGTACAATATATAACCATTCATAATAACCATGCATCCAAGAATCAAATCATGCTTTAAAATTTAACTTGGCATTATTCTGGGATTTACTGTAACATAGACAGCACACCTCTATATTACCCCATAATCATGATATAATAATATGTATAATAATCCACACAATCCAATCCTAGTATAATCCAACTATTTTCAATAATTTGTTAAACCATCGTGAAATCACGATTTTTTATAAATAAATTTTAATGCAATTATAAATCAAAACCGACATAAAACTAGGTAATTAAACTCTTACCTCAAACTGGTAGCTATACCAAGCTAACGATGCTCAAAGAAACTTTTGTTGGTTATTTGATTGTTCAAACTGCCCGTTCGGAATCCCGGTAAGTCTACTTGGGAAAGTGACTTTTCTACCGAAGCTTCGGATGGAGAAACGGAGGTCGCCACTGAATTCAAAGTACCCAAAAATAGTAGGTTAGACATATACTTTGTCAAAAGTGGGTCTCAGTGCGGGACCAGCTCCGTGGCATGCAAAATGGTACTGTTCACGAGTTTCAAAATTTGTGCTATTTCGGAATATAGCGGTATTATGTATCGAAATTCGTTTCTCGACCTCACTTAAACCAAATTTGAAATCAGAATTCAATTTCGAGATCTCGAACCTTTAACGGGCTTTAAAATTTGAGAATTACGAAAATGTCTTTTTTTGGAATTAATCTGAAAAATGTCTACTTTTTTACTGATTATTTACAAAAATATCACTTTTCAGAAATATTTCAGAAAATATCATTATTATAGAATTACTTAGGAAAATATCACTTTCGAAAATATTTGAAAAAGTGTCAACTTCACTGATTATTTGTAAAAAAAAAAATATATATCATTTTTGCAATAATATTTTAGAAAGTAACAGTTGTCTAATCTCAGCCCAAATCCCAAATCTGGATAACTACAGACTCTAGTCCAACACTATTTAGTTTTTTAAAAATATCACTTTTCGTTCTAAAATAGAAAAATATCATATTTTTCAATTCTAAAATTTAACATGTTTCTGGATATCATTTTAACTTCTATTAACCGTAATTATTCTTGATTTTTAACCTTCTTTCACTTTATAAATTTTCCTCGGGTAAAATAATTACCTAACAAAAAATTTTATGAAAATATCACCTTTTTATAAAGTTGGCAAAAACGGTAAAAGTAGTAAAAAAAAATCTTACCGGTGGCGAATTTAGACATGCAACCATTTGGAGGAAGTTGGCGCCGATGAGACGAATCCATCAGTACCAGAGGTGAGCCAAACGGAGGTCCGACGGAGCTCCGGTGAGCGAAAATCCAAGCGGTGACCAAAATCTTCAAAAACTCCGTTTTCCGGCGACCGGCGGTGAAATCGGACAGTGACAACCAGTGGAGCTTCATCGGCGCTTGGCGGTGGACCTGAGCCAGCGCATCGGCATCAGAGACGGACGGTGCAGCGGCTTCCCTCGTTGGCCTATCTCTCTCTCTCTCTCTCTCTCTCTCTTAAGCCCTTGTATAAAGAAGATGAAGATTTCTAGGGGGTGTTATGCAATTTTCATAAATTGTCGCTCTGATTTAAATATTTAAGATATTTTTACTAAATATTCTTTAAATTCAAATTTACCAAGATGCTATTGAGTTAGAAAATGACTCTTTAGTCCTTAAAAGTATCAGGTTTTTATAAAAATAATACCTATAAATAGCTATAAAAAATCTCTACTGGATACCTTGGTGCTCATATATATATATATATTTATAAAGTGAATATTTTATATGTTTTTTCAATCTTTTTAATTAAGTCTCGCCCCGATTTTGTTTTTGTCTTTGTATTTGTGCTACTTTTTTTATTCTGTCTCCTTGTATTTATTTTAGATTTTAATTTTTTCCTTCTGCTTCTGTCATAAGGTAATTATTTGTGAATAGGTCGGTTCTGGATCAAAAAAGGTAGCATTAATTTTTTTGAAAAAAAGGCGCGACCACATACTAATTGAAATTTGATGTATATTAGTAAATTTTGGGACAGTCTGATACCGTTATTATTATGTAGTGATCATTACTATTATAAGTAACCATAGCATTGTTCATTGGTCTTATTGCTTAGGGCATTGTACTGCTATAATCATTCTCATGTTGACAAGTAGCATAATAACATAGGAAAAATCTAGGTTAAATGAAAATCGTTCTTTTGGTCTTAATTACAGCTTTTGCAATTTTTTTCCTTTAGTTTTCCAAGCTTTTAGTTTTGTTTCCCCACTTCAATTCTTTCCCAAGCTTTTGTTGATTGGTTAGTCCATGACAATTATCAGACAACTTTACTTTGTCTCTGCTGTTGCAGGGAAAAACGCAAGTAAAAAGAAGAAACTTGGGCTATAAAAAAAAATGGGGATGGCTACGGTAGGAGTGTCCCTACGTAGGGTCATGTCTTAATTATCGTTAGATGGGAATCTGTGGGGAATAACGGGAATCTATGGAGAATCTATTTATATACCGATTCCCATCCAACGGTGAATAGACATAGCCCTACGTAGGGGCGCCCCTACTGTATACGCGCCCAAAAAAAATTGATTCTTTTTTTTTTTTTGGAACAGAAAAAATTAGCAAACTACTACCAGGATGGAGCTAGGGCTTTTGTCTAGTAGGAGCTAAATTTACATTTTGTCTATTTCGTGGGGTTATTTTATATTGTCTCTATTTTTTAGTGGGGCTTTATATATAATTTAAGCTAAAAACTTTATATATATGTGATAATTAAACCTTTTTAGAATTAGAATAGATAAAATTGAGTGAGGGCTGGGACAATGTCCCTCGATATTTACTACTGTTATTATACCTCAATTTTATTTTGCATTAAGTAATCGCATGATCAATTGTCTACTCTATTTTGTAAATATTTTGTGATATTCAAAATTGTAATTCGTAGCTTTGTACTAGACAGAAAAGAATTTTCTTATCCATTTGATACAAAAAGGAGTTACAAATTAACTTACAATATTATGGCATTTCTGCCATATATTTTTCTCTTTTCTAAATGGTTTTCTATTTTTTTAAGTTGAAATAGCACTAAGCCAAAAGTTTTCGAAGTCAGCACATTGACCGAAGTTATTTTACTGAGCAAAAGTCATTGTGTGTAGCATATTGTCAGAGTCGTTCATGCCATCACATTAGCTATTTTATTTATACGTAAAGATAGGAGCTTCTAGTATGATCGGATGTACCTGAAACTCCTCAAGGGTAATTTAGACAATTTGAATGTAAATACTCGAGAAAAGAAAAATAAATATGTAAATAAGGGTTAATTTTATTTTCCAAACCCATGGGAGGGCCTACTACAATTGCAGCGAAGTTTCTCAGGTAGGGGCCGCTTTATATTTGTGGACTCAATTTGATTCTTGATATTTCTTTATTGTAAAGTTTCAATACTACATTTTGTTTGGCCGCCTTAGCTTTTATTTCGACGCTAGGATATTAGAAGTATTCAAATGGAATCTTTCAAAATATGTTGCTACACTAAAAAATGAAAGCTAGCGTCCAACAACATAGAAAGTTAAGGACTACTAATTATGGCACTGCTTTATGGTCACACCAAGGTTAAAATTATGGTCAGAAAAATAATAATTGTTTAGGACATCACTACAATGGTATATGTTGCTTATGTCATCACGCCAATCAAATTTAAGTAGGTCTATAAAGTGAGGGGCATGTCAAGTAATCCAAACTCAGTTTTTGTTAAGTAATATCTGATAGATTATATATATTAAAAAAGACTAAGACAATTACCTTTTTGGGGAAAGTCTTCGTCAACGACTAGTGATAAGCAGCTCTTACTCTCTGTTGTTCGTCAACTACTTGAGCTAGCAAGCTCCATTAGTCCATTATAGTCAAGCATATTAGTATTCCAATCCATTACATGCGTTCACAAGTAAACCCAGAAATTGCTCAACAATTTTCAGGCTATATCATCAGGTACGTAAATTAAGCTCTTGAACCACTTTATTTTATATCCTTGAGCTTACACTCTTTCTCTGGTATATAAAAAAGAGACGGAATTGAGAAAATAGATATTTATCCAGTCTAATATTTATTTTAAAATTGTCCTCTTAATTTCTTTCTAGTTTCTTCAACTAAATATCTCGTAGAACTTAGAAGAAAGTAGTACCCACTAATAAATAAGTCTGATTGATTAACTCAACAATGTAAATTAACTGAAGTTTTTCCCCAATTCTAAAATAAATCATCCAAAATTCTACGAAATTGATCAAGAAGTATTTTATTCAAGTTTTACTTTTGACCTTCCAAAAAGAGAACCGCTGAGATCAGGCATTGAGATCGTCCCATATTCACCTTGTTGTTAGTAATTAGATTCAATTTTTTATGTCTTACCATAGATAGATTACTCGCCCTTAATGAGCTGGAAAAGATCACAAGCTTTTCTTTTGCTTTTTACTCTTCATCTGTGGTAATAAAGTCGGGATCGTTTGTCAATAAGAAAGCTAGCTTAGGAGAGAGTGTACTTGAATTGAAAGGCTTAATTGATATGCAAAGAATAAATGGACCAACGAAATTAAGACAATTTAATTTAGATCCCATTTAATTACTATCTATTCTTTTCAATCCAAAAGTACGCAACAATTGCAAAGCTAATTTTCCATAACCCTCTTTTAGTAAGCTCTGTTAACTCGAATTAATATTTAGGAGGCGCTGACACAGGTGATGAGGCAATTAGGATAAAGGTACACAATCTGTAAGCAATCAAGTAAGAAATGACGTCAAAACGAAGGAAAAAAAGCCGTACATTGAAAAAAAAGGCAAAATATCCATAATATATATATATATAGGGCAACAATCTATTATTTTTTTTTTTCTATATATGATATTATTTTACTTAATTAAAATTCATTATGCACGATTTTTCATGATAAAATTGGAGAAAAAAAAGCATTAAACATAATGTATTTATTTTTATAATTTTTTTTTTAATTACTCAAATTACAGTCGTTAGTTAATAATTTAATGGCTAAAAAAAATATAAATAAGAAAAAAAAAATAGCTACGGAATTATGGCCCATATAAATCTATATGAAAAAGGAACTATATCGATACAATAAACAATAATCAAGCTGTCTCTATAGGTTTATTTTTTTTCCGCTCTGTCAAAGTTTATTTTATTTTTCTCATTATTATTATTTAATAATAAGTTGAGTGGTAATTTACCATTTTACGAAGGAATAATGGAAGGAACGGAGTACAATTCAACAGCAGTTATACACATACAAGGAGATGAAGGGACGGAGATGGTAAAAGTGATTAATGCTGCAGCTAGTTCTACTGGACATGCCCAAGTTATAGACATTCATAATATCAGTGCTTCACCTCAACCGCGGTACCCTTCCTCTCATCTGCTCAAGAATAATAGTAAGCCGCTGATTGATCCCTCTTTCTTCCCTCTACCCTTTATTTATTAGATAATTAAGGTAATGCAATTTAAATATTGAATAATGTGACTATGCTTAAACTGTGAACTTTAGAACTTAGAGACAGCTATTATGAAAATAATGCATTTTACTACTTTGTCTTGGATTACTTTATAGGTAGTTAGGGGTGGCAATTTAGGTCACGACACGATAACACGACTCGAAAACGACACGAAGTTAGCGGGTTTGGGTTTGTCTTAAACAGATACAGGTCAAAACAGGTTAAACCCGATTAAACACGATTAAATAATAAGTCATTAGCAGGTTAACCTGTTAAACCCGAAATTGACCCGTTTAACAC
>JXTC01000238.1:451367-476844 GCA_002914845.1 Trema orientale
TCAATTAGAGTTGCACCCTTTAGTAACTCAAATATTGCAGTACAAACAAACATGAACTTATAATTAACTCAAGATTGAGAATAAAGTATTATCAATACCAAATGAGATTTAATAAGTCTGACAGTTATTTGAGGTCTATTAAATCTCACAATTGATCTGTTCAATGTAGTTTAACTACATTAGTAAATCCATACGTAATTAAGACAAATTACTCAATGAATTTACAACAGTTAAAATAAAGAGCCCAACTTTATTTTGTTAACTGCGAACAATTTTATTTAATTACAAAATAACTTGTATCGATGTCTTCTGTGAATCCACCTGGTGATCACAAAGATATATATTATATAATTAAATAGACTTTTATTCAATTATACATATGCAAAAAAGATATAATAAAAATATCTAACAAATTTTATTAATTCCAGAAAATATTTATTACATGATCGAATATGCTTTGGAGAGCATACATTCCCAACATACATGTGTTGCCACTTATCAACATCTTACAAGATCTCTAGAATTTACAAGAAACACAAGTAATTGGAATATATTTCTTAGAAATATTTTCTAGTTTTCTTTTGTACTTTCCCATGGCTCTAGAACATTCTCGGCTTGCGAAGCCCATTCCACAAACTCTTGCCCACTCTAGAAGCTTCGACAAATTCCCAAATTCCAAGACCTTTCATTACATGGCCAGCCTGTTTTTGGAAGCTTCTAATACCAACCAGCTCATTCCCACCGTCCAATGCCATCCAGTATGTTCTGGAACATTCTAGTTTTCCTCTAAGGCCTTCTAGAGGTTTCCACTCACTTGAGCCAATGAGTACAAACTCTCACGAGCTTCTTGGGACTTCCACCTCTTAGCACACCTCAACATGTCATCTCTACACAGCCTTCCAAGCGTCAGTTGAGTTCATCAAACTCTAGCATTTTCTAGGCACTTCCACAGAAATTTAGTGGCTTCTAGAATCTTCTTCGGGTGAGTAGTCTTGTAGAGAAGTCTAGAACGATAACTTGTCCGCTTCTTTTTGGATTTTTAGTTGCCAATAGTAATGTAGCTACAAAATTTAAATAATCAGTAGAAGAATACTAGTTCTTGTTTTACTAGACAATGAAAAGTTTTGCTTTGTTTCTGAATTTTAGAGAAATTACGATTGACACTACTATTTTGGTACCCGACTAACCAAATGTCAAAATTTTAAGTAAGCTAAGTTGTGGTTGTTGAGTTGAAAGGGTGTTATATATGAACATTTGAAATTGACGATTAAGGTTAATCTTCAATTTATATGTACAAAGTATGAGTCATTTGTAAAGAATTATAAACTTTGTTTCTAACAAATGAAGTACTGGTGACATTTCTAAGAATAGAATAAAACTTTCCTAGAATATCCTCTCGGCGAAATTTAAAAGCAATAATTAATACTATATCTGGATATGGATATTTTAACTTTAATTCAGTTAACTAGCTAGATTCTTGATCTCATTTTCACCAATACAAATTCTGGAAAATAACATAAACCTCTGCCCCTAAACTTTGCTTTTTGCTGAAAAAAAAACTCCGTAGTTTGTGAATTTACATTCAAAACCATCGAATTTTTATTTTGCTTGAATATTTTCACCGTTGTATAGGATTAGTCAAAATCAATGAGTGAAAATATAGATTTACTCTAATAATGATGTTTTGATTTCTCTTTTATAAACATTCTTTCGTATGTTGATAAAAATTTTACTAATGAAATATATGTGTATATGCTATTTGCATTAAGGACGTCATGTAATAATAATACTTTGCCTTTCCTTTTTAACTAAATAGAATCTGTAAATAAACTAGTTATTAGCTTATAATTCACATCATCTTATGTAACAGGAGGTCAAAAAGATTGTGCAACCACTTTATATAAAGGCAAAGAACAAGAAAGGAAAAAATCCTGAAGAATTATTTAGTGCTGAGCACAAGATATTATTGAGAAATGGTGAGTTATGGATGAAAAGCACGGCCAATTCATGCATGCTCGTAGCAACCCTAATCGCGACTGTGGTCTTTGCAGCTGCCTTTAGCTTACCAGGAGGTAACAATGACGAAGGGACTCCCAATAATCTTCAAAGTACCTCATTTCTAATCTTTGTCTTGTCAGATGGGCTTGCACTACTGAACTCAATAGTTGCAGTACTAATGTTTTTGTCCATCCTTATATCGCGCTACACAGAACACGGCTTTCTCAAATGGTTACCCTTGAAGCTGATGATTGGACTAACCTCACTCTTTTTCTCAATGATAACCACGATGATCGCTTTTTGCTTCACTTTCATTATAGCTTATCATTCTGGGCTGAAATGGGTCCCTTTTCTAATATCTTTGCTTGCATTCATTCCAATTACCTTGTTCGTTATTCTGAAATTTCCCCTTATATTTGATACTTTTAGTTCAACGTACTGTTCTGGGACTATATTTCAGCCAAGTCGACCGATGTTGTACTAGAAAAGTGAATGTTGTGGATTGAACATCTTCAACTCAAGTGCTTTAGGAATAATTATGTACAATTAAGTTGTATTCAAACATTAAATTAGTACTGCTTTCTCAAGTAGTTTAGTCATACATAATTCCCATCCTAAAAATATCTTTAAACTTCCTGTCTTTTTACGCATTTTATTGTAAAATACTTAGCTCCGATGGATATAGAGAACAGTTCTTTAAATATAACAAATCTATAATTAATATTCATTATTCTCATTTATGGTCGTAGACTTAGCCTAACAATAACCACACCTCCTCCCAATGTATAAGATCCTAAGTTCGAATCTCTACTCTCTCAAATCAAATTAAATAATAATAATAATAATAATATAATTATATTATTATTATTATTATTATTATTATTATTATTATTATTGTGTGAAAGATTGACATGCCATAAATATATCCAAATAACACTGACTGAGAAGTCTTGGTTTGCTGATTCCCACTTGCCAACTACCTAGAATAGACCAGTTGGTATGAAAATATTTATTGTTTAGTTGATTTCACTAATTTTTTAAATTCTAGATTAATAAGAAAAATCAAAGCATAAACTAGAGACAAGTAAGCATAAATTAGTTTGCGTCATCCCAAAAGACCTTGTATTATATAGAGGGATGTGAATTTACATTATGAAACTATACCTTCCAACTTCCTCAAGCAATTTGAGATTGAATTGCACAATTTAGAGAATCTGTCACGACCTGAGGCCAGGGTCAATGGCAGAATGAGTATTTCATGAAATGGACACTAAAATTTAATTTAAAAGTTAAATAAATTTATAAACATTTGTATTGGTCTCTAAAAATATTTAAGTGAAAGTAATCCCACAGTTAATCTAAGCGAAAGTAATCCCACAGTTAATGGATCACCATTTAAACGTAGATTACAATAAAAAAAAAATTATTTAAAATTGTGCATCACAAGCTCATCACACATCATCCATAGACATAGTTTATACAGACTATCATTGATCTCACTATTAAAGGTCACAAAATCATAAATATATCAAAATTCCTACTTATGTCCACACTCACAAATATAGTAGGAATTAATAAAATAAATTAACTAGTAGTAAGCCTTCAGTCCCTCACTCTAAGTCTCCTAGTCTAAATTATACTGAGTGCTATCTAGGGGAAAGAAGGGGGAGGTGAGCTAATGCCAGTAGAGAATCGACTCCAATTCTCAAATAACAGAATATTTAAATCTAAATTCCTGCATAGTTAATAACTTGTTTCAAACCGTTTATGAAATTCATTTATAAACAATTGTTCAACGAACCACTGTCAAGACCCAAAACCTGAGCCAGTGGCAGAAGGGGCATTTCACTAAGATGAAAAATTCATTGGTTTATTTTTAAAATGTCTTAAAAGTTTCAATTTAGTAAAACAGTCCATTTAAATAAAATATTTGGAATCTCATTCAGTGAATCTCTCCCACAATTTATATATACCATTAAACATAGATTGAATAATAACTAAAAAACATAATTCAAATTTAAGTTCAAGCATCATTATCATCCACAACAAGTATCAAATACCAAAATAGTATATATAAGTTCACAGACATAGTTGAAAATAGTAATCTTGGTTCAATACTAAATCAAAATCCAAACAATCTAAATGCCACAACAAAGCTTCAGGCATTACCCTAACAATAACTACTGTCAAAGATAGCCTCTTAATCATCTTGATCACCCAAGTCGCACTGAACACCGCCTGAGGAAGGAAGGTAGGGATGAGCATAAAATACCCAGTAAGAAAGTAGTTACCTCGTTTGAAAATATTTTAGTGATACAAAGTTCCTGCATAGTTAGTTTAATCCAAAACATACATATATAATAGTCCAAAACTGGCAATCCATATATATATATAAAATAATATAGTCAAAATTATTCAATTCATAAGCACATGATACAAATCAACCTATACCCATGAGCTCACATCCTCTTATTAATGGAAGCTTAGAATGATGGCACTAAGTGTACCGAACAACCTGCCCGATACCTAAGTCTATACTCACAGGGGACACGCATGTGTCGCCTACCAAACCTGGAGGGGCAACCGTATTGCCTGGGCTTGTTAAATGGGGAGGTAATCAGAGAAAATAAATCCCGTGTAGATTTACAGACTCAATACTGACGGTGAAACATACAGCGCCACACTATTAACCCACGATGCTAATACAGTGCTCATGCATTGTCCTATGACACGTGCAATATAGAACTGAAGTGTGAAAATAGTTGTGCTATAATTTTTTAATAAAATAGATATATTAAGTTTTATAGACAAATAGGCAGCATAACGGCCCTATTTTAATATACTAAAAAATAATCTGTACTTAGAAAAGTCCCAGAGCAATACCATATATATCATACAATCAAATTCCATCACAGATATCCTAAAATAGTTCTAATCATATTTGTCATCATATAATATATAAATTAAGTTTTAATTAAAAATGATATAAAACAGAGGTAACTGAATCCCTACCTTACTAGAATAGCGATATCATGCTATTAGAACCTTAAGGTATCGTTGAATGATCGTTCGGAGGGTCGGGAACTAATTCCAAGCTCTCGATCAGCTCTCTTATGAAAAACCAACTTCTCAACAGAGCTTCAAATCAATAAACAGATCTCTTGACAATTCCTAGCTAGCATCCAAAATAGCTAGGTTAGACATATAATTCGTCTAATTTGAGTCTGGACCGAAACCAGACCAGTGGCATACCAAACGAGGTAAATCTTAGCTGTTCGATTCTATTTTTTGCGCCGGTCATCAAACATAGTCAATATATATATATATCAAACTTCTCTATTTCACGATACATTCCAAAAATGACATAAAAAACACAATCAAACGGTCTAATCAAAATATCAAATCTTAAATCTCAAAGCTCAAATTAATCAACAATGTCAAAAAAATGGAGTCACGAAATAGATACTTGGAGATACCTCTCGACAATACAAATCCAACAAGCCTAAGAACGCGACTTGAAACAGTCCGAAATAGCGCCGAAAAATCAAAGTCCTCCACGGCCAAAAATAGTGTTTTCTGGCAAGGGAGCTTCCCGGCAGCTTAGGACTGGTGGCACAAGATTCCTGGCAACTCGGCGAAGACTCACAAAGTGGTTAGGGTGAGTGGACGGCGATCGGAGGGGCATGGGCTGCTGCTTGTTTCCTTCGATGCTCCTTCGACAGAGAGAGAGAGAGGAAGAAAGAGAAGTCGTGGGAGGAAGAGAAGGCGGGAGAAGAAGAAAAAAAGGAGATCATGTGACCTTGCACGGCACTGTGTAATTTTTCTCAAACTTGTGCAATGGTCCCTCATTTTTCAAAATCTTTTCAATTTTGTCCTCTGAATATTTGTATTTTAGTCTCCATTTCCAAAAACTTTTGTGAATAAACTACTCTATTATTTAATTCAAAAATCGGTAAAATTCTCAAATTAACCTCTTAAAATCTGGATTTTTACATTCTCCCCTTCTTATAGAAATTTTGTCCCCAAATTCAATTACAAGTCAAGGTTTACATTCTAACTGAAAGTTAAACAAGTGAGGGTATCTTTCGTACATCTCCGTTTCGAGTTCCTAAGTAGCCTCGTCTTCTTCGTGATGTTTCTAAAGTACCTTGATAAATAGAATCTCCCTATTGCGAAGTACCTTTAACTCTCTGTACTTATTTTGTAATTTTTCTTGCAATATGTATTTATGATATGTATTTTATTTATATGTGTAATATAAATTTTTTTTTTTTAAAGTTGAAGTTTGAAGTTTTTATTATTATTGTAGTATGTATTACTGTTATTAAGCAATACTACTAATGACTTACGGTTATGTTGTAATTTATTTGAGATATTATAGACTTTAAGATTGCTGTTACATTTCGATTTGGATTTAACTTAAGTTTAAATTTACTAGAATTTTCGATTTGATTGTTAGATTTAAGTATTTTACTATTTGTTTAAGTATTTAGACTATGTTAATATTTCTCTTTATATATCATTATTTGGAATATATTTAGTTTGATATTTGTATTATTCAAACCGCAAAAACCACCTAAACCGTATTGCAAAATATAGGTGCAGTCTGGCCGGTTTTAGTCGATCAGTATAGACTGCACAGTTTGGTAGATTGATCAAACTGCACATGTGATTTGATTTATAGATTGACGTTTAGACTAGCTAAACTGACCCATGAACACACCTAAGTCATGGATTCGTTGGGTACTTTAAAAACGACAATACTATAGCATACAAAAAGTTGAATTCAATAAATAGTATGAAATTAATAGAACTGCTAGTCATGTAATTACTTAGGGCAATAGAGCGCTAATTTAAGGGATAAAGTTAAATCTTATATAAAACGGGGCCTCATTGAAAATACAATTTCTTCTTCCACTATACGTGCAGTCACACCATGTTCACACTGGCTCTGGCAACATCCTCTCATAGTAGAAGTTCTTTTTTTTTTTTTTTGGTTGAGAAGGCCCCTCAAATCTCTTAGAAGCCAAAAGAAACTGAAAAAAGCAGTAGAAGAATTCCGGGGTCGTCGATCGTCGGAGAGGATATCAGAGAAGTAGAAGAGGCTTAAATTCGTCTATTTTCTCCTTACGAAACATTTGCATTCGTTACAATGAGAAAGCAAATTAAAAATTAAAAAAAAAAAAAAAGAACTTTAACCTGGGATTGGGGTAGTGAAGGGTCTATTTAGCTCGTTATGCAAATTTTATTTATTTATTTATTTATTTTTCCTGGCCTATGTTTTTAAAGGTGGTTAATCCTCTGTATTGCATTATACATTGTTGTGGTGTGTCCTTTACTTTTGATCTTAGTTCTATTTTAGTCCCAGCCACTAAATAGATGCTCTACAAGTACAACTATTAGGGGGCACGCCCGATTAATTAAACTGATTATCCTACAATGGAAAAATAACATCATTGAAAAAAATGATGACATTCGTTAAGTACAAAGTCTCAACAAATTATGAAATACTTACTAATCATTATTTAATATTTAGAATTTGCATAAGTACTAGGAACAAAACTTACTTCTAGCTAATCCAAACTTAAGGTTTTGTTTTCCTCTCGTACATCATTCCAACCGGTAGTGTCGGGGATATGGTGTCCCAAATCGGCTGCCCTAACATGTTGTTGAAGGCGTTTCTCTTCGTTGCATATGATTTCTTCTTTGTAGCTTGTCAAAATCTGCTTTCAGATGTTCTCCTCTGCTTTTTCTAATCCACTCTTTCGCTATATAACATTTTCTTCATCTACCCACCAGAACATATTTGTGATCTATTTTTTGGCTGCTCATGTTTCACAAATAGAATATTAAAACAATTTGAATTACATATTTTATTAGGAAATTATATTGGGAGTCACTTTTCCTCTTTTTTTTTTTTTGGGTAGTTTGGTAGTTAGTTTTTAGTTATGAGTTTGTGCCTATTTATTATAACGAAATCCCACCTTATTTCTTTTTGTCTCCCTAATTTTCGTAATGAATGGATTCTTATTTTTGGAACAAAACTTCAATCACTTGAAAAGTTTGAATTAAATGCTAAATCATACATACTTATTCTAGAAACTTTTATTATAAAAATATCCATTAAAAAAAAAGAAAAGAAAAGAAAACACTTTTATGCGCAACTTCAACGCAAGTTCCGCGAGGCAGGGCTGCTGAATGTTTGTGGACACAAATCTATATTATAAGTTATTGACTTATTTTTTTATTACAAAATTCCAATAACCACATTTTCTTCGGGCCCGCTTCGTCTTTTTCTTTCGAAACCAGGGTGTTGGAATGGAGAATCTTCCAAACTATATCATATCATACAGAAAAGAAGGCAACTATCTAACGTTGAAAGTAAGAGACACCAATAATTGTGGCACTCTATATTGTGGTTCAGTAGCACGCCAGGTAAAAAGAGAGAGACAAAATGGTCAGAAAAATAATAAATGGTTTGAGGTACAATTAATATATAACAGAGAACTTTCTTTCAATTTTTTTCCCCTTTATGCCAATCAGAATTTAACAGAAGTAATTAATGTTCAAATGCGGCATGGCAGGTAGGTCAAAGTCAGTTTTTGTTAAGTAGTATCTGATAAACCATTTATAGTGAAAAAGATAATGAACAACAACAAAAATATCTTTAAAATTCTGGATATTTTGTAATTTAAATTTTGAGTTTTTTTTTTTTTTTTTTTTATAACTAAAGGCGAGGAGGGGGCGACCAGCATGACAACCCTCCCTGGGCGTGATCATAGGAGCTCCAACCCCGTTCAAGAATGTTCCCCAAGACCCTATCGGCCGGGTCGCCACCACCGGACGGTGGAGCGAGTCACCTGAACCCCAACCGAGCAACTAGTAGTAACGGCACCCGGGGGTAGAGGACCGGGCATGGGCTGGCAGGTAGGTACTCTCACATTTAAGACCCCCCGAAGGGGGTCAGCCAGTTGTTTATATTTTAAAAACTGATACTTTGAGATTAATAGTTTTTGAAAATTAATACGTTAGATTGATTTTTTGAATAATTTTAACTAGTAAAAGACAATAATACTATCAAAATAAAAGAGAATAATAAAGACTAATCTATTTTTAATGAAGAATATTATTATCTTTTTGTGGGCGCGTCTACAGTAGGGGCGCCCCTACGTAGGGCCCTGTCTATTCACCGTTGGATGGGAATCTGTATATAAATAGATTCTCCACAGATTCCCGTTATTCCCTACAGATTCCCATCCAACGATAATTAAGGCATGACCCTACGTAGGGACGCCCCTACCGTAGCCATCCCTTCTTTTTGTTATTAAAAGTAATCAAAAAATCAATACAGAATATCAATTTTCGTAAATTTCTTAAATTCAGAATATAATTTTGTAGAGTATAAATTTCAATCTTTAAATTGTATAATACTCAAATCGCATGTTTTTTTTTTTTTTTTTTTTGTTTCAATTTACTCTTAAAGTAATTACTTTTCTGCATAAAGTCTTCGTCAACGACTAAAATTAAAATAAGTCTTCCATTGTTTGTTAACTAGTACTTGAGCTAGCTAGCTTAAGTAGTCCATTATAGATAAGCATATATTACTAGTACAGTCTTCTCCAACTCATTACTTGCAATTTGAACATTGAATAAACAAAGAAGTTGCTCAGCAATTTTCAGGATACATATCATCAGGTAAGTAAATTAAATTAGGATATTTCGAAACAATTATTTCATACTCCATGTGAATTCGGTTAGAGATTTTTTAGCTGTGTTGGTTTATAGTATATACATACCTGAGCTTCACTCTTTAATCAATTTTAATCTATAAGGTCTCTTACTTTCCACCAATAAATCCTTTGTTTCCTTCTTAATTTCTTTCGAGTTTCCTCAACTTCTAGTAATGAATGATATAAATTCAACTATGTGAATTAACGTACGGAACTTTCCTTTCCTAATATAAAAATCCATAAATCCATAACAATATAGAAGCACCTTAACATTTTTTTTCCTCAGGTTACTTAATCTTTGAAATTTATTTCCTTAAATTTTTATTGTTCACTTTTATTTTATTTTTTTTCCCGAAACAAGAGCTATAAAAATGGATTATTGAAGAAACACATAGATTCTGTTTTATTTTTTTTCTTGAATAATAGCACATAGATTGAGTGCTGACATAGGGACTTTTTGAAATTTTAAGGCCAAAATGGAAGTAGGACTAATAATGAAAAATGTGGAACCCAAATACTTTGGCGAAAATTACGTAATAAACCACAGGTTAGCAATTATTTACACAAAAAACCTTATATTTTGGAAAATTACTTTCAAGACCTTTGATTTTGGATTTTCTTAAAATTTCCCCTGGTCAAAGAAAGTAATATTCAAAATTAACTAGTGAATGAAAATTGAAATTTATCCTCAGAAACACTAAAAAACGCAATTAACAAATATAAACCTAAAAAATCGATCAAAGAATATTATATATTGAACATTTAAGTAGGCAGCTATGACTAGTACTGATCCCAATTTATATGTTTTTCACAGTTTCTATGATTAATGCGTATATTTGATTGAGTTTTTAGTGTTGATGAAAGATATATATTTGATGACGGATGACAAAAGAACAAACATATAATGAAGGGCGTTGACAAAAATAAATATATAATACAAATTTAACGTTACATGTTACAAAATTATTTATTTCACATTTGAATTCAACCATTAGATTTCAAAATTGATTTCTCTATTTATATAAAATTAAAAAAATAATTTCTATTTTCCTCGTTCCCTTCCCTGTATATATAGATATTTTCGGGCACCGACAAATGCGTATATAAATTTATCCTCGCTCTAGAAGTACTCTTCTTGACACGTGGTCATGCACTTTCCCCATAAAACAAATCTAAATCATAAAGGTTGTTATCCCATTCATTAAAAAATTGAACACTTTCTATTTCTCCATGTAAATTGAAATCTTTGTCATAAATTTTCTGAACTAAATTAAATTTTCCTCTTCTTTGCATAATTTTTTTTGGTTAAAATCGAAAACTAGAAATTATTTTCGCGTTTACTTTTTTCTTTCATTTCGTCTTTAGAATCCAAACTCCAAACAGAATAATTCTATCTTTTTATATATATATATATATATTTTTTTTCCATTCCATCTTTTAGGCCGGAACCATGCAATTCTCTTGCGATTGAAGCAAATCTTCGTTCCTTATGGACTAGTTCAAGAACTCTTGTAAGTTTAGCGGCTCAAACTACGAAGAAAAATCCTTATCCGAAAGAAAATAATGGCAATTTTGTAAAAAATGAAGAAAAATAGTATACAACAAAAAAATGAGGTGGCGGTCAATAACAAATACGTAAAGTCCCATTCCAAAGACCTCGCTCAATGGAGACAATAAAAACTTTACGTCGTACCTGCCATGATGACGTGCCTTTTTCGGCAGAGGCTAGAAGATTAGATTATAGTGAAGTGAAAGGTATTTTATATATAGAATTGTTAAACGTGTCATGCCATATTCTGGCGTGCTAAAGTTTAAAATTACTGGCCAGCACAGTCTGTTGGCCAATATGTCAGTCCGTGTATTTAGATATGATAGTATTTGTGCTAAAATTGGCTTATTTAATTACTAAATTATATTAATTTTAGTGTCTTTTTTATGATTTTTTTTTCCAAATCATTCAAGTATATTAAAAAAAAAATACTAAAGTACTAAATTAAACATAATATATATATTTTTGCCAATAAATATAATACCTTTTAACAGCAAAGAAAAACTAAAACTTTTTGAGAAATATTTACGTATTATAATTAATTATAGACTAAGTATTTCTTAATTAGGCTGATACTAGCATATTGAAAAAACTTATTTATAATAATAGACATGTATAATGTTCTAATATACTATATCGTGCTAATGGGCCGTGTTGTATTATGTCCAACCCATAGCATGATCCACATAACTAAACGGTGTGTAGCAAGATTCGCATTTTGGCATATTGTGGCATATCCCTGTATTAATGGGCTGTCCCGATCCTCTTGACATCTATATATATATATATATATGAGAAATTTAGATGAATGATCAATATTTTAAATTTGATTAAGTAAATGTTCACTTTTAAAATTTTATAGCTAAATGTCTAGGAATATATATTTTTATACTTAGTAGATAAACATATCTACCAATTTCAGTTATTGTACTGAAATGTACTGGGTATATAATTTTTTATACTTGGTATATAAAATTTTACACTTGGTATATAAACATATATACCGGATATTTTGCTATAATATTTGATAAAGGGATATTTACTTAAATTGGACCCAAAATTTGGTCATATTTCTATAAGGCCCATATATATAACGAACCACATACTATTAATTACATAGAATTCTATTAAATACAAAAGTATGTAATAATTGAAAAATTAATTTACCGTAATCTTAATAACAAAGATGTGCTGCCACATGACGATAAGTGTACGCAATTTGGAAAGCCTACAGATCTATTCGGATCAAACGTGAGTGATGACAATATGTGCAAAACTTTATTAATATTGCTATGCATACACACCTCTATAGAAGTTTTTTTTATTTCTTTTCAAATTTACTTTTTGTTTTTCGTATTATTATTATCAAAATAATAAGTTGAGTGGCCATTAATTACATTTTCATGAAGAAATAATGGCGGGAACCGAGTATAATTCAACATCAGTTCTACATATACACGGAGAACAAGGGACTGAAATGGTAAACCAAATTAATATTGCTCCAGCTTCTAATGGACATGCACATATTATCGACATTGACAATATTGGTTCAGCTGATCAACCGCGGTACCCTTCCTCTGATCATCTGCTCAGGGATGATGGTAAGCAACAAACTATTCTTAATCTTTCCTTTTATACGCGTCCATTTTAATAAGATTAGAGTACGCATTTCAAATATATATTGCCCTTACATTGTATTTAAGCTCAATTGCAATGGAGATACATACACTCAATGAACTAGAAAGTACCCAAAAAATAAGATAATTTAATTGTTTCGATTTGACTATACGCTAGTATGTACAGTTAAGTAAGTGATAGATGTAAGAGAATATTTGCTAGTCGAAGGGTTAATTAGGAAAATAGTTTATGTAATGCAACAAACTGACGTATTAGCCTTTTTTTTTTTTTTTTCCTTTTTTTGAAAGGATAAACACCATTTAGCAACTTTTTATATAATAGTTGCATGGTTTGGTGTAGCACTATGCAACTTATTATAGCGTGTGAAATCCGAGACTTTACGGCAATAGGTATTCCCGATAGTTACATCGTAGCATTGTTTATTCTAATTAAACTTTCTTATTATATTCATAAAACCATGTATATTCAAACTTTTTCATCTCCGCGCGTGTATTCTTTTTCACCCAATAATAAAGTCATTATTTTGGGAACCGTTGTTGACTTGAATGTGTGGTTTTCAAACCATTATAGACGATCTTCTGTGTATTAATTCGTTTCTAATCGTGTATATATATATATATATATATATATATGTAAGTACAGGAAACGCACGGGAGAAGTACTTGAGTCTTGGTGTCACTCTTTATAAAGCTGCATTAAGAGGTGACTGGGATACCGCTAAAGGAATCCTAAACCAAGATCGAAGTCTTCTAACTGCAAGTATTTCGAAAGAAGGAGGCCAAACTGTCCTTCACCTCGCTGCCGGAACGAAGCACGTCCACTTCGTTAAGGAGTTAGTCGAAATGATGGACAAGAAAGATTTAGAAGTACAAGATTTGAAAGGGAACACGGCCTTCTGTTTTGCAGTCTGGAGTGAGACGGAGAAGGCAGTTGCGGAAATTATGTTACAGAAGAACGAAAATTTGGCAACAATTCGAGGTGGTCAGGGAATGACACCACTCTATATGGCCGCTATGTTTGGACGTTCTGAAATGGCCTCTTGTTTGTACTCTAAAAAAAGAGTGGTAGACAGCTTTGAGGAAAAGGACCGAAATGGCATTTTCTTTACTTGCATCAACACCGGTCTCTACGGTGAGTAAATACGTGCTAGTAACCATTTCCATTTTTCGTTTCTCTTTTCTTAATTTATATTTCAAAAATTCTTTTCGTGTTTGTTTTTGTCCTCTAATTTTTGCATATGGGGTGATTTGTATACGTGGTAATTACCTTA
Source organism: Trema orientale (assembly GCA_002914845.1). Taxonomy (NCBI): domain Eukaryota; kingdom Viridiplantae; phylum Streptophyta; class Magnoliopsida; order Rosales; family Cannabaceae; genus Trema; species Trema orientale. The sequence continues at coordinate 465,553 of JXTC01000238.1, forward strand.
AGCAAGCTAGCCGCGTCTTGATTTGTAATTCGACCAATTTAGTAATTTTGGATGTCTCATACGGAACCGAAGTGTCAATATAATTAATTTTGACATAAAACAGGGGTGTTAATGTATTTACCAAGAAATATAATATATGAATCCAGTTGGAAAGAAGTTTCGGTTGGCCAGGAGCTAAAATTTTAATTTCTGAATTAAAATTTCTGTTTTCACTTTTTCTATGTAATTTTAACTAATAACAAAGTTATTTATTGTTATTGTTGGTTAATTATGCAGATTTAGCTCTTAAAATACTAAAAGTTCATCCCTCGCTAGCTACAGAGCGTGACAAGGATAACAAGACAGCTTTGCATCTATTGGCTCAAACTCCTTCAGCATTTGATAACGAAAGTCCGAAAGGGTGGACCAAGCTCCTCAATTCATGTAATCGACATTATTTCATTTATTTATAGCAAGTTTAAAAGTTTTTCAATAATTCTGACGAGAAATATATTTGAAGCCATCAATGAACTTGGATGTTTTTCTCACTCAATTGATTGATGCCAGATTTTGACTTTGGATTTAAAAGAAATTCGAAGCAATCTCAGGCCCTTGAGCTAGTTCGATTTCTCTGGAATCATGTTTTGCATCTTGGGCATGACACGACGATGGACCTTATCAGAAATCCTACAAAACTCTTATTTGATGCAACAAAATTAGGAAATTTCGAGTTTCTAGCTGAGCTTATAAGCTCTTATCCAGATTTATTATGGGAAACCAATGACGAGAATCAAAGTATTATTCATGTTGCTGTTCTATATCGTCACGCCAATATCTTCAACTTAATACATGAGATAGGTTCAATCAAAGATCTTCTTGCTACTTATCAAGATGAAGATGGGAACAATATATTGCATTTAGCTGCGAAGTTAGCCCCTCTGGAGCGGCTCAACATTGTTTCAGGAGCAGCTCTTCAAATGCAGCAAGAATTATTGTGGTTTGAGGTAAATTCTACTCCTAATGTCTTTTCAATTACTCGTAATTTGTCATCAATAATCTTTATCTATTAATGGAATATGAGTAACTGTAACATTACCTAATAGTATGCAGCTCCAAAGTGTGAAGAATCAAGAAGAATATTACTCCTTATATTACTGTTTAATTATTTTTTTATGCAAAAAACGGAACCTGTTACTAAAAGGGCATAAGACAAAGTAAACATCCTAACTATGTCAGTACCTAACTAGTGAACCCATCTCTTGCTACAAAACACCAGAAAACTAGGATTAATTAGTTGTACCGTATATTTTTACACACGCCTATGACCTAACCAAAGGGCATAGTTAATTTAAATTAAAATTAAGTGGTGTTGAATAAGGGTACTTGAGTAAGATATAATTTTGAGAATGAGATTTCAAATTGGTCGATAAGGGTTAACTTTAGATTTAGCTAAAAAGTTCTGTTAAAAGCTTTAGATTGAACCATCTATGATTTGTAATAATCATCTGTGAGTTAATTGTAACTTTTTTTGTTAAAGAATTCTGTATGTTTTGAAATTGAAACCAAATTAATAGGACAAACTATAACCATTTGTATCATGCATATTGTTTGGCTTGATTTCTTAGACATAAGAACATTTTATCTAATTTGTAAGCTGATAAATTTAGAACAAACAGATTGAAAGCACGCTGTGAAGTTGTAAGATTAAGTAGATTAATTAAACAATAAAAGGAATAAAAGAAAGCAAGCAGAAATATGTATATGTATATATATATATAATATATATACCGAGCTGATTACAAGAAAATTGTGTATGTTGGGAAAAATTCTACTACTTTTCGTCCATATATATACATATATATATAGGGTCATGTTTCAATGGAGTTTTTTGTTTTTACTCCACGGATGGGTACTTTGATCAAGTTGACAATGACTTACTATTTTGACCTACAACTATCCCATTCTAATTTTTACAACCATTCCATTCCAATTTTTTAGAAAATCATCTTTCTATTAAGATAGGAGTAAGACTTTTTAAAGAAAACAATTTGGAACGATTTTTTTAAAGAAAAGTTTTTATCAAAATTATTATTATTTAGTAGATTGATATATATGTTTTTTTTTTCTTTTTGTTGAAAAAGTTTTGGTAATTTGTTTAAAAAAATATACACGGTTAGCATTTAGGTGGTTGTTGTTTTTTTTCTTTTCAAGGATAAGCACGAGTTGTTTGTTTTGAAACCTTTGGTTNAAGAATTTGTTGATTACATAATTAGTTAGATATACATTAAAAAAATTGGTTAAAATAGTTAATCTAGGGGGAAAAAAAAGAGAATACGTGTAAGAATAAAATTTTAAAAAAGAAAGAAAAATAAATTTATATATAATAAAGAATGAGAATAAAAATACAGGAATGGAATAGGAATGAAAACAAAAAGAAACAGAATGGGAATGAAAATAAAAAGAGTCCAACTCATAGGTCACCAACAAGTTACCAGTTTTTTTTTGTCATGAATAATTTTCTATATTTATATAGGTATTAATTACATTTTTTTTGGGTAAAATTACTAATATTATTATAACCATCAGATGAAAATCCAATGACCCAAATTAGAGTACTCATTCATGGAGCAAAAACAAAAAACTCCATTGAAACATCACCCTATATATATCTATATATCACTAATTCATAAGACAATAATTGTTGTAGAATAGATTTGTTAACTAATTATTATATATATTCATTTATATTTACTCATCTTATGTACCAGGAGGTCAAAAAGCTTGTGCAACCTCCTGATGAAAAGGCAAAGAACAAGGAGGGAAAGAGACCCGAAGAATTATTTATTGCTGAGCATAAGAATTTATTGAAAGATGGAGAGGTATGGATGAAAAAAACAGCCGAATCATGTACGTTCGTAGCGACACTAATTGCCACTGTAGTCTTTGCAGCTGCCTTTACCTTACCAGGAGCTCACAATAACGACGGGACTCCTATGCATCTTCAAAATACATCATTTCTCATCTTTGTTTTGTCAGATGGATTTGCACTATTGAACTCAATAGTTGCATTGGTAGTGTTCTTGTCGATCCTTATATCACGCTACAGAGAATATGACTTTCTCAAGCGGTTACCCTTGAAGCTGATGATTGGACTAACAACACTCTTCTTCTCGATGATAGCCATGATGATAGCTTTCAGCTTTACTTTCATTATAGCTTATCATCATGGCTTGAAATGGGTCCCTCTTTTAATTTCAATGCTTGCGATCGTTCCGATTGCTTTGTTTGCTATTCTGAAATTTCCTCTTGTGCTTGATACTTTCAGTTCGACATATTGTTCAGGAACTCTCTTTCAGCCAAGTCGGCACATGTTGGACTAGGAAAGTCGAATGTTGTGTATTGAACATCTTCACCTGGCTTATCTACTAGATCTACTATGCATGTGTATAATCATGTATTATGTGTTGGAGTTGTAAACAAACATTACTCCAAAGCCTTCTTGGGGTAGGATCTAGTCCCAACCGGGAACCAGTCCTGTCACATGATTTACCCAATGCATAACACATTCGTCGAATACTATATTCGATAAATGTGTTCGGAATTGGCTAAATCATGTGACGGAATCGATCCCCGAATGAGACTACATCCAAAGTCCTCTCATATAGTCTCGTTATATGTAACTATAATTTGATCCCTTAATAAACATCTTTTCAAAGTTCATGTTCTTTTTCTTAATATTTTTAGTTGTCAATTAATTCATTAGATTGATGATATATGCTAACAATATTGAAAAATGGAGGATTGGTTTTCTACAAAAGAAAAATGATTAAAAAAAAACCTGATTTTTGAGATTTGTAAAAGGTTGTTTTTTTTTTTTTTTTAATATTTCCCCCTAAATTTTTTTGATTGTCTCAACTTACCCTCCAAACTATTAAAAGTCTCAACTTTGCTCTCTGAACCTCTAAACTCATTGATTTGAATGAAAAATGCAGTGGCATCTTTTTTTCCAAATTTCTGAGAAAATAAAACTGGTTGAGAGGGAAATAAAATAAGAGAAAGAGAGAGTCTTATATAAACCAAAACATCATTAAACATTATATATATATATATTGATTATATTCCCTTTCGTAGACCCACGTTTTGTCTAGAGAAAAGGACATGGATAGGACTAGATTCCCCTTTTTGGACATATATTTTTAGGACTAGTTTCTTGGATCCGTTTTTGGGACTAAAAAACGGAGCCTACAGGAACTAAAATTCTCCAGTACCCTTATCCTAACCCCACACATAATTTGATAGCCAACAAGACCCCACTTTGGATTTGGTATATCCCATCCCACACACTTCCCAGTTAAATATATTTCTCTCTACTTGACCTGAGTAAAGGTCAAGATCCACTTGACCTGAGAAAATGTCACGATCTACTTGACCTAAGGTCAAGCACTTCTTGACCAGGGGTCAAGTGCCACTTGATTTCATGGTAAATTTTTAATTATATGAGGTTATAAATCATTTACTTGATAGGAAGTCAAGTTGTACTTGACTTGTTCTATACTTGATCAATTCAATTGGTTGATTTAAGTTGATGTTTGGTTTTTCATTTTTCAACCGTGACTTTGGTTTATTTGTCATTAAGTATGCAGGTCAACCGAAGGTATAAGAAAGAGTCTACAAAATTTTCAGCCACGACGTCAGCGGGAAGAATGAGAAAGTCACCATCTAAGTTCCTATTGTCCAAAAAATACAGAGCCCATATAAGTCCTTATTACCAGAGAAGAATGAGAAAGTCGCTTATCTAAGTTCTCATTTGTTCTTTTGTTGCCTACTATTTTAGGTCAAATAGTTCTTGACCCCAGGTCAAGTAGTACTTGACTTGTTCAGGTAGTTTTTGACTCCAGATCAAGTACTACTTGACCAATACGTGAATTAGGGTCAAGTAGGCAGTTCTTAACCCCAGGTCAAGTAGTTCTTGTCCTGATATCATGAACTACTTGATCACATATTCAAGGACTACTTGACCTACGATGTCTAGATCACCATTACGAAGAAGATGAATAGTTCAACAAAAAAATATGAATATTTCAGCATAATAATTTCTAGATCACTATTATAGACCTCCTCCAAACTGTTAATCTGTTATTATCAAATAATATTAAAGCTTTCATTAAATAAAATATATATTTTATCTTATCTTCAAATGCCAAAGCTTACCAATATCCAATGAATAAGCTTCGACCTTTTTCTCGGTTTTTTAAAGTTTCAATCTGAGCGAAAAATAAGAGAGAGAGAGGGAGAGAGAACACAACAACATTAAAAAAAAATGAAGTGAAATGACGTTGAGAAAAGAGAAAAAATGAAAGAAAAGAAAGAAATGGCAAGAAGGGCAACTTTGGAATATTTTTATTTTTCTTTCCATCAAGTCTCACAAAAGTCAAAAAGTTCATCATATCCATGTCCATAAAACTTGCTCTTCCTAAAAATATCAAATAGGGGCCAATCTAGTCTTATCCATGTCCTTTTCTCCTTTCTCTAGGCTCAAGGACCATCCCCTCTCTTCCTTCCTCTTTTCAATTTTCCCATTTGAGGCCTTATCTTAACCAAAATCAATGAAGCCTAATTTTATATGCCATTACACCCAATTTAAAAATTACCCAAACCTGCAAACTTTCCACAAATTTTCACATATCCTATTCTGTTTCTTTTTAAAGAAAATTCCATATCTAAATAGGACTATCATCATGTTCTTCGTTAAACACAACACACTATTGAGTATTTCACACAAAAGTCCTCGCTATTAGTACGTTTGTCCTCGCTACAGGTAATAGCGAGGACTATGTCCTCGGAAAGTGTTCTCGCTAGTAGCTGCTCGCTACTGCTAGTCAATTATTTGGAGTAGTAGCGAGGACAATATCCTGGCAATTGGTCATTATCCTTGCTATTCCTGTTATTATTTTCGTTTTTTAAAAGCATTAGTGAGGATACTGTCCTCGCTATTAGTGCTTAGTAATTTCAAATTTAAAATCTGTGGTGGCCTTTAGCTAGGACTTTATCCTCGCTAATATTATAATTTATTTTATTATTTTAAATCCTTATTAATTACTTATTTGTTTTAAAGTAATATTTAATACTTACTGATCTAATTAAAATATATTTATTCTTTATTAATCTTAACAAGTATTAATATTTAATTATTTATTTATTTTTAATTATTATTTGATGAAATCAATTATTTGTTCATTTATTTGTTTTAATTAGTCATTTATTTGTTTTAATTATTATTTAATGCTCTCTTATCTAGTTAATAATATCTTAAAAATTTTCATTATTTTATTTTGTTTTTAATTATTTTTTTACGTTATTATTTCATTTCATTTCGTATTTATTTTATTACTTAATTATTTCGGGTAATGTATTATTATTTAATATTTAATTATTATTCATTTTTAATTATTGTTTGAGGAAATTATTATTTGTTTACTGATTTATTTAATTAATTAAATCTTTAATTTAAAATTAAATTTATTCATTTTAAAGTATGATTTTCTCACTAAATTATTTATTCATTTAATTCGGTAACCACTTCAAATTATTTATCCATTTAATTGATAAATAAACATATATAATCCCTAACTTATCTAACGTATGCATACAAAATATTAAAAATAATATATTTTCAACAAAATAAAAATAATAAAATAAATAAAAACACTGAAGTATATTTTCAAACAAAATTAACATTTGAACATATATATATATTACAAAAGCACAATACACTAATTATAATTGTCACGACCCAAAATCCAAGGCCGTGACTTTTTGGTAATTTTGAGTGTAAATTAATATAAATGAAGAATTTTACAAAATTCAGGGGGAAACTAAGTACTTGGGTCTTTCATTTTAGTCCTTGATTCATTAGAAATTTTAAGTAAAAGGGAGCCCATCTTTGGTTCAATTTATCAAAAAGAAACTCCAATCAGAATTCAAGAAAAACATAGTTAAATTGAATAAAAACTTGGTTTAATAAAAACTTTAATGTTGATTAAAATGAAGTTCGCAAATCTTGAGTCAGAATGTCCAAGAATTAATTTACAAAGTTAATAAAAATTCCAAGTACTAAAGACTTTAAAAATATGCTCCTTGGGATCTATAGTGTCCCATTTATATACCAAATCCTCAAACAGTCGTAAAAACATCCTCATACATTCACTTAGGAGAATTTATAAACTTGGCTAAATAGCTAGATACAGAAAAAGGATGAGATAAGAAAAAGATACCAATCAATGAGAAATGAGACCCCGAGCATAAGCCAAGCGGCTTGCCTAGCCAACGAGACAACTAACTTGAATGAACCACCTGAAAGGGAGGAAAAATAGAATGGGTGAGCTCGAAAGCTCAGTAGGAAAGCTGTTACCTCATTTAAAAACTTTTTTAGTGATCGAAAGCTCCTGCATAGTTAGTTTAATCCAAAATACCTTTGCAAAACCACATGTGCATATATTCGTAAAAATATCTAATACCGATAGTCCATATGCACATACATACATATATAGGTTTACAGAAAGTATAATATCTCAAAATCAATCAGTCCACAAACACATGACATAAATCCACCAATACCCATGAGTTCTCAACCTCTCATCAATGGAAACCAGGGTGTTGGCACTATGTGTGCCATACAACCTGCCTGACACCTAGCCCATAACCGGAGGGAACACTCGTGTGTCGCCTACTAAATCTGGATGGGCAACCGCATTTCCTACGCCTGCCAAGTGGGGAAGTAATCAGAAGAAATACCCCGCGCGGGGTTCACGGACTCTGCACCGTCGGTGGGGCCGTAGCGCCATATTGTAAAAACTCCATGATGCTAACCTGGGACTCATGTGTGATCCTATGACACGTGTACTCTGAACTGATATGTAAAAACAGCCATGCAGTAATTTAAGTTCAAATGATGCTCTGGTTTTTAATAAAATGGTTAATTAAATTTTGTAGAAAAACGGGCAACATAACGGCCCTATTTTAACATACCCAAAAATAACCTGCACTCAGAAAAGTTCCAGAGCAATCCAATATATAAATCATTTAATCACATTCCATCACATATATTCAAATAACTCAAAAACCACATTTGTTCTCATATGTTGCAGAAAATAAGTTTTATTCAAAATGACGTAAAAGAGAGGTAACTGAATCCCTACCTCACTAGAATAGCGATACCACGCTATTGGGTGCTCTAGTTGCCGTTGGACGATCGTTCGGAGGGTCGGGAACTAATTTCATGCCCTCGATCGCTCATTTAGGGAAAACCAACTTCTCAACAGAGTTTCGAATCAATGAACAGACCCCTTCATTGAGTTCCTAAGGTCCAAAATAGCTAAGTTAGACATTTGACTCGACCACTTTGGGTCCGGGCCGTCACCGGACCAGTGTCACACCAAACTAGACAAATCTAAGCCGTTAGATATAGATTTTTGTGCTCGTCACCAAATATAGTCAATATATATATCAAACTTCTCCATTTTCTGAGTACATTCCAAAAATGACAATAAAAACGAAATCTAACGGTCGGATTAAAAGCTAAAATTCGAAACTCAAAATACCCTAAAATGGCAACTTTCAAACCGGGCAAAATGGGATCGTGAAATATATACCTAGAGGAAGCCCACGATGAGAGGATTCGAATGCCACCGGTTTCGCGACTTTTCGTCGCCGGAATCATCGCCGGTGAGCGACGGAAGCCGCGACTGTCTTTCGCGTTTTTTCGTCAACGACGGCGGCGGGAGGAGCTGAAACTTCAGCTGGCGGCTGGCGGGAGGACGACCGTTCGACGGAGGCTGGTGGCGCGGCCTGAAACGACGTGAGGTGCAGCCGTCGGGGTGGAGCTCGTCCTCAGCGTTCCGCCTGCGAGAAAGACGAGAGAGAGCTCGGGAAGAGGGAGGGAGAACGTACAGGTATATATATAATCTATTTAATTTAATTTTTTTTTTTAAAAAAAAATCTGGTCAAATGATCATTTTGCCCTCAAAAAGTATGACATATTACAATAATTCTATGTTTTGATCAAAAATACAAATTCATATCATATTTTAACAACTTATCTATCAATTTCAGGTTCCTTTAACTGTGATTGTGGCCTAAATTATGCACATTTTTATGAATTTACTGCATAAAAAATACATAAAAAATACAAGATTAAGCATAATACTCAATAGCATATAATCTGTCCTCTTAACTATAATTAGTCCATTTTAACTATAATTTCTACTAAAATAATCAGTCCATTCTACAATCAAACCCACTTAAGATTCAAATTAAACCTACCTCCATTCCACAATATAAAACGCCAAATCAGAGTGAGAGAGCCGTGAGAGTGCTTCAAAATAATGGAACCTTGAAAGTGTAAAAAAGAAACAAAAAAAAAAAAGAAAAGAAAAGAAAAGAAAGAAACTTCCCCCAATATGCTCAGGTTGGGCGCCANAAACAAAAAAAAAAAAAAAAACCCTTTAAAACAAGTTCAGAGAGTGAAAAAGAAAATTTAAAAAAAAAAAAATCACTAATGTACGTTAATACATTGAGAGAGTCGTGAGAGTGCTAGAAGAGCACCACCACCGTCGGGACAAGAGACGGCTGGATCGCCGGGGAGCAAGACAGAGGGAGAGAGAGCTTGAGAGAGGGGGGTGGGGAATCGGTGAGTTAGTTAACGGCTGGAGTGAGAGTGAGTTAGAAAGAGCGAAAGGAGGCTTTTTCAAAGAGCTAGAGGGGTTGTTTTAGAGGGAGAGAGGGGGTTTCTTTAGAGAGAGAATCGGCTGTAGGTGGCTGGGGAAGACGAGTGGGCTGGGGGTTCTATAAAGCTCATTACCGAGAACAATGTCCTTGGTATTACTTTTGAATTTCCTTCTCCAAATTTTAGGCATAGCGGGAATGGGAAATTGCAATTGCGTCAAAGTCTTTACCAAGGACAAATCCCTCGCTAATTAGAAAAAAATTTAAACAAAAAATTCATTACGTGGGATTAGTTCCCGTGCGGACTGAGCACACCTTTACGGTGGACAATGTCCTCAGTATTACTTATTTGCCTGGCCACTGAACCAGATTAAGGGGCAGTAGCTAGGACTTTTATGTCTTACCTATTATTTTCCTCGCTATTGCCCTCATTTGTTGTGGTGTTTCTCTGTAATCAACGATTTTCCCCACCTCACACCCTTTGTAGCTGATCTAATCCATCAACGATACGATTCTTTCAATATAGTTTCAACTTTCACCTCTACAAATTAATGTGAACTTGGCAGTGCAGTTTAGTTGTGATTTTATGTTGAGTTTATTTATACATTAATTTTTGTGGGTTTGTGGTTATAATCTGAACGAATTTTTTGTGTTTACATTTTTTTTGGGTTTGTATTTATAATTTGAATGCATGTACTACGTTTATTTTCCTGAGTTTGTGTTTATATTTTTCTAGGTTTTTTTTTTTTAATTTTCATATTTTACCGGAAAAAATAGAAAGATAATATATATGTTGGCTTTTGTTTTTGTTTTTGTTTTTGTTTTTCTATCATTTATTTTCAACTTTTTTTGTTTTTAATTAAATAAAAATCAAATTAATTGAAATTGAGTATTATAATAAATATTGATTTCTAATATATTCTTAATCATTTAACTAGGATAAAAAGTCTTCTCACTATTCAAGGGTAGAAATTTGCATAATTTTAATTTATAATTCTATTATTTTGCAAAACTCAAAAGTCAAGATATTATCTTTTGCAGAAAAATTCAAATCTTAGGGTGTTTTTATGTGGTTAACCTTATTGAAAAAATGCCTAATTTACTATTAAGATTCATAGTTTAAATCCATTTTCCTCTTATACGACTATGGGTGGTTTAAATAATATAATTAATTCAAGAATTCAAAAACATTTATTTTATAAATTGTTAGGATAGTTGCTTAAAAGCATTTTGATTTCTATGATCTTGACAATCCAATATTTATAAGAGTATAAATAAAGTTTATTTCATGTCATATTTGTTTTTCTTTATATAGCATTAACTGTTATAAGGATCCAAGATTTGTTGGTTAATAAAAAAATATATGTTTAAAGTTGTTCAATTTTAGTAAGACATAATCCTTTATTTAATACAAAAATATTTGTCACGATTTGTAAACAAAAGTTGATATTTTTGCTTATGTTCATGATTATAGTAATATATCTCAATCGAAACTTGTAAAATCCCAAAAAAAATTCAAGGTTAAATAAGTAATTTATACTCAAGGGTATTTTGGTAATTTGATAATTCTAGATTTAATTAAATAAAAAT